>CAMXCT020002458.1:0-262500 GCA_947184155.2 Cladocopium goreaui | reverse complement strand
GCTACTTCGGGACCTTCTTCGTGATTAACATCTGGCTTGCGGAAGTACAAGAGGCCCTTTTCCTTCACCTGGTCCGAAAAGCCACAGCCCCTGATCAGTAGAGAAAAACTTATTTCTCCAAGTCTTACATTGTCTTACATCATATGGAAGTTTCCTAATGGCTGGGGGTACCCCCACCATCCAGTCGTCATGGACCGACTGGTATTGAAACAATGGTGACGACTGGGGGTCCCTCATGACTTGGCTGTTTCAGCCCTTCAAGGCAGTGCCCTCCTGGAACTGCTGTGACTTGAGTGAGTTTCTCAGCAATTTTTCATTGCCTGTGGCTGTGTCTGAAATGGGGTATACCCATGAAAATATTTACTCTAATGAGAAACACTGCGATTCAACATCAGAATTTGGTGGGTTTCCACTGAATTTTCAGGTAAACCCATGGCCTTCCATTTTTGGGACCCAGGTCAAAGTGAGTGGTCCCGCAATTATGCATGATTTCAGATCTGTTCAAATCCTGAAAATCACCAGCCATGAGTGCCTCTCACGACTTGACCCAAAGTTTGAGAACTTGATTCTGGACAAAGTTATTCGATATTGCTGGTTGATGCTGGTTGTATCTCCCTACCCCGTATCCCATTATATATATATATATCCCCATGTTTGGCTTCAACCTCCGTTTTTGGCTCCAATCCCCAGATTTTGGACAATGGTCTGCTGAAATCCCTGTTCATCGTTGAAATCTAAATCGGCTGGTAAGAACATCTAAAATCATGTCATAACTTCAATTTGTGGTACCAAATCCACATCCACATCGCACCATCGGATCCGCAACCTCCTTCCCTTCGGCTTCTGCGGCTGCTTCGGCTTCATTCATCTTCTTCTGTACTGGGATGGGTAAACCTGCGCCCCCGGGAAAATCTGTGGCCTTTGTGGGAAGTAGCCATTAATATATAAACCATTATAACCCATTCTTCGAACCACTTATAGAAACTGGGTAGATTCCTTCAAAATAGCAAAACATACGGTATTATCGCTGCAATAATGCTTATTTGTAATCATTTAAAACTTATAGGCACCCTACAACCAGAGCTCCGAAACACTCTCTCCAATCATAACAGGATAGATTCCATTAACATTCTATCCCATATTTCAATAGATTCCCATTCTATCCCTATTATACCACCATTTTGTAGAGGGCGGCACCCCGTGGGGGAGTGAATTTTCATTAAAAATGAAGATAAAACACTGTAAATACCGATGTTTTATGCATTTGGAGGGTCTAAAACCCTAGTAAAACACACTTTTTTCATCATGATCTTGACATGAGATATACAAAAACATTGACAGGCACCAAAAAAACCAAAAAAAACAAACCACTAGATGCACCAAACCTGCACAGGCACCAAAAAAACAAAAAAAAAACAAAATTTCCAGCAACTACCCAGAAGTGGGCCCATAGTTCCTGGAAATTTTGGTTTTTTTGGTTTTTTTGGTGCCTGTCGATGTTTCCTCAACTTTCACTTTGGTTTTTTTGGTTTTTTTGGTGCCTGTGCAGGTTTGGTGACTCTGACTTCACAAAACATTGACAGGCACCAAAAAAACCAAAAAAACCAAACCACTAGATGCACCAAACCTGCACAGGCACCAAAAAAAAACAAAAAAAACAAAATTTCCAGCAACTACCCAGAAGTGGGCCCATAGTTCCTGGAAATTTTGTTTTTTTTTGGTTTTTTTGGTGCCTGTCGATGTTTCCTCAACTTTCACTTTGTTTTTTTTGGTTTTTTTGGTGCCTGTGCAGGTTTGGTGACTCTGACTTCACAAAACATTGACAGGCAGCAAAAAAACCAAAAAAACCAAACCACTAGATGCACCAAACCTGCACAGGCACCAAAAAAACAAAAAAAACAAAATTTCCAGCAACTACCCAGAAGTGGGCCCATAGTTCCTGGAAATTTTGTTTTTTTTGGTTTTTTTGGTGCCTGTCGATGTTTCCTCAACTTTCACTTTGATTTTTTTGGTTTTTTTGGTGCCTGTGCAGGTTTGGTGACCCTGACTTCACAAAACATTGACAGGCACCAACAAAAACAAAAAAAACAAACCACTAGATGCACCAAACATCGACAGGCACTAAAAAAACAAAAAAAACAAAAATTTCAGCAACTACTCAGAAGTGGACCCATAGTTCCTGGAAATTTTAGTTTTTTTGTTTTTTTTGGTGCCTGTGCAGGTTTGGTGCATCTAGTGGTTTGGTTTTTTTGGTTTTTTTGGTGCCTGTGCAGGTTTGGTGACTCTGACTTCACAAAACATTGACAGGCACCAAAAAAACACAAAAAACAAAAAACCCAGCAACTACTCAGAAGTGGACCCATAGTTCCTGTTTTTTTTTTGCTGGTGCCTTTGCAGGTTTGGTGCATCTAGTGTTTTTTTTGTTTTTTTTGGTGCTTGTGCAGGTTTGGTGCATCTATTGGTTTGTTTGTTTTTTTTGATGCCTGTGCAGGTTTTGGTGATTCTAGATTGTATATGTTTGGATCTTGGCCATATTTTAAACTTATGTTTCCAAGAAGCAAACATACCGTTATCTTTGAATAGCTATGCCACCACACAGGTTGCCTGACCTTAATATTCAACAGCTTGACACACGTCTTTGTCTCTTAGGCTTTCTCTCTCTCTCTCTTTCCAACTATTGAAATGAGACTGCTGACAAGACTCTGCAAGATAACAATGATAAACGAGATATGTACCTACTTCTTGAATTGTAACATTCCCACCATCCTTCTTATCCAGAGTGCTAGATGTGCTTGTGTTATATCCACCTATATACTGTATGCCCTTCCCACCATACTTCTTATGTAGTGCAAATGCTTCTATATACAATATATATATGTTAAGATGATATCAATCTAACAAGTTCATGAAGAAACACCTATATCTTATCAATTGCTTTTAGCAATAGAATTTCTCCACCACCTCCATCACACTAGTCACCTATTGCTACTGTATATTCTGTTCCAAGATGTGCAGCTACCCATTCTTATGGCATGTTGTGCAGCATTCTAGATTGTATATGTTTGGATCTTGGCCATATTTTAAACTTATGTTTCCAAGAAGCAAACATACCGTTATCTTTGAATAGCTATGCCACCACACAGGTTGCCTGACCTTAATATTCAACAGCTTGACACACGTCTTTGTCTCTTAGGCTTTCTCTCTCTCTCTGTCTAACTATTGAAATGAGACTGCTGACAAGACTCTGCAAGATAACAATGATAAACGAGATATGTACCTACTTCTTGAATTGTAACATTCCCACCATCCTTCTTATCCAGAGTGTTAGATGTGCTTGTGTTATATCCACCTATATACTGTATGCCCTTCCCACCATACTTCTTATGTAGCGCAAATGCTTCTATATACAATATATATATGTTAAGATGATATCAATCTAACAAGTTCATGAAGAAACACCTATATCTTATCAATTGCTTTTAGCAATAGAATTTCTCCATCACCTCCATCACACTAGTCACCTATTGCTACTGTATATTCTGTTCCAAGATGTGCAGCTACCCATTCTTATGGCATGTTGTGCAGCAGATGTTTTCTGTCATGTGCTGATTGTTTGTAGTTCTTTGCAAGCCTCACAGGAAAAAATGAATCCTGCCACAAGAGTCTGTAAATGCCAGTGATTTATGACAGCATATGAGAGCCTTTGGAGGTGAACTCTATTTTTTGCTCTAAAATAACGGTTTTAAGCCCACTTTGGTCACAAAACACTGTAAATACCAGTATTTTTGACCATTTTTAGAGCAAAAATCACTCCCCCATGAGGTGCCGTTCTGATTTTGTATTGGTTAAATCCCATGAAAAGTCCCATTTTCAATGTGTGCTATGTTTGGAACGTTTGCTGCAGCTGGTCTCCAGTGGCTCTCAGCCCATCTCTCACACCTTGAGGGTTGTCAGCTTTGATGAAGCCATATCCTCACCACAGACGGAACGTCTCCATGGCAAACAAACCAAAAAACAGCTTTCTTTATCCGCCAAACTAGGGTTGATTCAGGAAAAAACACTTACAACCAGTACAGCCATCCACTCCAGGTCGAACCGCGGAGGCTCAGTCATAGAGAAATCCATGTAATTCCTTACAAGTTTTGACCTCTGCCCCAGGCTATGGATAAAATGCTGGTAGTTCTCTCACGCAAAAATAGCTGGCAAATGGATGCTCATCCCCAAAAAAATATGCTAGAATAAGTTTTGATCCATCTCCAGTTGATGGTGGACACATTGCCCCGCAGTCCTTGCTTCACGCTGTACCTTGAAATGACTCCGGGCAGCACGGTGTCTCCAATCTCCTTGTTGCTTTGACAGTGGGGACAGACAGCGTGACACGCAAAGGAATCAGAACAGTGGGCCCAAGCCTTCTTGAAAATCCAAACTCAGGAAGCTGATGGGTGAAAAGCAATACCCTTCGGTAATTTAACATAGCTATTGAAAATTGCCCATTTAGTTCGTTGATTTACGTATTAAAGATTGTGATTTTACATAGCGAACTGTTAGTTTACCAGAGGGTACTTGAATGAGGAGATGAACATCCATTGACAAGAGATATTTTGATGTTCACCACATGGGATTCCACGGGTCAAGATCTTCAACTTAAGACGGTCCTGGGATCCATGGTATCTCCATGGTATCTTAGAATTTGTCTGCCTGCACATGTATATTCATAAATGTTGTATACATCTATGCAAAATGGAGTTGTATTTCTCAATAACTCAAAAAATGTGTATATAAAGAGACTAATATAGCTAGATATTGCTGTTTGGAAATATACAGGGATACATGTATCAATGGTATCTATGAATACTCAAATTAATTTTTATGCATATATATATATACGCATACATACATACATACATACATACATATATATATAGAGATACACACATCACATCACATCACATTTGATGAACTCAAACTCCATGGAGCCGACGGCCCCAGTGCAGATTTCACTGACATTCACGGACTAGAAATGACTCTTCTTTGAAAAAGACTGCTGCAAAACCATCTGAACACCGATCTTGGGGGCATTGCGTATATGCATATCTATATATATATATATTGAAAATAGGTGATAAATAAATATATATATATACATATACACCTACTACTGATATATGTTGACAAAAGAACTGCGAGCATGTATATATATATAATATGATTATTTATATATATATATACACACTGATTTGTGTATATATATATACATACACTGGTTTGTGTATATATATATATAGATAGATATGAATTTATGATTTATATATGTAGATAGGTATACGCATCAATGACATCTGCTTTGGCCAGGACGGATGAACTCAACTCTCGCTTCCGACATAAAACTGGCGCAAGTCTTCAGCTAGAAATCATTGCCTTTTGTTTTTAGCAATGAAAATGAAGACATGGAAGATAGAATATAACATAGATTTCCATAGATATATTGAATTCCATTTAACAAAACAAAATATCACATTATCCATAGATATCCATCGAACTGGGATATTTTAACTTTATATGTGCATATATACTTATATTTATTTATTTAAGGGGCTTGATCTTTGAAGATTGTTGCTTCTTTCTGCTGATTGGCACAACTTCACAATGTGTGTTCATGGAAGATACTTTCGCTACAGGATCCAATAATTTCAAACAAATATCTATGAAATTCTATGGATAATGTTCATTGCCTATGGTAGCAACGAATACATGTCTCGGTCAAACATACTCAAAATGGATAGATACATGACAAATCATCTGAAAACCACCAAGTATCTGTGGTCCTGTGACCTTGAATCTTCCCTCATAGCCATATCGCTACCCAAGCAAAGGTACTTATGTCAAGGACCATTCACTTCCCAGTCATAGTCATACTTGATGCGTCGTACTTAGCAAGTATAGGTTACCCTCGAGTAAACTAACATAGCTATGGAAAATGGACCATTTATGATTGACTTACGTATTAAAATGGTGATTTTCCATAGCTATGTTAAATTACCAGAGGGTATAATTCATACAATATTGTTTAAGCGCTAATATTTCAGTGGATTCATCCATGATGGAATCCATCTGGGTGGCCAAAAACCTCACAAGCTTTACAACTTCATCCCAGCCACCATGAACAATATCAACCATGGTAAAAAGTAGGAGATGAAACCACATATTTTTGACTCACATATTTCTGTCTCACTGCCAGAGGGGGTCTTCAATATTCTAGCAGCACCCAAAAAATAGAAACGTGTTTCCAGTATGGTATAGATGATCGTTTTCCCCGGAAAAAAAATCCTGGTTCCGACCTTCCTAAGGCATGATAAAAGTTCCTAAGGATGAACGAACCAGCACCGCCGTTCTCCTTTCGTCCTTCGGCTTCCACCTATGGGGACTTTCAGGAAAGTAACCAGCGGAGTGGGGTATCCAGAAGTATCCAGCGGACACACAAATTCGAAGATTTGTACAAAGTGGGGCCCCCAAACGATAGCTAAGTTGGTGAACATAACTCCAAGAACTATGGTTTGTGATAATTGTAACTATACGCGCAGACACCCCTTGTCGCCCAACATCACTTTTCGGTTTCCAAGGTTTTAGGGTTTAGAATTAGGTTTTAGGGTTTATGCGTTTAAGTTTTAAGGTGTTATATTGATTCGTCTATTGATTTTTGAGGTTTAGGGCTTTTGGTTTAAGGTTGAAAGCTTTAGGATTTTATTGTGTTTGGGTTCAAGCTGATTTGCGCAACGGCGCACGGGTCCCATACCTGAGCTTGGTGTTTCGACGTAAATATAGTTATATATATATATTGGTTTACAAACCAACAAACACCACTGACAGGGCCCACAATGTAGGATCAACCCCATTGAAATATAGCTATAGTTATAATCCAACTCTATTTCCCAAACAGAATTTCGTGTATCAACACAGTACCTCAGATTATCAAGCATAAAAATAAATTAAATGGAATATGGATGGATATGGTGTTGTGTTGGTCATGTTTTTTCATGGATCATCTTTATCCGAATATTGGGCTGTAGCCATTTCATAGCCATCAAATGATGGCTACAAAGATGATTTCGCTCGGACGGCCGTGGGGGTCATCAATTTCAGCCTCTTCATTCAGCCCAATGTCCTGAATGACTTGGGAGGTTCTTTCAAGCTCGTTTCCCCCAGTGATGTTGCTTCAAAGAAGCAATCTGAATACTTTGACCAATATCTACCAGAAGCCAAACTGTGAAGCTACTGAACTGTTCGCCAACTTAGCTTAGTAACTTGCACCATTTTGCACCACGAACCGTAGGATCCGTAGGCATTGCAGTACCATGGCATGGCACGCCGCCTTCTTGTTCCAAAACTCGCTCTTCAAGGGTGCTGCCCTCCTGGAGGCTCACCAGCAATCTTGCCGTGGATCCATTTATATCTAGGACTGTAAAGCTATATAGATACACATATATATATATACATAAAGATACACAAATATATGAGTGTATAGTATAGGGTGTATAGTATATAGGCAAATGAATATATATAGAGTTACATAAATATATGGAATATATGTATATATATGCAGATATAGAAATATATATATATATATACATATACATATTAATATGGATATATAGATGTATAGATATTACATATCGATATAATAGATTTGCGATTTGCAAATATACAGAATATGCAGGTATAAATATAATATACATATAGGTATATAGATTTACGGATGGGCAAATATATACATACATTACATAATATGTACATAATCCATTTTTGGCTGACAAAAAAGGTTCAACAAGGTTCACCCAGAGACCAAATGCAACAACTACACACTGGAAACGCTAAGACTTCGGATGTCCATCTCAAAGCGTTAGATTCGGAAACTTTAAGTCTTTGAAATCCAAAGATCGCCAAAGATGTAAAGGTAGATCCCGTTTTTGGGAAGTCCCTTTGCCAAGTTTCCTGGTTGGTAGTTTCAATACACCCTGAAACTTGAAACATATAATCTTTAGTGGGGGTCATCATCCCATGTCTATGGTTGAAAATGAAAAAATGACATCACCAGCTTCCTCTCGGAAATTCTTCCGGTCCAAGGCTGCCAAGGCTCCTCTTTCCCTTGCCCTTGGCCTTGCCGCCTTTCACGCCCTTGCCCTTGCCTTTGCCCTTGGTCTTGTAGACTTTGGGTGCTTCGTCCACCCAGACCCAACGGCCACCTGCACCAACAACAAGCTCTGAAGCTGTTCCTCGGCCTTTCCCAAAGTTGTTTGTCCTAAAATGTGGTAAATAGGTAGAAACCATTGCGAATAGCATCCTTGATCATGTTGATCCAGCTATGCACAGGCTAATCCCAGTTGGGTGACGCATGATCACAAGGCTCTGTTGAGCAGCTTGCCCAATACAGAAGCTGCCCGCATCTGCTTCAACAGCAATAAAGTAGGAGCAACCACTCCTATTTTTCTCATCCAAGCACAAAAAAAACAGACTAGCGTCTTCCCTATGTATGGGCAATTGACGCCTAGCATTGCAAGAGCCTGTCACAGACAAACACTTGCTGGGAGTCACGCACGGATTCGGAAACTCAAACCGCGGATTCGTAAACTAACGGGCACGCAGATTCGGAAACTAAGATTCGGAAGCTTCGACAAACTAACAGACACAGTTCGGAAACTAAGATTCGGAAACTAAAAACAAAGGATTCGAAACTAAGGAGGACGGGAATTCGGAAACTATGATTCGGAAACTAAAAGCGCAGATTCGGAAACTAAAACCGCAGATTCGGAAAGAAAGACAGACGCGGATTCGGAAACCAAGATTCGGAAACTAAAAGCGTGGATTCGGAAACTAAGATTTGGAAACTAAAAGCGCGGATTCTGAAACTCAAAGCGCGGATTCGGAAACTAACACACGCGGATTCGGAAACTAAGATTCGGAAACTAAAAGCGCGGATTCGGAAATTAGGATTCGGAAACTAAAACCGCAGATTCGGAAACTAAGATTCGGAAACTAAAAGCGCGGATTCGGACAAAGAATTCGGAAACTAAAAGCGCGGATTCGGAAACTAAAAGCGCAAATTCGGAAACTAAAACCGCAGATTCGGAAACTAAGATTCGGAAACTAAAAGCGCGGATTCGGAAACTGAAACCGCAGGTTCGGAAACTACAAGCGCGGATTCGGAAACTAAAACCGCAGATTCGGAAACTAACAGACACGTGGATTCGGAAACTAAGATTCGGAAACTAACACACGCGGATTCGGAAACGAACAGTTTACAAACTAAAACTCACATTCGGAAACTAAAACCTTCAAGATCAGAGTCACTTGATGCACCCGGTGATCAACAAACGATCTTCCACTCAAATGCCGTTTCTCAATGCCGTTTCTGAAGTTTTTGAAGTGTGTGTCCATTCGTCTGCGCGCATCTTGCCATTTTTTCTTTGCGCAAGTGGTGACTGCAGCAGCATGCAATGCCTCAAATCAGTATAACAATTACAAAGATGTCATGTCACTTGAGTAGCTTCACTGGATCTGAGAATGGTTTTCATGCAGTGGATGAGCACAAAGAGATTCGGAAAATAAGCCCATGATTCAAGTTGCCAAAACAACAAATACCCTCTTTGGAACTCAGATTCGTGGCCTCTAAAACTGCAAGACCTATATTTTGCTGATCAGAGATTGGCTCACTGCAAGAGATCACCAGTGCTGCAATGTAACTTTTTCCGTCCCCTTTGCATCGCAGCGGTGAGCAGTCCCTGCCAAGTCGCTAGTTAGTTGCCCCATCGCCGCAAAATGCGGCCTGCCATCACACCAACGATCGGGGGTTCCATCGGACAGGGTGCATTTTTTTGGCATGGATGAAGAGGACAATCTTTCAGTCCCTGGCTTCCTGAAATGTCACAGCCAGCGACTCCACGGAAATCAGCGCCCCAAACATCTCCTTGAAGACATTGCTAGCCAGGGTTTTCTGTAGGCGCATGAGTGCCTTGTGTCTCTGCTGGCCTTGTTGCAGAGGCTCCACCACCGCATCGCCTGTGCAGCCATCATTGAACAGCTTCCAAACTTTTCATTGAGCTGCCTCACATTTCTTGGCTTGCTCTTCCTTCCTGCTTCTATACTGCTCGAACACATCAACCATTGTAGACCATGCACTTCTCGGTGGCACCTGCACCTTCCGTCCACGAAGTTCT
This sequence comes from Cladocopium goreaui, assembly GCA_947184155.2. NCBI lineage: Eukaryota > Dinophyceae > Suessiales > Symbiodiniaceae > Cladocopium > Cladocopium goreaui. The sequence continues at coordinate 252,289 of CAMXCT020002458.1, read as the reverse complement.
TCCCGCAAGTTTGCATCTGCAGCGCCTAGACCGCCGGGAGCATGCTTCTTCGTGAATGCTTCAGGGTTTGCCAAGCTCACACCCTCCTCTCCTTCAAGGAAGGACACCAGCAAAGAATGCGAACAAACACCGCATCTTGCAAAGATCATACCTCAGAAGCATGATCAAAGTGGACTCGGAAGATGGCAAGACAAGATTCTCAGGTGTGCTTGAATATGCAGGGACCACCCATGTACTGTGTGCGATGGTCCAACGAAGCGGCCGCAGTACATGCGGATATCACGGCTGATCACCGTGACGTACCTGCAGAACAATTTCGGTGTGATTTTCCGTCAATGGCAACCGGCCAAGCCTAGAACCGGCATGTCGATCATTTGGATTTTTCTTTGTCAAACCATTTCAATTTGGCAACAACATTGGCTATGGGGATGGCAGCTCCTTGATACCTTTTCGGGTCCTTCCACAGACCCATTCCTGTCAGGTGTAATGGAAGTGTTTTTGCATGTAAGATGCATTCCACACCAGAATTCGCAATGACAGTTCTGAGCAAGTGTCAGGCACACCCTGTTTCTAAGGGTTGGTCGAAGTAGTTGATACCTTCCGAATAGGCTTCATAGTAGCAGGGGGGCTGGTTGTCCATGCAAGTAACAGCCCAACGAAGAGGCTTGCATGCGACATGGGGGTGGGAATTTTGATATCATCTTATCCTTGTTGACACTCCAAGTCAATTTGAAGTTCCACGGGGGTGGGAATTTTGATATCATCTTATCCTTGAGAACAGTCCAAGTCAATGTGGAGTTCCATGGGAGTGGGAATCTTGATATCATCTCATCCTCAGTCGACAGTCCAAGTCAATTTGAAGTTCCATGGCGGTGGAATTTTGACATCATCTTATCCTTGTGGACAGTCCAAGTCAAAATGAAGTTCCATTGGGGTGGGAAGTTTGATGATCATCTTATCCTCGTGGACAGTCCAAGTCAAATTGAAGTTCCACGGGGGCGGGAATTTTAATATAATCTTATCCTTGTGGACAGTCCAAGTCAAATTGAAGTTCCATGGGGGTGGGAATTTTGATATCATCTTATCCTTGTGGAAAGTCGAGGTCAATTTGAAATTCCATGGGGGTGGGGAATTTTGATATCATCTTAATCCTTGTGGAAAGTCCAAGTCAATTTGAAGTTCCATGGGGGTGGGAATTTTGATATCATCTTATCCTTGTGGACAGTCCAAGTCAATTTGAAGCTCCATCGGGGTGGGAATTTTGATATCATCTTATCCTTGTGGACAGTCTAAGTCAATTTGAAGTTCCATGGGGGTGGGAGTTTTGATATCACCATATCCTTGTGTAAAGTCCAAGTCAATTTGAAGTTCCATGGGGTGGAAAATTTTAATATAATCTTATCCTTCTGGAAAGTCCAAGTCAATTTGAAGCTCCATGGGGGTGAGAATTTTGATAACATCTTATCCTTGTGGACAGTCCAAGTCAAAATGATGTTCCATGGGCGTTGGATTCTTTATAACATCTTATCCTTGTGGACAGTCCAAGTCAATTTGAAGTTCCATGGGGGTGATAATTTTGATATCATCTTATCCTTGTGGACAGTCCAAGTCAATTTGAAGTTCCATGGGGGTGGGAATTTTCATATCATCTTATCCTTGTGAAAAGTCCAAGTCAATTTGAAGTTCCATGGGGGTGGAAATGTTGATATCACCTTATCCTTGTGGACAGTCTAAGTCAATTTCACGATCCATGGGGGTGAGAATTTTGATATCATCTTATCCTCGTGGGCTGTCCAAGTCAATTTGAAGTTCCATGGGATTCGGAATTTTGACATCATCTTATCCTTGTGGGCAGTCCAAGTCAATTTGAAGTTCCATGGGGGTGGGAATTGTGATATCATCTTATCCTTGTGGACACCCCGAGTCAATTTGAATTTCCATGGGGGTGAGAATTTTGATATCATCTTATCCTTGAGGACACCCCAAGTCAATTTGAAATTCTTTCCATTGGGAGTGGGAATTTTGATATCATCTTATCCTTGTGGCCATTCCATGTCAATTTTAAGTTCCATGGGGGTGGGAATTTTGATATCATCTTATCCTCATGGACAGTCCAAGTCAATTTGAAGTTCCATGGGGGTGGAATTTTGACATCATCTTATCCTTGTGGACAGTCCAAGTCAAAATGAAGTTCCATTGGGGTGGGAAGTTTGATGATCATCTTATCCTCGTGGACAGTCCAAGTCAAAATGATGTTCCATGGGCGCTGGATTCTTTATAACATCTTATCCTTGTGGACAGTCCAAGTCAATTTGAAGTTCCATGGGGGTGATAATTTTGATATCATCTTATCCTTGTGGACAGTCAGTCCAAGTCAATTTGAAGTTCCATGGGGGCGGGAATTGTGATATCACCTTATCCTTGTGGACAGTCTAAGTCAATTTGACGTTCCATGGGGGTGGGAATTTTGATATCATCTTATCCGCATGGGCAGTCCAAGTCAATTTGAAATTCCATGGGCGTGGGAATTTTGACAGCATCTTATCCTTGTGGGCAGTCCAAGTCAATTTGAAGTTCCATGGGGGTGGGAATTTTGATATCATCTCCTCCTTGTGGAAAGCCCGAGTCAAATTGAAGTTCCATGGGGGTGGGAATTTTGATATCATCTTATCCTTAGTGGGCAGTCCAAGTCACCTTCAAGTTCCATGGGGGTGGGAATTTTGATATCATCTTATCCTTGTGGACACTCCAAGTCAATTTGAAGTTCTTTCCATTGGGAGTGGGAATTTTGATATCATCTTATCCTTGTGGGCAGTCCAAGTCAATTTTAAGTTCCATGGGGGTGGGAATTTTGATATCACCTTATCCTTGTGGACAGTCCAAGTCAATTTGAAGTTCCATGGGGGTGAGAAGTTTGATATCATCTTATCCTTGTGGACAGTCTAAGTCAATTTGAAGTTCCATGGGGGTGGGAATTTTGATATCATCTTATCCTCGTGGACAGCCCAAGTCAAAATGATGTTCCATGGGCGTTGGATTCTTTATAACATCTTATCCTTGTGGACAGTCCAAGTCAATTTGAAGTTCCATGGGGGTGAGAATTTTGATATCATCTTATCCTTGTGGACAGTCCAAGTCAATTTGAAGTTCCATGGGGGTGAGAATTTTGATATCATCTTATCCTTGTGGGCAGTCGAAGTCAATTTAAAGTTCCATGGGGGTGGGGATTTTAATATCACCATATCCTTGTGGACAGCCTAAGTCAATTTTCAGTTCCATGGGGGTGGGAATTTTGATATCATCTTATCCTTGTGGACAGTCCAAGTCAATTTGAAGTTCCATGGGGGTGATAATTTTGATATCATCTTATCCTTGTGGACAGTCCAAGTCAATTTGAAGTTCCATGGGGGTGGGAATTGTGATATCACCTTATCCTTGTGGACAGTCCAAGTCAATTTGAAGTTCCACGGTGGTGAGAATTTTGATATCATCTTATCCTTGTGGACAGTCCAAGTCAAATTGAAGTTCCATGGGGGGTGGGAATTTTGATATTATCCTTGCGGACAGTCCAAGTCAATTTGAAGTTCCATGGGGGTGGGAAGTTTGATGATCATCTTATCCTCGTGGACAGTCCAAGTCAAATTGAAGTTCCACGGGGGCGGGAATTTTAATATAATCTTATCCTTGTGGACAGTCCAAGTCAAATTGAAGTTCCATGGGGGTGGGAATTTTGATATCATCTTATCCTTGTGGAAAGTCGAGGTCAATTTGAAATTCCATGGGGGTGGGGAATTTTGATATCATCTTAATCCTTGTGGAAAGTCCAAGTCAATTTGAAGTTCCATGGGGGTGGGAATTTGATATCATCATATCCTTGTGGACAGTCCAAGTCAATTTGAAGTTCCATGGGGGTGAGAATTTTGATATCATCTTATCCTTGTGGACAGTCCAAGTCAATTTGAAGTTTAGAATTTTGATATCATCTTGTCCTCTGGGCAGTCGAAGTCAATTCAAAGTTCCATGGGGTTGGGGCTTTGGAAATCATCTTGTCCTTATCTGAAGCTCGATAGCTTCTGAATCGCGATACTTTCTGAATCGCAATGCGATGTGTGTTTCTGAGTCGCGATAGTTTCTGAATCGCGTTGGTTTCTGAATCGTAGTTTCTGAATCGCGGTATATATGTTTCTGAATCGCGATAGTTTCTGAATCGTAGTTTCCGAATCGTAGTTTCTGAATCGCGATAGTTTCTGAATGGTAGTTTCTGAATCGCGATAGTTTCTGAATCGCGACAGTTTCTGGATCGGTGGAAATAGTGTCTGAATCGTAGTTTCCGAATCACAGTTTGTGAATCGCCGTTAGTTTCTGAATCGGCTTTCGACCCTACATGCTAGGCGTCAACTCTACCCAAGAACCTCCAGACACACCATTGCCCTTTGGGGCCATGAGCGCGAGGTGAGTCATGGCCCAAAACAGTTTGCAGCTGGTTCACCTACGCAACTAACGAAAGAAGAACCAGACACGGTTCAGGTCAGCAAGTGACTACAGCTCAACGCACCAATGATCTGAGATGCACAGAACAAGTGACACCGACGCCACGGTGTGAACGCTTTGGCATCGAAGCCGTAAGCCCGTAAGCCGCTAAAAAGAGTTGGTCACCCACGGGGCTTGAACTGGGATGTGTAGACTCGGCTTTTTTTGGACTTGCGCAGCAAGGCTTTCCAAGACACTCAACTTGGACTGGGAAGTTCCTAGTCCAAGCAACCAGACTTGAGTTTATTTACTCTACGGGTCAGTCTGCCCCAGTCCGATCATGATGGCTGAACCCCAGGAAAATATGAAAAGTGTACCACGAATGGCAAAATGTTGCCATGTAAGTTCTGATTGTTACATTCTGAGACCTGAGACCCAATCCGGCAGAGGTCGGAAATTTCCAGTGGCCGCAGACACGACCACAACGAGAGATACCTTTTTGGAGTATCAACAGCCTGTTGATGGGCACACTTTCACGTCAACTTGGGCCCGTTTGAGCTGGCGCTTCAGGGATCCAGGTCAACCCAGGCCCAAACTCTGCCTTTGTATCAAGCTACTTGAAAGTTCATCCCAGTTGGGTAGGTGGGTCGGTTCACTCCAATTAGAAGTAGGGTAAGTAGGGTTAGCACCAGTTATGACATGTTAGGGGTTATAGCCTACTTACGATTCCTGGGGTGAAACAGCAGCTGTATCCCCTCTTCTCGCCTCCCTTTCCCTTGGATTTGCCCTGGGATTTGCCCTTGCTGGATTCCCACTTCTTTGGCGCGGTCCAGACCTGCGTCGAACAGCATGCTGTTCTACCTATTTTTTTGGCTGGCTATTCTCATGCATGAGAATGGTAATTATAGGCTATTGTACTCATAGCTGATATTCATAACATGGGAGAAACGCTGACTTCTATCTATCTTGTGATCGATGCATAAACCATTATGACTAGGAGTGGGATGACTTTTCAGCGATCACATGGTCACAAAAGGGCCAGTGATCCCACAGCATTTGGCCAGTATCAACCACATATTAACCCCCAAAAATAATTTGAAAACATCCAATCCTAGAATGGTGGTAATTTAAACCTTTGCTGACGTTTTTGATGTGGTTACAACAATTCTTCAAATGTCCATCTCTGATGGGATGGTAATTCCCAATGACATTGCTTAGATTCCACCGCACAGTGGAGATGACATTCCTCAGATTTTTGAGCCTTGGTTCCAAACACAGCCTTCATTTTTAGAAATTACATACATATACATATATATATATACACATATGTATATACACGTATGTGTAATGTATTATGTAATGACATACAGACTCTATGTTTCGTGCATATATATGTATATAAATAAATATGCATGCATATGTACATATGCACGCTGTACATTTACATATAGGCATACCATACTATATGTATCATGTGAAGGATATGATTAAAATGTATGTATGTATGTATGTATGTATGTATGTATGTATGTATGTATGTATGTATGTATGTATGTATGTATGTATGTATGTATGTGTGTATGTGTGGATGTATGGATGTATGGATGTATGGGTGTATGGATGGATGGATGTATGTATGTATGCGTGGATGTATGTATGCATGTATGTATGTATGCATGTATGTATGTATGCATGGCATGGCATGGCATGGCATGGTATGGTATGGCATGGTATGGTATGGTATTGTATTGCAAAAAAAAATATTATAATGTATATACGTGTATGTATGATTTATTATGTAATTTCATACAGACTCTATGTTTTGTGTGTATATATATACATACATGTACATATGCATATGCACACTGTACATTTACATATAGGCATACTATACGTATCATGTGAAACATAAGATAAAATGTGTATATATATATATAATACATATTACAATACTATATGACTATATGTCTATACATGACCGTAACATATTACTATACATATTACTAGATCATATTGCATTATAGTGCATCATATAGTATGATTCAGACACACCAGCATTCAGAGTTCGGCCCCGTTCCAACCTTGGTGATGCGACCGGCCTTTCCTTTGCCACCCTTTCCCATGATGCTACCGAAAGGCGATGATAGGATCTATCAGAAGAAACAAAAAGTGAAAGAGTGCCTTGTGTTCATTGATGTTGGCATCACCATTTTTTCTTTGGATTTGCAGCAGCCTGAAACTGCGAAATGAACCAAAGATTCATGTGCATGAAGCGAGCGACTCTAGCGCAGTTACCCATGTCAGAGACGACACTCCGACTTAAACTGATTCAACAGATTTACCATCCACTTAATGGTTGGTGTCATGGGACATTCCACATTCATGGAGTGTGATCAACCCCTATATATTGGGTGGTATAACCCCCGAACCAATCATCAACCCCCACACTTCCGACAAATTCCAATAAATTCCGAAAATAGCCTTAAATCTCGGGTTTTACAATAATGACCCTATAATTTAGATATGGTGTGCATTTATATGCACAAAACGTCAATAATTATTATTACCTATTTTTTTAATATACATATTCATATTAAATTGATATAAAATCATATTTCAAATTTCAATAATATTAAGATTCAAAATAATTCCGAATAAATATTACAATTAAAAATATAGCTATAATTATATCGAATAGATATTTCCAATTTAAAGATTTGAACATGTCACGTACGATTGGGGTGGCGGTCGATAGCCGAATCAAACCCTCTGAGGATGCTGATACTCGGTCTATTGGTGACTTTTGTCCATGCATGTTGGTCTTGTCAAGCAATCGCTTGGCTCGGCTGGACCGCTACCTTGACCTTGTTCATGATCAATATTGTAGATCCGGCAAGCAAATTGTATATATATATATACATATCAAACAATTGAAAATACTTATTTAAAGAAAATGATATACATAAAAAAAAATGGTTAAATATTCAATCAAAATATTCAAATATTTAATGTGTTATTAAGAACAATATTCCTAGGAAAGAAAATTATATCTAATTTTAGCACTAATTTAATTATTTTTTGAAAATAATGTTTATTCGATTTAAAATATGCTTTTATTTTTATTTTAATATTAGGGGCACTTTTCGCATTTTAGTTTAAAAGAAATAGATATGCTTAAAATAATATTTTAATTGTGTTTCCTCCTTTTTTTTACCAGTTCGTTGCGACTGTGGGCATAGACCCGAACGCTATCGCAAGCATGCAGCTGGGCACACCCGAACGCGATCGCGAGCTCCGGATATCTAGACAAAAAAGAGACAAGAAAGATCAAGAGAAATAACACCAACATATGCCAAATAAAATGTCAGAAAGAATCAGAAAGAATGCCAAATAAATTGTCGAAAAAATATATCAGATATAATAGGGCATCAGATAGGATATCAGATAGAATGCCCGAATAGATGCCAGATAGAATGCCTAAAAGAATGTCAAAATACATGCCAGAAAGAATGTCAAATAAAATGTCAGAAAATATCTCAAATATAATATCAGACTATATGCCAGATAGAATGCCAGAAAAAATGACATATGGAATGCCAGATAGAATGCCAGAATACATATCAAATAGAATGTCAGTTAAAATGTCGGATAGCATCTAAGAATATAGTATATCAGATAGAATGTCAGAATCTATGTCAGATAGGAATGCCAGATAGAATGCCAGATAAAATGTCAGAATATATGTTACGAAGGAATGCAAGATAGAATGTCAAATAAAATGTCAGAATATACGTCAGATAGAATGTCAGAGCAGATGTCAGACCATATGTTAGAATATGTATATATATATATATGTGTATATATATATATGTATATGTAATGCCAGATAGAACTCAAGAATATATATCAGGATATATGCCGTGGTGGGGATCACACGAAGTAAAATTATTATTGTTTTTTGGGGTGGTGAAGCCTATTTGTTTCCTTATTAGGGAGGTCATCCCCAAAAAGTTTACGTTCATTTTGCTGCAAAGGTAGCCCAGAAGCCATTGTCAAGGCATTTGGATATTTCGAAATTATTTGGATGTTTCAAATTTCAATAAAGTAAGTCTAAGTCACTCAAGATTTTACAATGATCAAATTGGGATTGACATTGAGATGATGCCAGAAATGAGGATCAACAATGCCCCCTGAAGGCAACCCCCTCCCCCCGCCAGAGTGTTTCACCTCAAAGTGTCAAGTTGTTCGTCGCCGACGACGGCAATCGTCAGAGTCTGTTGCTCCAAGATTATGTAAGTAACAACAACTGAAAACAATAAAGGTCTTCAGATTCTTTGAACAACATACTTCTGTGACTTTAACTGCACAAGGATAGAAACTCTCGGCTGACTGCACCTCATCGCAGTTTCATATGGTTCAGGCTCCATTGCCGTTGGCAGTGATAGCATCAACAACTGTCATGTCAATCCAGCTCCACGATCACGCATAACACGGACAGTTAAAACATGTTAAAACATCGAACACTCCAACTCCAAGTGATTAAAACCCTGTAAAAAACACGTAACAACACCAGCGAAATGGTGAGTTCCTTCCATTTTTGTCCGGAAATTTCACCGCCGGTGGCCAATGGTCACCGCTCAGGCCATGGTCACGTCCAGCGCACCAGCGCCCAAGTTGTCCACATAGAGGCGAAAGGTCACCATGGTGCCTTCAGCCAATTTGAAGCCTGACAGCGCAGAGAACTCTTGGGAGAACTGGGTGAAAAAATGGGATAAACATGTTGGATTTAGTGGGATTTCATGTTTATATATATATAATCAGATTTAATGGGATTTAATAGGGTTCCGAATCCTGATGTTTTCGATGGTCCCTTAGCCGACACTGAGCACTGAGCGCCCTCCCAAACAAAAGTAAGCAAATTCTGCCACCATCTGGACCCAAACCCTCCCCATGAACTCCCAAACTGTCCGCCACTTCGGGACCTTCTTCGTGATTGACATCTGGCTTGCGGAAGTATAAGAGGCCCTTTTCCTTCACCTGGTCCGAAAAGCCACAGCCCCTGATCAGTAAAGAAAAACTTATTTCTCCAAGTCTTACATTGTCTTACATCATATGGAGGTTTCCTAATGGCTGGGGGTACCCCCACCATCCAGTCGTCATGGACCGACTGGTATTGAAACAATGGTGACGACTGGGGGTCCCTCATGACTTGGCTGTTTCAGCCCCTTCAAGGCAGTGCCCTCCTGGAACTGCTGTGACTTGAGTGAATTTCTCAGCCAATTTTCATGGCCTGTGGCTGTGTCTGAAAAAGGGGTATACCCATGAAAATATTTACTCTAATGAGAAACACTGTGATTCAACATCAGAATTTGCTGGGTTTCCACTGAATTTTTAGACAAACCCATGGCCTTCCATTTTTGGGACCCAGGTCAAAGTGAGCGGCCCCGCAATTTATGCATGATTTCAGATATGTTCAAATCCTGAAAATCACCAGCCATGAGTGCCTCTCACGACTTGACCCAAAGTTTGAGAACTTGATTCTGGACAAAGCTATTCGATATTGCTGGTTGATGCTGGTTGTATCTCCCTATCCCGTATCCCATTCTACATATCCCCATGTTTGGCTTCAAACCTCCGTTTTTGGCTCCAATCCCCAGATTTTGGACAATGGTCTGCTGAAATCCCTGTTCGTCGTTGAAATCCCCATTCGGCTGGTAAGAACATCTAAAATCATGTCAAATCCCAAATTTATGGTAGCAAATCCACATCCACATCGCACCCTCGGATCCGCAACCTCCTTCCCTTCGGCTTCTGCGGCTGCTTCGGCTTCATTCATCTTCTTCTGTACTGGGATGGGTAAACCTGCGCCCCCGGGAAAATCTGTGGGCTTTGTGGGAAGTAGCCATTAATATATAACCATTATAAATTATAACGCATACTTCGAACCACTCATAGAAAGTGGGGAGATTCCTTCAAAATAGCAAAACATTCCGTATTATCGCTGCAATATTGCTTATTTATAATCATTTAAAACTTATAGGCGCCCTGGCACGCAGCACGTAGAACGCTGCGTTCGGCACGCGTGTTGCGCACGCGGGCCGGCACGCAAGGATATTTATGACCTTTTAATAAGGAACAATATGTTGCATGCATTTAGGGGCTCGAATAATATGCACAGAAGATGTGGCTACAACCGGAAAACTACTAAGAATCCCTGATGTTTTTTGGGGTAGTTTAAAATGCATTTAGGCAAATATGCTAAAAGATGTCCGCCCCTACTCCCTATTCAATTCTTTCGGGGCAAACAACATATTCGGGATGTCATACTAACTATTTGTCTCTGTCACGTAACCGAATATGTAACCAATCATAATCACTGATGCTTTTTTGGTGTGGCTTTAAAGCATTTAGGCAAATATGTTAAAATAGGCATTTACTACCTATTGGTGTCATACTACAGCTGTCTCTCAGCACATCTCTCACACCTTGAGGGTTGTCAGCTTTGATGAAGCCATATCCTCACCACAGACGGAACGTCTCCATGGCAAACAAACAAAAAAACAGCTTTCTTTATCCGCCAAACTAGGGTTGACTCAGGAAAAAACAACTTACAACCAGTACAGCCATCCACTCCAGGTCGAACCACGGAGGCTCAGTCATATAGAAATCCATGTGATGCCTTACAAGTTTTGACCTCCACCCCAGGCTACTGATCAAACCCTGGTAGTTTTCTCACGCCAAAATAGCTGGCAAATGGATGCTCATCCCCAAAAAAATATGCTAAAATAAGTTTTGATCCATCTCCAGTTGATGATGGACACATTGCCCCGCAGTCCTTGCTTCACACTGTACCTTGAAATGACTCCGGGCAGCACGGTGTCTCCAATCTCCTCGTTGTTTTGACACTGGGGACAGACAGCGTGACAGGCAAAAGAATCAGAACAGTGGGCCCACGCCTTCTTGAAAATCCAAACTCAGGAAGCTGATGGGTGAAAAGCAATACCCTCTGGTAATTTAACATAGCTCTTGAAAATGGCCTATTTAGTTCGTTGGTTTACCTATGAAAGCTTGTGATTTTCCATAACGAACTGTTAGTTTACCAGAGGGTACTTGAATGAGGAGATGAACATCCATTGACAAGAGATATTATGATTCCACGGGTCGAGATCTTCAACTTAAGACAGTCCTGGGATCCATGGTATCTCCATGGTATCTTAGAATTTGCGTGCCTGCACATGTATATTTATAAATGTTGTATACATCTATGCAAAATGGGGTTGTATTTCTTAATAACTCAAAAAATATGTGTGTATAAAGAGACAAATATAGATAGATATTGCTATTTGTAAATATACAGGGATACATGTAACAATGGTATCTATGAACACTCACAATAATTTATATGCATATATATATATATACGCATATGTATATAGAGAGAGAGAGATACGCACATCACATCACATCACATTTGATGAGCTCAAACTCCATGGAGCCGACGGCCCCAGTGCAGATTTCACTGACATTCACGGACTAGAAATGACTCTTGGTTGAAAAGACTGCTGCAAAACCATCTGAACACCGATCTTGGGGGGCATTGCGTATATGTATATATATATATATTGATAAAAAGATGATAAATCAATATATATATATATACATATACACCTACTACTGATATATGTTGACAAAAGAACTGCGAGCATGTATATATATATATACAATATAATGATATATATATATATATACACTGATTTGTGGGTATATATATATATATAGATATGGATTTATAGTTTATATATGTAGATAGGTATACGCACAGCATCAATGACATCTGCTTTGGCCAGGACGGATGAACTCAACTCTCGCTTCTTTGCTTCTGACATAAAATTGGCGCAAGTCTTCAGCTAGAAATCACTGTCTTTTGTTTTTAGCAATGAAAATGAAGACATGGAAGATATAATTTAACATAGAATTCCACAGATATATTGAATTCCATTTAACAAAACCAAATATCAGATTATCCATATATATCCATCAAACTGGGATATTTTAACTTTATAGGTGTGTATATATATATAGTGAACTTGATCTTTGAAGATTGTTGCTTCTTTCTGCTGATTAGCACAACTTCACAATGTTTGTTCATGGAAGATACTTTCACTACAGGATCCAATAATTTCAAACAAATATCTATGAAATTCTATGGATAATGTTCATTGCCTATGGTAGCAACGAATACATGTCTCGGTCAAACATACTCAAAATGGATAGCTAAATGACAAAATCATCTGAAAACCACCAAGTATCCATGGTCCTTTGGCCTGAAATCTTCCCCCATAGCCATATCGCTACCCAAGCAAAGGTACTTATGTCAAGGACCAGTCACTTCCCAGTCATAGTCATACTTGATGCGTCCTACTTAGCAGGTATGGGTTACCCTCCAGTAAACTAACATAGCTATGGAAAATGGACCATTTATGAATGATTTACGTATTAAAATGGTGATTTTCCATAGCTATATTAAATTACCAGAGGGTATAACTCACACAATATTATTTAAGCGCTAATATGCCAGTGGATTCATCCATTATGGAATCCATCTGGATGGCCAAAAAACTCACAAGCTTTACAACTTCATCCCAGCCCCCGCCCCCATGAACAATATCAACCATGGTAAAAAGTAGGGGATGAAACCACATATTTCTGACTCACTGTCAGAGGGGGTCTTCAATATTCTAGCAACACCCAAAAAATAGAAACGTGTTTCCAGTATGGTATAGATGATAGTTTTCCCCGGAAAAAAAATCCTGGTTCCGACCTTCCTAAGGCATGATAAAAGTTCCTAAGGATGAACGAACCAGCACCGCCGTTCTCCTTTCGTCCTTCGGCTTCCACCTATGGGGACTTTCGGGAAAGCAACCAGCAGAGTGGGGTATCCAGAAGTATCCAGTGGACACACAAATTCGAAGATTTGTACAAAGTGGGGCCCCCAAACGATAGCTAAGTTGGCGAACATAACTCCAAGAATTATGGTTTGTGATAACTGTACAGTAACTATATGCTCAGACACCCCTTGTCGCCCAACATCACTTTTCGGTTTCCAAGGTTTTAGGGTTTAGAATTAGGGTTTTAGGGTTTATGTGTTTAAGTTTTTTGGTTTTAGATTGATTTGCCTACTGTTGTTTGAGGTTTAGGGCTTTTGGTTTAAGGTTGAAAGCTTTAGGATTTTATTGTGGTAGGGTTCAGGATGACTTGCGCAACGGCGCACGGGTCCCATACCTGAGCTTGGTGTTTGGACGTAAATATAGCTATTTATATAAATTGATATATCTTGGTTTACAAACCAACAAACACCACTGACAGGGCCCAAAATGTAGGATCAGCCTCTTCACTTAGCCCACTGACTTGCCCGATGTCCTGAATCTGAATACCTTGATTAATATCTACCAGAAGCCAAACTGTTAAGCTACGAACTGTTCGCCAACTTAGCTTAGTAAATTGCACCATTTTGCACCACGAACCGTAGGATCCGTAGGCGTTACGGTACCATGGCATGGCACGCCGCCTTCTTGTTCCAAAACTCGCTCTTCAAGGGCGCTGCCCTCCTGGAGGCTCACCAGCAATCTTGCCGTGGATCCATTTATATCTAAGATTGTATAGCTGGATAGATACATATATATATATTATATATATATATACAGATACTCAAATATATGAGTGTATAGTTTAGGGTGATAGGTATATAAATAGAAAGATACATAAATATCCGCCGACCCCGGCCTTCGCCAAGGCCGGGGCGGCGCCTGGGACCACCGGAGGTGTGGATCCTGTCTTTCTTGAACCCTTGCCACGCCCAACGCTGCAGGCAAAAGCCACTACAAGGCCACAGCAATGGCTCAAGGGCACCCCCCGGCCGCAGCAATGGCTTCTTTTAGGCGTTCAAGGCTGCCGTTTGCCAGGCCTCAAACCCTCCAAACCTTCCAACTCCTCCAAAAGTTTGCCCAACTCCGCAGGGAAACGGTCCCCCAACAAGCCCAACACGCGCCACGCCCGCAGGCAAAAGCCACCACAAGGCCACAGCAATGGCTCAAGGGCACCCCACGGTCGCAGCAATGGCTGCTTATAGGCATTTAAGGCTGCCGTTTGCCAGGCCTCAAACGCTCCAAACCCTCCAAATCCTCCACAAGTCCGCCCAACTCCGCAGGCAAAAGGTACCCCAACAAGCTCAACACGCGCCACGCCCGCAGGCAACAGCCACCACAAGGCCACAGCAATGGCTCAAGGGCACCCCCCGGCCGCAGCAATGGCTTCTTATAGGCGTTCAAGTCTGCCGTTTGCCAGGCCTCAAAACCCTCCAAACCCTCCAAAAGTCCGCCCAGCTCCGCAGGGAAAAGGTACCCCAACAATCGCAACACGCGCCACTCCCGCCGCAAAAGCCACCACAAGGCCACAGCAATGGCTGAAGGGCACCCCCCGGCCGCAGCACTGGCTATAAGGGCCTCTTATAGGCGTTCAAGGCTGCCATTTGCCAGGCCTCAAACGCTCCAAACCCTCCAAAAGTCCGCCCAGCTCCGCAGGGACAAGGTACCCCAACAAGCCCAACACGCGCCACACCCGCACGCACAAGCCACCACAAGGCCACAGCAATGGCTGAAGGGCACCCCCCGGCCGCAGCAATGGCTTCTTATAGGCGTTCAAGGCTGCCGTTTGCCAGGCCTCAAACCCTCCAAACGCTCCAAACGCTCCAAACGCTCCAAAAGTCCGCCCAGCTCCGCAGGGAAAAGGTACCCCAAAAAGCCCAACACTCGCCACTCCCGCACGCAAAAGCCACCACAAGGCCGCAGGCAACAGCCACCACAAGGCCACAGCAATGGCTCAAGGGCACCCCCCGGCCGCAGCAATGGCTTCTTATAGGCGTTCAAGTCTGCCGTTTGCCAGGCCTCAAACCCTCCAAACCTTCCAAAAGTCCGCCCAGCTCCGCAGGGAAAAGGTACCCCAACAATCCCAACACGCGCCACTCCCCCACGCAAAAGCCACCACAAGGCCACAGCAATGGCTGAAGGGCACCCCCCGGCCGCAGCACTGGCTATAAGGGCCTCTTATAGGCGTTCAAGGCTGCCGTTTGCCAGGCCTCAAACGCACCAAACCCTTCAAAAGTCCGCCCAGCTCCGCAGGGACAAGGTACCCCAACAAACCCAACACGCGCGCCACCTCCCTCCCCGCCCGCACGCAAAACAGCCACCAACAATGCCACACAATGGCTTGAAGGGCAACCCCCGGCCCGCAGCAAATCGCTATCTTATAGGCGTTCAGGCTTGCCTTTTCCAGGCCTCAAACCCTCCAAACGCTCCAAAATGTCCGCCCAGCTCCGCAGGGAAAGTACCCCTACCCCAACAAGCCCAACACGCGCCACTACTTTCCCCCGCACGCAAAAAGCCCACCCCACAAGGCCACAGGTCAATGGCTGAAGGCACCCCCCCCCGTCCGCAAGCAAATGCTCACGGGCACCCCACGTCGCCGCAATGGCCTGCTATAGTAGGCAATTAGGCTGGGCCGTTTTGCCAGTGCCTCAAAAAAAACGCTCCAATCCTCCACAAGTCCCCCAACTCCGCAAAGGCAAAGGTACCCCACAAACCCCAACAAGCTCACACGCGGCCACAGCCCGCAGGCAACAGCCACCACAAAGGCCACAGCAATGGCTCAAGGGCACCCCCCGGCCGCAGCAATGGCTTCTTATAGGCGTTCAAGTCTGCCGTTTGCCAGGCCTCAAAACCTTCCAAACCCTCCAAAAGTCCGCCCAGCTCCGCAGGGAAAAGGTACCCCAACAATCCCAACACGCGCCACTCCCGCACGCAAAAGCCACCACAAGGCCACAGCAATGGCTGAAGGGCACCCCCCGGCCGCAGCAATGGCTTCTTATAGGCGTTCAAGGCTGCCGTTTGCTAGGCCTCAAACCCTCCAAACGCTCCAAAAGATTCCAAAAGTCCGCCCAGCTCCGCAGGGAACAGGTACACCGACAAGCCCAACACGCGCCACTCCCGCACGCAAAAGCCACCACAAGGCCACAGCAATGGCTGAAGGGCACCCCCCGGCCGCAGCAATGGCTTCTTATAGGCGTTCAAGGCTGCCGTTTGCCAGGCCTCAAACCCTCCAAACGCTCCAAAAGTCCGCCCAGCTCCGCAGGGAAAAGGTACCCCAACAAGCCCAACACGCGCCACTCCCGCACGCAAAAGCCACCACAAGGCCACAGCAATGGCAGAAGGGCACCCCCCGGCCGCAGCAATGGCTATAAGGGCCTCTTATAGGCGTTCAAGGCCACAGCAATGGCTCAAGGGCACCCCACGGTCGCAGCAATGGCTGCTTATAGGCATTTAAGGCTGCCGTTTGCCAGGCCTCAAACGCTCCAAACCCTCCAAATCCTCCACAAGTCCGCCCAACTCCGCAGGCAAAAGGTACCCCAACAAGCTCAACACGCGCCACGCCCACAGGCAAAAGCCACCACAAGGCCACAGCAATGGCTGAAGGGCACCCCCCGGCCGCAGCAATGGCTATAAGGGCCTCTTATAGGCGTTCAAGGCCACAGCAATGGCTCAAGGGCACCCCACGGTCGCAGCAATGGCTGCTTATAGGCATGTAAGGCTGCCGTTTGCCAGGCCTCAAACCCTCCAAATCCTCCACAAGTCCGCCCAACTCCGCAGGCAAAAGGTACCCCAACAAGCTCAACACGCGCCACGCCCGCAGGCAACAGCCACCACAAGGCCACAGCAATGGCTCAAGGGCACCCCCCGGCCACAGCAATGGCTTCTTATAGGCGTTCAAGTCTGCCGTTTGCCAGGCCTCAAACACTCCAAACCCTCCACACGTCCGCCCAGCTCCGCAGGGAAAAGGTACCCCAACAATCCCAACGCGCGCCACTCCCGCACGCAAAAGCCACCACAAGGCCACAGCAATGGCTGAAGGGCACCCCCCGGCCGCAGCACTGGCTATAAGGACCTCTTATAGGCGTTCAAGGCTGCCGTTTGCCAGGCCTCAAACGCAGGCCGCAGGGTGCAACTTGGCCGCAGGGTGCAACCCCTCGCTGCTTGAGAAGCAAACGGCCATATGGCTATGGATCAATACCTATACATACCATTTTTACGGGGATGGACATCCATTTACCAGCTATTTTGATGTTCACCAGGGGTACAAGGTTTTGACCCATCCCCATATGTCTGTCTTGCTGTCCGTCTCCCTCTCTCTCTCTGCAGTACCCCCCCTCCAATTAGGGGGGTCGGCGGCACCTGGGCGCTAGCCCATTCTATATATGGAAATAGATAGACAGATAGATAGATGGATAGATAGATAGGTAGAAAGATAAGGTAGGTAGATAGGTAGGTCGGTCGGTCGGTAGGTAGGTAGGTAGGTTAGGTAGGTTAGGTAGGTTAGGTAGGTTGGGTAGGTTCGGTAGGTTAGGTAGGTTAGGTAGGTTAGGTAGGTTGGGTAGGTAGGTAGGGTGGTAGGTAGGGTAGGGAGGTAGGTAGGTAGATACATAGATAAGATAGATAAGATAGATAAGATAGATAAGATAGATAAGGTAGATAAGATAGATGAGATAGAGAAGATAGATAAGATAGATAAGATAGATAAGATAGATAAGATAGATAAGATAGGTAAGATAGGTAAGAAAGATAAGATAGATAAGATAAAAAGATAGATAAGATAGATAAGATAGATAAGATAGATAAGATAGATAAGATAATAAGATAATAAGAAAATAAGAAAGTTAGATAGATAGATAGATAGAATGATAAATAGGTAGACAGATAGATAGATAGATAGGTAGATAGATAGATAGACAGATAGACAGATAGACAGATAGACAGATAGACAGATAGATAGATAGATAGGTAGATAGATGGATAGATAGACAGATAGATAGATAGATAGAAAGAAAGATAGATAGATAAGACAAGATAAGATAGAAAGATAGATAGATAGATAGATAGAGAAGATAGAAAGATAGAAAGATAGATAGATAGATAGATAGATGCGGCAGATAGATAGAGCACCGGAATAAGGATGCGAGCCGGCCTGCGAGATTCTTTAATGCAGCCAAGGTACGATGAGCTTTCCATGGCAAGGGTCCAGCTTGTGTGGGCCCTTCTAATTAGCACTGGGATAAGGATGCGAGCCGGCCTCCGGGAGTCTTGACCTGATAGAAAGAAAGAAAGAAAGATAGATAGGCAGGTAGATAAGGTGGATAAGATAGAAAGATAGATAGATAGATAGATAGGTAGATAGGTAGATAGATAGATAGATAGTTAGATAGAAAGATAGATAGATAGATAGATATGAATAGACAGACAGACAGATAGATAGGTAGATAGATAGATAAGATAGATAAGATAGATAAGATAGAAAGATAGAAAGATAGATAGATAGAAAGATAGAAAGTTAGATAGATAGATAGATGGATGGATGGATGGATGGATGGATGGATGGATAGATAGATAGATGAATAGATATATTAATATGGATATATAGATATAGAGATATTACATATCGATATAATAGATTTGCAAATATACAGGATATGCATATATATATATACATTTACATATGCGCAAATATATAAATATAATATATATATAATCCATGTTGGGCTGAATAAAAGGTTCAACAAGGTTCACCCAGAGACCAAATACAACAACTACACCCTGGAAACACTAAGACTTCGGATGTCCATCTCAAAGCGTTAGATTCGGAAACTTTAAGTCTTTGAAATCCAAAGATCGCCAAAGATGTAAAGGTAGATCCCGTTTTTGGGAAGTCCCTTTGCCAAGTTTCCTCGTTGGTAGTTTCAATACACCCTGAAACTTGAAACATATAATCTTTATTGGGGGTCATCATCCCATGTCTATGGTTGAAAATGAAAAAATGACATCACCAGCTTCCTCTCGGAAATTCTTCCGGTCCAAGGCTGCCAAGGCTCCTCTTTCCCTTGCCCTTGGCCTTGCCGCCTTTCACGCCCTTGCCCTTGCCTTTGCTCTTGGTCTTGTAGACTTTGGGTGCTTCGTCCACCCAGACCCAATGGCCACCTGCACCAACAACAAGCTCTGAAGCTGTTCCTTGGCCTTTTCCAAAGTTGTTTGTCCTAAAATGTGGTAAATAGGTAGAAACCATTGCGAATAGCATCCTTGATCATGTTGATCCAGCTATGCACAGGCTAATCCCAGTTGGGTGACGCATGATCACAAGGCTCTGTTGAGCAGCTTGCCCAATACAGAAGCTGCCCGCATCTGCTTCAACAGCAATAAAGTAGGAGCAACCACTCCTATTTTCCTATTTTTCTCGTCCAAGCATGCTAGGCGTCAACTCTACCCAAGAACCTCCAGACACACCATTGCCCTTTGGGGCCATGAGCGCGAGGTGAGCCATGGCCCAAAACAGTTTGCAGCTGGTTCACCTACGCAACTACCGAAAGAAGAACCAGACACGGTTCAGGTCAGCAAGTGACTACAGCTCAACGCACCAATGATCTGAGATGCACAGAACGCTTTGGCATCGAAGCCGTAAGCCGCTAAAAAGAGTTGGTCACCCACGGGGCTTGTAGACTGGACTTCTTTTGGACTCGCACAGCAAGGCTTTCCAAGACACTCAACTTGGACTGGGAAGTTCCTAGTTCAAGCATCCAGACTTGAGTTTATTTGCTCTACAGGTCAGTCTGCCCCACAGTCCGATCATGATGACTGAACCCCATGTAAACATGAAAAGTGTACCACGGATGGCAAAAACCCTGGCAAACCATTCCATGATGTCTGGCTTAAAAATTAAAGCCGAAGGGTTCCAGTTTTCTATTCGATCATGGGAAAGAACACTGTTGGCTCCTGCGCATAGTTCTGAGTGAATTTTCCCTGCAACATGTTGGCAACATGTTGCCATGTAAGTTCTGCTTGATACATTCTGAGACCTGAGACCCAATCCGGCAGGTCGGAAATTTCCAGCGGCCGCAGACATGACCACAACGAGAGATACCTTTTTGGAGTATCAACAGGCTGTTGATGGGCATTGGGCCCGTTTGAGCGATCCAGGTCAACCCAGGCCCAAACTCTGCCTTTGATCGAGCTACTTGGCAGTTCATCTCAGTTAGTAGGTGGGTCGGTTCACACCAATTAGAAGTAGGGTAAGTAGGGTTAGCACCAGTTATGACATGTTAGGGGTTATAACCTACTTACGATTCCTGGGGTGAAACAGCAGCCGTATCCCCTCTTCTCGCCTCCCTTTCCTTTGGATTTGCCCTGGGATTTGCCCTTGCTGGATTCCCACTTCTTTGGCGTGGTCCAGACCTGTGTCGAACAGCATGCTGTTCTATCTATTTTTCGGCTGGTTATTCTCATGCATGAGAATGGTAATTATAGACTATTGTACTCATAGCTGATATTCATAACATGGGAGAAACGCTGAATTCTATCTATCTTGTGATCGATGCATAAACCATTATGACTAGGAGTGGGATGACTTTTCAGCGATCACATGGTCACAAAAGGGCCAGTGATCCCACAGCATTTGGCCAGCATCAACTACATATTAACCCCCAAAAATAATTTGACAACATCCAATCCTAGAATGGTGGTAATTTAAACCTTTGCTGACGATTTTGGTGTGGTTACAACAATTCTTCAAATGTCCATCTCTGATGGGATGGTCATTCCCAATGACATTGCTTAGATTCCACCGCACAGTGGAGATGACATTCCTCAGGTTTTTGACCCTTGGTTCCAAACACAGCCTTCATTTTTAGAAATTACATACATATACATATATATATGTATACACATATGTATATACACGTATGTGTAATGTATTATGTAATGACATACAGACTCTATGTTTTGTGCATTTTATACATATATATATATACATGCATATGTACATATGCACGCTGTACATTTACGGGCAAACACCTCGATTTGCCCGCGCTTGTCGGCGGCCATCTTCGTATGTGCTGAAAACGTGGTAAAAATTGGAGTTTTTTTGCATCATGGCCAACTTCATGTTGTATATCGGCACGCACAGCATAGGGACCTGTGCGAGTCTCTTACACATCATCATCATCATCATCATCATCAGTCATCATCATCATCATCATCATCAATCATCATCATCATCAATCATCAATCATCAATCATCATCATCATCATCATCATCAAACCCTATTGAAGATCTTCAATGAATGTAGAAGTTTAACGGGGGTGGGAGAATTAAACCCTTATTGAAGATCTTCAATGAATGTAGAAGTTTAACGGGGTGGGAGAATTAAACCCTTATTGAAGATCTTCAATGAATGTAGAAGTTTAACGGGGGTGGGAGAATTAAACCCTTATTGAAGATCTTCAATGAATGCAGAAGCTTAACGGGGGGTGGGAGAATTAAACCCTTATTGAAGATCTTCAATGAATGTAGAAGTTTAACGGGGGTGGGAGAATTAATACCCTTATTGAAGATCTTCAATGAATGTAGAAGTTTAACAGGGGTGGGAGAATTAAACCCTTATTGAAGATCTTCAATGAATGTAAAGTTTAACGCGGGTGGGAAATTTACATTCCCTAAATACCCTTGTTGATCTTCCCAATCGAATGTAAAGTCTAATGTTTGATATCCCCAAGTGTACAGCATAGAAGGGGTGTGGGCGAATCGGGGTGTTTGCGCGTACATTTACATATAGGCATACTATACGTATCATGTGAAACATATGATAAAATGTATATATATATATATAATACATATTACAATACTATATTATGACTATATGTCTATACATGACCGTAACATATTACTATACATATTACTACATCATATTGCATTACAGTGCATCATATAGTATGATTCAGACACACCAGCATTCAGAGTTCGGCCCCGTTCCAACCTTGCTGATGCGACCGCCCTTTCCTTTGCCACCCTTTCCCATGATGCTACCGAAAGGCGATTTAATGGATCTATCAGAAGAAACAAAAAGTGAAAAAGTGCCTTGTGTTCATTGATGTTGGCATCACCATTTTTTTTTGGATTTGCAGCAGCCTGAAACTGCGAAATGAACCAAAGATTCATGTGCATGAAGCGAGCGACTCTAGTGCAGTGAGCGTGTTACCCATGTCAGAGACGACACTCCCACTTAAACTGATTCAACAGATTTACCATCCACTTAATGGTTGGTGTTCATGGGACATTCCACATTCATGGAGTATGATCAACCCCTAGCCCTATCGGCTGGTTTTTGACCCCCGAACCATCAACCAACCAAATCATCGAGTGGCTTATGTCACTCACCGGCCATCTGGAAATGTTGTGATTCACACAAGGTTTTCACATTTGACAACAATATATTTGCAGTCTTCAAAAACCAAGTTGTGTCATCCATTCATGGATTTCAAAACGTTTTTTCTTTTAAACCCGGCTTCACAGAGTCCATGGGAAGAACATCCACATCTAAGGCGATTCCCCAAATGGTCTGGGTAAATTGTAATAGTGGATTAATAGTGATTAATACGGATTAATAGTGGGTCAATAGTGATGGGGATTGATTAGAATATTTCACTAACCTGAAATGTTGGGCCATTTTGGGATGATTCCCCTTATTAACCATGATTATAGTGAGGGAGAACAGTGAGCTCGTTATAACTTGCTCCCAATGGTGTCAAGCCGCACCTCATAAGGTGGATCAGATTTCGCCAACAGAAGAAACGACGGATGTTTTTTGGCCAACCGACCGGCAATGGAGTCTGTTGCTCCAAGACTCGCTTGTGACAACAGAGCTGGAACTCAACCAGCAATCATTGAATAGGATGATTTAATGGTCATTGAATGGTGATTTATACAATGGGATTCAACCGACAAAAATGGGATAACATATATATATGTATTATATATATATTATGATATTTATATATATACAATTATATATATAGTACATATATATATATATATACATATGAGTAAGATTGTGTAAGTATTTGCTGGGAATCATGCCAAAAATTCTCAGCTGCCTGCGCCTGATGGCAGTTTCATATCGGGCTCCCCCGGATGGAGCTGTCCCAACCGTCAGCACCGTCAGCGCCAAAGTTTTGGAGCCAGAAACACCAACGTTACCCGTAGGCGGTGATACAGTCCAGAAACACCAACTCCATATTCATCCGGCTGGAAAATGAGACATACCAAACTTAAACACTAGCAAACGGAAATAGAACATCATAGAACCCAAAAAAAACAGCTCCAAGTGATTACAAACATAGATGTTCAAACCCAGCATTTCCGGGCCTTGTGCTTAACATGTTTTTTCCCCCACCGCCCCCAGGTCTCAACAGAATGCTCAGGCCATAGACACGTCGAGCGCGCCGGCGCCCAAGTTGTCCACATAAAGGCGGAAGGTCACGGGAGTGCCATCGGTCAACTTGAAGCCTGAGAACTCTGAGAGAACTGGGTGTAAAAATGGAATAAAGAAATGTTGGATTTCATGGGATTTCATGTTTGTATAATCAGATTTAATGGGATTTAATAGGGTTTCATCAGATTTAACATGGGATGTATTGGGATGTATTGGGATTTAATCAGATTTAATTGGATTTAATCTGGAAAACCAATGGATTGGGTGTTGTTCATGATTGGTTTATCCATAGGAAGGTCACCTCGTTTTTCAGGTGGTGTTCTTTATCTATATATATATATGTGTGTGTGTGTCTGAAAATAGTGTACCCCTAAACCCAATGGTTAATGATCATTATCCCTATTAAATCGCTATAATTGGGAATATACCCTATTTTCAGACAAACCCATATACAGATAGGTTCCAAGTTCCAAGTGACCCTCCCATCCGCAATCTTCAATAGGACAGTCATCTGGTGGAATCCAACAGCGAAACACCCGCGGTCACTGACCTTCTTGGTGATTGACATCTGGCTTGCGGAAGTACAAGAGGCCCTTTTCCTTCACCTGGCAGATATGTTTTTCATTGTTTTTCTATGGTTTCATACCAGGGTCAGTCATCTTGATGGTAGCCTGCCAAGATTTTTTCAGTTTCAGTCGGTTCTAAGTGGTAAATGGCAAATCCATCAAACCCCCAAAAGATTATCAAATTAAACATAGTTTCAGGTTCAGAACGACATGGTTGGGATTGAGAGGGGTCTAAGCCGTCTTGTCAAAAATGCTGAGGTTCGGGATTCTGGTGTACCTCACGGGCAATCACCAGCTGGAGCTGTGGTTCCTTCCAAGATGTTCCAAATTCCAGTGGGGACATTGGTCATTTTATGTCATGTTGTAAAGGGAACCAATGTTTTTGTTGCGTTGAGAAACCTCCAAATGGCCATACATTCCCCTTTTGGATTGTTTTGAGATCTCATTGTTATGGGAAACGGGTCAAAAACGTGCCCCCGCTGAGATCCTGATGGTTGTCCCCATGAACAAATATGTCCTATCAGGTCCTATCCCATTCTACAGATTCGTTGTAACTATTTCTCCCCTTTTGGGTTATATTCTAAGTTATTATAAGTTATAAACCGCTTCTATTGAACCTTCACATGGCTTTGGATCAATACCTATACATACCATTTTTAGGGGGATGAACATCCATTTACCAGCTATTTTGATGTTCACCAGGGGTACAAGGTTTTGACCCACTGCCACATAGCACATAATCCACTACTTCATAACCAACGTGTTGGTATTTTCCATGTAGTTTCTATGCTTCCCGTGGGTAAACCATTGGTTTCACCATCGCAAGTTCCGAACGTGGCACCTCTTTACCTTCGGCTTCCGCAGCAGCTTCCGCTTCGTTCATCTTTTTCTTCACGGCCTTGGGCAAACCTGGCGGCAAGATTGTGAGGGGAATGAGGGATCCACCATGGATCCAGCTAAGGTTTGGTTATGTTTGGTTTGGTGCAAAAAACAAAACATTTGATTGGTTTTGCTGGTAAATGATGGTCAATGCTCACAGGAAACCATGGCGTTTCCCATGAAAATTATGGGTTCCTGGAAAATGTTGCCTTCATCTTGAAAGGTGATGGACACATGGAAATGAGATGAAGAAAAAATCAGGCTTTGTGTTTTTGGGGAAAAGATTCAAGGGATGGTATATTGCGGAATTTGGGAATATGTTGGGAGACTCTGGCGATGCAAAAGCGATGAATGACCCTGATGTGAACACTTTCAATGGACATTCGTCTGTCTCGGAAGTTTGCTAACTAGACTTCCTTTGATGATATGAGGGTTTCCTGAAATAGGGGTACCCCCAAATCATCTATGTTAGTAGGATTTTCCCTCATAAACCATCCATTTTGGGGTACCCCTATTTATGGAAACCCCCTTATTGTATCATTCATCTAATATCCAAGTGTGAGGCAATATTGTGCAACTATCCTGATCTGTTTCCCCCCAACACCCATTTCAATCTTGTCACCATTCCGAATCTTAGATACCTGGCCAAAAATATCATTTTTAGATATTTTTAGCTGGTTAGTACACTTTACTGGTTGGTGGTTTCAACCCCTCTGAAAAATATTAGTCAATGGGAAGGATGACATTTTTCATTTCCGATGCTGCAGAAGGTCTCTGCTTGGTACATGCAGAAAGGAAACAGGATCGGTGGTTACTCTGCACAATTGTCAGATATCAGCCGTAGAAATCCGGCTGAAGGATATCGTCTGACACAAAATCTTTCACCACAAGATCCGAAAACTCAGAAGGAAGATTCTGAGTGTCTGTGCAAGAAAAAGTGCTCTGTACAAAATGTGTCACCGCATCAGCGATGGCTTGGTTCAGCCGATGCGGATACACCTTTCCCCTAGCGGTCTTGAAGATTCCGGCATCATCCCGGCCGGCAAGGGTCTCATGAGTTGCAGCAAAATGGTTGCACCTTCCCATATTTCCTGCCGCTAGAATGACCTGCCTCAACCGTGGTAAACGCAAATGGATGATCGTAGTGGGTTTCCGCGCTAAACAGCCGAGCACACATTGGTCAAAACTTGTAACACCGACTGCCTCGATTGTCTTGAGCAGTTTCATGGGTAGTCCTGACCAGACACTCGATGGATCTTGCTGCAGCGCCCAAACCGGAAATTGCGGGTGCTCAATAAAGGCACAACCGCCGACAAGAACCAGCATAAGGAAGACCTCCTGGATGAAACGCATCAATCTCGATCCCACCATGACCTGTCGCCAGGCCTTCAATGGTATGTTGGGGAGTCCTTCAGGGAACGTACCTGAACGGACAGGAGGCGGGCCTCCTTCGAGCAAGCGGGCAACCGAATAAGACTCGCAAGGAGGCCCGCCTCCGGCCCTGCACACCTGCCCTGATTTGATGCGGTCAATCCACCAGTGGAGAGAGTGAGATGAGGCCAAGTCCCCTCTCTCACGTTGTAAGCACATATCGACCGACAAGACAAACAGCTGCTGGCCATCTGGGAAAGTCCGGTGCTCTAATATGTCATGCAAATCTCCTCTTCTCCTGTACCCTGAGAAAAAATGCACAAAAACGAGACAGCGGATACTCAGCAATGCAGTCTCCCGTGCTAAACCCTGCAGTGAAAAACGACCATCACCTTGATTCATACCCCGCTGAGATTGAAAAACAAAGGATGGCATATCGGCATCAAAAAAGATGACTTGATGTGAAGGCTCATCTGCCGGGGCACGGGTGTGTCCTTGTAACTGGTCGAAGGCTGTGCCTGCCGTGGGATTTCGAAGGGCCCACTTGTTGAACATGTCCATGGCATCCTGGGATCCAGGTGGAGGAAGCAGTGGTCCAAAAATTTTTCGCATGGGCGTCAGGGCCTTGCGGTCTCCCCATCCTTCAGCACGCAGTGCCAGGGTGACATTGTGATCCTGCGCATCGAAAGCCAAAACTTGTTCATCTGAGAGCGGAGGAAAACATGCTTGCAAGACTTGAAGGCACAATGCGGAATCCCGCAAATGTTCAATCAATCTTTTCCTGGTGTGATAAATCTTGGCACAAGCATTGCACACATTGTCCACTGCGTAAAACTTGACAAGTCTGCGATAGCCATGTGCACGGCCAGCATGAGTGGCAAGTGCTCTGCGTGATGCGAACCGCTTACTACACTGGTCGCAGACCCATGTTTCAGTGGAAATTTGTTGAGAGACTGGAACAATGCCACCGGCAGCTGTGAACGTCGCTTGAAAGGCTTTGAACCAGACATTGTGTTCAGCAGTGGCCTGTCTGAATCTCAAGCAGCCTTGGGCTGCCTTTTTCAACCTGCCTTTCCAACTGTTGTCCAGCGCGATGTATGACAACCATGCTGAAAGATCATTCTGGTCGGATGGAGCCCCTGGAACAGGGTAAAACTGCAAAAACCAAGCAAATGAAAGGTGACAAAGCTGAATCCAACTGTGTGACAGCATGCGTGAGTGAAAGAGAAAATCCCATAGACACTGAGGGCAATAAGCCAGCAGGCGTTTAAGATACCGAAGCCGCGCAAGGTGCAATTGATCCATGGGCGGCAGGATCTGTGCAAGCGCAAAAAGGTCTACTGTGTCGACATGGGTAGGAGCAATACCTTTGAGGAGATGTCGAGTCATGAGACCCAATGGCTTGCGCAACTTCTGTTGCCATGTAGTAACCATGTCATCTGTAATGCCTGTCCAAGTGTGTGCATTATACAACATGCGCGACATACTGAGGGATTGAAAGGCAACAGACTTCGCAGGAAGGCCTACATGCTTCTTGTGATAAAAGGGCCGCGCAAGCGAGCCCCAGCTTTGCATGGCTTGAGAGGCCCGATGGGCAATTTCACGCTGGTGACATCCTGCAGTTTGGAGCCAGGAACCAAGATGTTTGTAAGAGTGGGACACTCTAAGCTGAAAAGATGCCTCTGAGGTGCTCCAACAAAGGCATTGACCATGGTCGTGCAAGCGCTCTTTGAGCGAGCGGGAGCCGCGGCCAAGAATATCCCAAATGACTTCCGTCTTTCCTTTGTCAAAATTAAAGGCAAGCCCTCTCAGGGCGGCTGCATGGTGAAAAGCCTCCACTACAGACTTGATGATTGGCTCGAGGTCAGACAACGTCTCTGCATGAATGGCAACCGCAACATCATCCACAAAGGACACATCGAAATACGCACACTTGGGAATCTCATTGGCATCTGCAAAGGAAGAACAGCCATCTGGAGAGCCGATCAATTGTGCATCAGTGGTGTCTCGAAGCAAATCATGTGTGTCCCTTAAGACCAACCGCATGATGAGATTGAACAAGAGGTCACCAAGGGGATCACCCGGCCTAGTACCCCTGGTGGTCTTGCAAACTCCCTGAACTCCCTCCAAAGTAAAGAAAGTATTGGTCATGCAATCTTGTATGAGCTTCTCTACATGGGGCGTGGCATCAATGAGGGCATGGTCATGTGAGGCTTGCTGCAACCAAGCGGTCCAAAGTTCTTGCGAGACACCAAGCCTACTTAATGCTGCGATCAGGGCCGTAGGGTCAATTTCGATTTCTGTCAGCGCCTGACGGAGGACAGAATAAAAGGCTGCTCTCAAGTCGAAGAAAACAATCGCCGAAGGAAGCTTTTTCTGCCTGCACCAGTATTGATGAGATTCCAATAAATGATGCGGAAGATCAGTTCCTAACTTGGGGCGACCACCAAATTGCAACAAGTCGGCATGTTGGTCCCAAGGACGAACGAGCTGCTGTCTCAACATACGGTGGTATAACTTCGATGTATGGTCTGAGATGTAGATCGCACGGTATGCTTGCGGATCCGCTGGCGAGTCTTTACCCTTGAACAGGGGGACCAATCGGCCCCCCTTCCACGCTGTTGGCTCCTTTCCATGTGCCACTGTTTTGGTTGTCAACGCAACAAATTGTTTGGTGAAGGTGCTCCCTCCGGCCTTGAGCAAACATGGGGTGAGCCCATTTGGTCCCGGCATACGCCCTCGATGCAGTCTGGATACAGCTGCTTGAAGCTGCCAGTCTGTGGGAAAGGTGGCAGCTTCGAGAAGGTCCAGAGACAATCCTAAGCCGGATGAGTCCCCTCTCATCAAGGTCTGCATGCTGACCTGTACGCCAGCTTCAATGGCTGCAAATTGGCGAAGCCAGATTTGTTGCTGGTGGGCAAAAGAATTCACTAAACTTCCATCAGTGGCACGCAACATAGGAAGGGGCCTACATGAAAGATTACGCTTGTGCTTCTTTCCACCAAGCCGTGTGAGCAGTCGAAACATTTGCTTGTGGTCGGAGAGCTGGCCAGCCTCTTGCAACCTCACGAGGAGTTGGTCATAATAGACCTGCAAGTCCCGAGCTACCATTTTGCGCACCTGGGTCTCAACCGCTTTGAGGTCGCTGCGAAAATCTGGATCAGTCATAAGATTCCAGCTGCGTCCACAGTCAAGGAGGTGCCGCTTAAAGGCAATAGCATCCAGCGTGTCGGGCTGCAAAGTGGGTCGCCGCCTTTTTCCCGGTGTTTTGGTGAAAAATTGACGCGCAAGCTGGAGATACTGACTTTCGTAAACCTTACAGTGCGCATCAACCGAAATTTCCCATACTGGCACGGGCAATGTAGCCAAAGCAGCTTGAAAGGCTTGACATCTCTCAGGATCAAGCAAGGCAAGTTCGTCCCAACGCAGGCGTTGGACATCTTCGGAATGGGTAATCCATCCTGAGACCAATATACAAGCAGGAATATGATCTTCATGTGTAAACGTACCGTCATATGACGTCCAAGTTTGAGATTTGGTCACCATCTCGAACAACGGCCGATTGAGAAGAACATAATCCAACCGCATACGTTTACCTGACGAGTGTGTCCAGGTGAACGATGGGCCTTGATGATGCGCTGCAAAAGTGGAGGGAGCATACAATTGGTGACCAATCAAGAAATCTTCAAAGACCAAGCTTTGAGCCGTGACTGAATCAGCATGATGGTCCTGGAAAAACTGCATGGACGTAGAAGCTAATGTAGCATTGGCGTCAACAAACACACACACAAGCTCCGTGGTAACTGACTGCGTCCATATCTGGGAAGTTTCCTCCCACCAAGATTTGACAACATCAATGGGAGCTTTTGCATCACCAGTGGCTTTGCCAAGGCATGGGGCATGAAGGACAATGGCGGTGATTTGAAAAGACGAATGCTCAAGTCTGACAAATAACCTACGGGGATCGGCATGAACGACTACACAGTCACAATCCGCCAAGGCTACCTTCACACCATCCATTGTGGTCATAACGGCAAGACTTCGATGAATCCATAATTCACACCCTAAGCGGGCAGCACTGGGTCCAACACAGCCTGACGAAAGAATCTTGTAGTGATCAGATTGAAATTGCCCCTGCAGCGTGCGAGTTTCTTGCAAGCCCAGCATGTGGAACTGAGCAGCATGCATTTGGTGGTCCAGCCGAAGAGTTCTCGAGCCATTCCTGCGGCCAATCTCAACTTGGCTGTCAATTTTGTCCAGAGCAAGGACGTTAATGGTGGCCATGTGACAAGTGAAGGGCACGGGAATGGTAGTCGGCTTGACTTCATCAACCAGATAGTCAACTTTGCGCAGGGAGGAGCTAAACTGCCAAATAGTGTTATTGACCTGGTTCGGAAGGCAGTGCTTCATGGATACTGGCAAACCCTGAGTCCAAGACCAGGCAAGGTCATGACGCTCCCTAACCAATGCGTGCAGTTTCCCAAAGTCGACTGCCGGGAAAGACTCTGGTGCTTCCAGCACTAACTTGGCCAGAGAGTCAGCCAAATCATTCCACTCGTGTTTGGTGTGCCCTCTGATTTCAGAGTAAACAACAAAAGATGAAACCCAAGAGGACAGGACACGGCACAACATGGCAAGTTCAGGATTGGAAACCGGAGTGACTAGTTCCTGGGCCAACAACCGACTCAGCGACAAATCCGGACGCACACAGACTTTGCAGGGAAACGGGGCTTGCAGGGTGAAAGCCAACGCGGCAGCAAGGGCTGAAAGCTCTGCCGCAATATTGTCCAGGGAACTTGCGCCCATCCAACAGGGGTGTTGGTCGCCCAGCAGGACAGGTCCTGCCAACGTTCCCAAGAGGCGGGCTGAGTCCTGGTGATGGGCTACAACCACAATGCTCCATGAAGCCGCAGTCGGGGATGTGGCTCCATCGACAAACACTTCTACCAACTCATAGGGCCCTATGGGTCCTTCCATGGCGGCAAAAACAGCATTAAATGTCGAAGGAGTCATTTTCAATTGTGGTGGAATGGGGCACAGTCGCAAATCCAAAGAATCAACTACCTGAGCCTTCCAATTTTCCGAGTGCATCCATTCAAGTGTAGCCAGTCGATCATCCAAAGGTTGATCAGGCTCTGTGCGAACTTTAGGAACCACAGCATCAAGGGCAATGGTGACCGGAAAGCCTGGACAGGGTACCTGAACCGGCAGAGGAGCCGGCAATGGAGGAACAAGTTGGCTTGCCTGCACATCAGAACCAAAAGGACTAGTGGAGTCTGAGCCGAGCAAACCATTGGAGAGTGCACTGGAGCTAAAGGGTTGATCATCCAATTGACAGTGTTGAACAATATTAACAGAGTCAACAGAGCGGAGCACATGAACAATCCGAGCTTGGGTAGACTCTTTGTGCAGACTGTCAATGTTTTGGGTCCAAGCATCAAAGTCACGGACGGCAGCAATCACACTCTGAGTCAACGAAGTCATAAGTCGACCAACCCAAGCAAACAGATCATGAACATGATCATGGCTGGAAGAAACTAACTCCGCTGACGGTAACGCAGTCTGTACCGCCTCTGCAGTGCAGAGAAAGCAGTCTCCAGAGCGAGCGGGACGGAGTGCATCTTGAACTACAATTTGGTCACCATACATGGCATTACAGGAGTTTTGAGGCAAAAAAGGGGGGCAGAACATGAACAAGCCACTTTCCTGGATAAGCAGGCCTTTATCAACAACAGACGGCAGCTTAAGAGCCACACGGGGTGGATCATAGATGTCATCTCCAGGCGCGATAGTGGTGATCAAGGCAGAAACAAAACCTCTGTGTTGATGCTGAGCAAGGAGGACATGAGCCAATACGTCACTTGGACCTCCAATGGGTGCAGGAGACACAACATAAATGTAGGTATCCACATTGGGGTCAATCATGTCCTGCCATTTGTCCAGAAGAGCTTGCCGCCATTGATCCGCGTTGGGGGGGAGAAGAACTTCTCTACCACGGTTAGTGCGGGGGAAACGATCATGATCACAAAACCACGTTTCGACGTAGAATCGATATGGCCTACTGGTCGTGGTCATGAGATGATGCTGCCAAATGATGGTGAGCTCAGGAACAAGCCTACTGGGTGCATGTTCAACAGTTTCGCATTCAACAATTTCACCTGCGCTCGAGGGAAACGGAAAGAGCGAGGCATCATCCACTCTAAATGACATCCTCGGAGGCAAGTGCGAGGACGATGCAGCTGGCTGAGACCCTGCAGAAAAATCCCCTGCCGCTGTGAAACGGTTGCGAAAGGCATCAACAGTGAGACAAACACCAATTCCTGAAAAAACCGGCTCAAGACGGGTTGCATGAAAACGAAGACGACCTGACCAGGCATCACACTGACGCGCTCTACACAATTCCTGAATGGAAAGAATACGAGCAATCACTTCTTTGGAAAGCTGGGTGGGCACTGATTGGGCTCTACGGTGTGTTACATCACCATGCAATCCCTGAAATACAGCCGACAGCAAAGCAACATACCTTGACTGTTGCAAGCCCTGTTCCAAAATGACATGAATCATGTGAAAACCAGGAATGTCGGACACCGGTGCAGGCTTGACAAGACGAAAGGCAAGGTTTGCAAATGGTTCAGTGTGGGTGCCCCGCGGGGCCGCTAAGTGATTTCTGCCGCTTGCCCCGCTTGCCCCGCTTGCTCCGCTTCTAGGGAAAATAAGTGAATCTTCCTCCTTGCCCCGCTTGCCCTGCTTGCCCCGCTTGCCCTACTTGCAAACCGAGGGAAGATCGGTGGTTCTTCCCGCTTGCCCCGCTTGCCCCGCTTGCCCCGCTTGCCCCGCTTGCCCCGCTTGCCCCGCTTGCCCTGCTGCTTTGGTTTCAGCACACAGCAGTATGAAAAAGGAATAGAGGTGGCAACGTGAATGGAATGTTTGGGCGAGTGGGGCGAGTGGGGCGAGTGGGGCGAGTGGGGCGAGGGGGGCGAGTGGGGCGAGTGGGGCGAGTGGGGCGAGTGGGGCGAGTGAGGCGAATGGGGCGAGTGGGGCGAGGGGGGCGAGTGGGGCGAGTGGAGCGGCCGACGGGGATTAAGTGGCGACTCCAAACACCGTGGCATCAATACCAGATTGGATTCTGCAAGTTCCCTTTGTAGAAGACGTGTGCAAGATCTCCTTGACAGGTTCTTTCTAGACGCTGCTGTGCAAGATCCTTTTGTACAAGGTCTGTATGAGACCAAACAAAGATCGACTATGTTTAAACATGTCCTCGAAAAATTGCGTTGAACATTGCTTGACACCAATGTGCATCAAGCATCACCGGAAGCAACCTCCAGCCATTCCGGGAATGCGCACCGACGCGCAGTGCACGGGCCCCGCGGGACCACAGACCCGATGGTCACAGTGAGGAGTGGACTATTGTGCCATCTCTATTTGATTGCGTACCAACATCACGCATGCTGGCATCAGCATCTGCTGAATCCCTAAGGTAGAAGCCGTTGTCCTGGTGCCACTTAGCATCGGCACCTGCAGACGCAGGAGTCAGCGACATGGTCGGTGTGGACAGGACTCCCGTGAGTCTTCTTTCCCCCATGAAGCAGAAAAAATATATCGCAGTCGGAAAGGATGGTAGAAAACAGAAAAAACAGGTGCAAGTTTCAATTCTTTCTTGGACTGGATCAGGAACAAATAAAACATGTGTCTTGCTTCAACATCTCGAATGGCTATGTTCAGCGAACAGTGGCTTCACATGCGCCGCGCAAACTATTTCGGAGCCGCGGTGTTGGCTGTCCGCTTTGCCTCAAAAAGAGTAGATTGGGCCTTTGTCAATCTCATGCCACCAGCGCACACGATTGAACACTAGAAGGCCGAGCAGACTGTTTTGAATGTGGCTTTGGACACGATGATGAACCACTATGTAAGATCTTCACACCACAATGTCTTGTCATGAAAATGGGTGGGTTGATTGAAATTGATGCACAATATGTTGCAGCCACCATACAGTCTTGATTGAAAGCATTCACCTCGTAGGGTCAGGAACACGCTCGGGCTGGAAAGAAGCCAGAGCTTAATTTCGAGGAATCGCACCATTATTGACGCGTATCTTTGGAAACAAGACTTATATACAACAAGTGCTTTGGAGCACATTGTCACTCTTTTTTTGGGCTGGCAGTTTAGACATGGGACCGTGCAAGACCTCGTATTTCTGGAATCCTACTTGAAATCATTGGCACTCAGTTGCAGCTTGGCAATCATGTCTTGAGCTTCCGAATTAGTCAAAAGGTCTTCCCAGGCACATGTCTGGTAGTACAGGACAGCGTGGCCACCTGGCGGGCCTCGTGGCTCGCTCTTTAGCGTGGCCTCCTTGCTCTTGGCGCTTTTCTTGTCCTTAAGTTTGGGCGCCTGCTCTTCCACTTCCTTCTTGTCAACCTCTTGCAAGATGCCAACTTTCAAGAGGTCTTTGACTGCTGCCAAGACGTACTTTGCTGGTTTTTCTTCTTTCTCCTTCTGAAAGTGGTACTTCAGAACAGAGCGAATGTGCGCAGTGGAGGTTGGACCAGCGCATCGAGGATTGGACAGAATGACTTGCTGCAATTTCATCTTGGCATCCAAATCTGCAAGTCCTGGGGTCTTGACATCTGGCACGGCTTTGGGGCCTACCAAGGCTTGGACTTGCTTGGAGCATCTGCGTCAGCATAGCGTAGCTTCTGTTAGATTGGTTCTTCTACATTCTCGTGATTCTCGTGCAAGAAGTCGGAGATTCCCTGCAAAGCCTTCCTGAGCACGGGCAAGGCGAACTTGTCAAAATAGTGGTCTTTGTCCTGGTTGCTTGCCACGCGCCCCATCCAACCAAAGAAGTCAATCAGAAACTCTTTGCTGGACTGGCTCTGCTGATCAGGGTCACTTGTCACTGGCCTTGTTTGCCACGTCGCATGGATTCTCTTGGAAAACATGCTTGCAGTCGGCTGGAGCACATACTCACAAAGCGACACCTGTCCATACACGTGGTGAACGAAGATGTAATGAGTCAGCGCAGTGGCACCATCTCCAGTGACTGTCTTGTCACCTTCGCAGTTCAGCCAAGTGCACATCTTTTCTTTGTTGCCGTAGTGCAGACCCTGAGTGTCGGGTCTCCCTCCCGGATGTCACGGCATATTGTTGTGGCAATCTCATCCGAAATGATGCCAGCTCGGACATATTCTTTGATAGAAGCACGAATACCCTTGATGGTGGCATCCGTGCATGTGGCGCCACCTGCCTTGATGACAGCAGGGACATCTGCATGGGAAAGAAGCTTTTTGCTGGTAAAATCCTTCAAAGAACTCTTGCGCATGCTGGGGTCACCTGCGCAAACAATCTGGACTACGCAGCCACGTTGGTGCTCCTCATCAGGCTGCAATCGAAGCCGTGTGCCTGCATGGATGCTCCATCCAACCAATGTTGCTGAGGATCGGCGCCATGAATGTCTCAGGCTCCCAACCTTCCTTGCGGGCAATGGTTCTCAAGCTGACTCCGAAAGGCGCGGGCAGCACTTCTCGAGTTCGGAAGGCAAAGTCTGATGCCACAGCGTTCCCTGGGGTCTTTCAAGGCTGCATTCAGAACGGTTTGATAAGAAGCCTCCGGGCTTCCAAGCCCTTGATATGTGCTCTTGGTGTGAAGGAATGAAAGGCTTTGTGCTTCATCCATGCAAGCCAAGTAATTTGATATGGCGTCGTGCATAGGATCCTTCACCGTGGTAGATGCCTTGCTGGTCTGACTCAGGTCGTAGATGTCAATCCCAAAGCTTGGAATGGACAAGCGGGCTGCTTCACTTCCACCCTGTGTGAAGGGAGGGCTTTCTGGGCTTGGGGACCTTTGGGTGGGCGGCACTGGGCTGCGTTGTCCTGCTGGTGGGCTTGCGTTGGTTGTTAACTTCTTGCCCGCTGGGCCCCCACCCGCACGGACAGGCGAAGCTGCCTCTTCTCTGGTCTTTCTTTTTACCCCCTCAGCCACAGCCTCTGCTTCCATTGCTGCCTCAATCTCCATCTCTTGCAAACCACCATCATCAGCCTCTTCCTGGGAATCTTCATTCTGAAGACAGAATGGGGAGTCATGCATAGGGCAGCCCTGCTTTAATCGGTATTGCTGCAAGCAATCCGCCTGGCACATGTGTGAGCAAGAGTCTCGGCTCGGCTCGGGGAGCACAAGTGTTTTTCCGCATCGTCTGCGAAACCATCTCCACAAATTTCACACGTGGCCATGTCTAGGAAGCTAACTCCTACAACTTGAACTTGATGGCGCGGCTTGGGTACCGGAGAGCACTTGTCAATGCGTGGTATGATGGTCATATTTGTCGGATTTGCCTTTGCAGTCCCAAGCGTGATATCGACAATATGCAACCAAACTGGGTCTCATGCATGTTGCGCTGCGTGGACAGCCGGAACAATGTGAAAATGTTCACCTGCCCTCCACATCTCTCAGTTTCAACACTTCTGTAGCGCGCAGCGAATTTTTTTAACCTCGCGACATTATCAAAAACTGCTTGGCCTAGTGTACAAAAGGACTGCACAATATCGTCCATGCCATTGAGGCCCACAGGTCGCAGTGGACGAAGCCAGGGCGGCGCTAATCAGGTACGGATAATTTGCGGTCTGCGGCCTGCAGCGTCTGCAAACAAGATTCTTGCAACGCTTGAACCCGAACCTCCTACGTTCACCTAGCTGCAAAGAAAACGACTCCAAATAGGGCAGTCGTGGTAATGGTACAGATGATGAATTTCTGTCGTCGGGAGATTACTTCCTGACATCTCGCTGTTGACTTCAAGATGTCCCAATCACAAACAGAATCTGCAATCTACAGCCCAAGACGTTATATACACCAGCACACTTTGCGTCGCTACTTACTGGCTTGGTTCGAACCACTGTACCAAATCTGTATATTTCCATACAGCCCACTGCCTAACCAAGTACGGGTAACTAACATACATCCTTGTGATTCTACTTTTGTATGCTCGAGATACCATCGACAGCCCGGCTCAGAGAGCACAGGTAAGCCAAGGGCCGCTAATCTTGACAGTGGCAAGTGGCACCACCAGATAGAGCCAATGTTTGCAAGTTCAGTCACATTGGGAAACATGCATCTGGAAACACACAGACCGGCAAGAATGCCAGATAGGATGTCAGAATGTATGCCACATAGACTCCCATAAAAAATGCCAGATAGAATGTCAGGCAGTATGTCAGATGAAATCTCAGACAGAATGCCAGATAGAATATCAGATAGAATGCCAGAGAGAATATCAAAATAATCAGAAACAATCTCAAAATATATGGCAGATGGAATGCCAGAAAGAATGCCCGATAGAATCTCTCTCTCTCTATATATATATATGATATGTCAACTAGAATGCCAGTTGACCGGGGCCACTCGAGGAAAGTAATTTTGACTATTATCGTTTATCAGGCGGGCGTCTACCCATTCCATTCCATTCCATCCGTCCGTCCGTCCATCCATCCTATCCATCCACCCATACTGTCCATCCATCCGTCCTTTCCGTTCATCTACATATCTATCTACCTAGCTATCTGTTCACCTATCTGCCTATCTACCTATCTATCTACCAATCTATCTAGCTATCTATCTTTCGATCCATCCATCTATCGAATTTATATACTTTCATACAACGTTGCAATCCTTGGGTTGCATGTGGATTGAAGATTCCAGAAAGAACACTCTTCAATCCAAAGAAGGGTACAGAGGGTACCGACAACAAGAAGCATTGAGAAGCCGTTCTCACGACATGCGCGTCAGCCCGTATTCAAACAATCCAGACCGACTGCCCCGCTTGCCCCGCTTGCCCCGCTTGCCCCGCTTGCCCCCTTGCCCCGCCCCGCTTGCCCCGCTTGCCCCGCTTGCCCCGCTTGCCCCCCTTGCCCCGCTTGCCCCGCTTGCCCCGCTTGCCCCGCTTGCCCCGCTTGCCCCGCTTGCCCCGCTTGCACTTGCTCTGCTTACCTCCGCAGCAAGTGCGTCGAGTGGGGGGAGTGGGGCGAGTCGGGCGAGTGGGGCGAGTCGGGCGAGTGGGGCGAGTAGGGCGGGTGGGGCCGAGTAGGGCGAGTGGGGCGAGGGGCCAAAGTCAATTAATTTTCCTACCAAGGCAAGTGGGGCGAGTGGGGCGAGTGGCGGATTTCAATTAATTTGCTAGCCCAGGGCAAGTAGGGCGAGTGGGGCGAGTGGGGCGAGTGGCGGATTTCAATTAGTGTTCCTCGTGGGCGCCCGCAATGAAATGGTTGCAACATGTGAATCCAAGGCGCAACTAAAAGCTGAAACCATTCATGAGGACGGTTGGACAAACGAACCAAACGGCCTACAACACAGGTGGGTGCATGGTCATGGTGAACAAACCAAGTTGTGACAAAAGCCACAGGTCCCTCCTCAGGAATCTCTGTGATAGACACCTCATCAAAGAGACTCGAAAGCTCTAACTGAAAACCATGCCAATCCGGAACATTGGGCAGCACTGGGGCATTCTGAGAAGGAATAGGCACTTCAAAAGCTGGAGGCGACCCTTGCTGTTCATCACCCAGGTGCTGGCTCTTGGGGATGCCAGACGCAGCAAAACCATCAGCGGGAACCGGGTGCATGGAACTTGAGCGAAATGCGGAATGACTATCTCTCACATTCACGTCCGTGTGGTGTGGCATCTGTGGGTACACCTGAGCAAACGTGGTGGGAAACGGGTCACAACAATCCTCAACCAGTGAAACAGCTCGACAAGTTTCCGCCCCATGTGTGCGCGCTGGCGGTATATGTATGCGACAGTAAGCACCATGAAGGAGCTGCTGAGGAGCTTGACGCTGCATGTTCCACAGGCGATGATTAGACAACACAAGACAAGCATCTCGGACAGTCTCACAGTAGTTGGCAACTCTGGCTATGTACAAGAGACCAAGTCGAGCGATAGGGTTGGGCACTTTGGCCACCTTGCGGTCAAAGTGTTGGACAACTGAGGATTGAGCCACTGGCCCCTGTTGATGAAAAGTGGTGTCCAGCAGGATCAGTGTTTCAGCAGAACCTGGGGGAATGTCTCCGATCTGTTGCAAGATCAAGCTGGTCTCATGACTGGACTCGCCAACCGGCTTAACCAAAATCCGGTGCACTGCCACAACTTCGGACGGAGTAATTTGAACTTGAGCCATGACATCTTGCAAAAGGTGAGCGAAGTTTCCCCAACGAATCCATGCAGAAATCGATGGTCGATCCAAACGATAAATGGTCACTCTCTTGTACTCACTTGTCTGGGGTGGTCCATCTGGATGATGATCATTACCAGGCAATGAATTGTCAGGCAATGTGGCTGCATGGGAGTGGCTAGCATCATGAGTCATATCGGCATCCCCAGAACCAGACAATGGTTCAGGCGCAGGGTCAGTGCTCTCTACCAGCAGGGGACCTGACGGTGACGCTGGGGATTGTTTTTGACTAAGGTAGATGACAAAGCTGTCACCATTGCTCATACGGTGAACAGGGTTGAAATCAATAAACAACTGGGCAAAAGCATGGAAAACCAAACAGTCAAATCGATTGCAATGTGGCTGAGCATCAGATTCGGTGATGACATCCTGTCCACTTATGTCGGCTGCAAACGAAACTGCAATGGCATACATACGCAAGGATGGCTCTGCGATAGTGGGCGAAATGGTGGTGAGCCCTGAAAAGCGACCAGTGTATAAACCCTGTGCTAAAATCAGGTCAAACACAATGTTGGTTTCATGCCAGTTCCTCGGAGGTGCAGGGCTGACAAGATCCAAAGTGATGTCTTCGCCTGGAATAAGCAAATCAGACCAAACGGTGAGAATGTGAGGTCTCCATAGATGGGGAGGACCGGTAAGCATCACCTGTCGCGCCTGCAGTGATCTAGGGATATTGACATGGTGCAAGTACCAGGTGCGAACCAGAAACCCTTGCACAATTCTAACAGGATTGGAAAGAAACTCCATGGGCAAATTGATCATCATCTGCTGGGCAAACGGAGGCAACCTAATTGGCGAGTGAGGTCTGGCTACATCATGCGTCGCTTCGGAACTAGCCTGTACAGGTGTTTCCGCATGTGACGCTGCACTAGGATCGGCTTCGGGACATTGGAACGGTGCGGCAACTGAGATGGGGCACTCATGCCCCCAGCAGCGCTCGGGCAAATGGCTGCAGGTCCAAAGGTCCTGATGAACCAAACCGGAAAACGGAACGGGTGCCCTTGATGCAAAGTCCTCTGAG
Organism: Cladocopium goreaui; assembly: GCA_947184155.2. NCBI lineage: Eukaryota > Dinophyceae > Suessiales > Symbiodiniaceae > Cladocopium > Cladocopium goreaui. Next base: position 211,402 of record CAMXCT020002458.1, on the reverse strand, counting down.
CTCGACACGGCCACTTCGGACAGCGGAGCACCAAGAGGACAAATTTCATCAGCATGAGGCATGGAAGAACCTATGCGTTCCAATGGCAAAACTGAAGGCCTGTGCAGACATGAAACTTCAGAGCCTCCTGGCTGGGAGGCGCTGGCAACTGCTGCATCTAGAGGGTGAACTAGTGCATGAGCATCTGGGACGGTGCACGGGAGATCAAGGTTCGGCAAATCACCAACAGGGTCACAATTAGTGAGGCCGGAAAACGGAACGGGTGCCCTTGATGCAAAGTCCTCTGAGCTCGACACGGCCACTTCGGACAGCGGAGCACCAAGAGGACAAATTTCCTCAACATGAAGCATGGGAAAACCGATGCTTTCCAATGGCAAAACTGAAGGCCTGTGCAGACATGAAACTTCAGAGCCTCCTGGCTGGGAGACGCTGGCAACTGCTGCATCAAGAGGGTGAACTTGTGCATGAGCATCTGGAACGGTGCACACGGGATCAAGGTTCGGCAAATCACCAACAGGGTCACGATTAGTGAGGCCAGAACAGCACTGTGGAGAGCAATTTAAGAATTTCTCAAAAAGCTCCGGGACAGACACACTTATGTCACGGTCATAGTTGAATGAAGTGCGGGGTGCACCCTTTGGTTCGGCAACCCTTTCACACGACCAAGGCTTTGCAATTCGACATAGGACATCTGAGTGAACAGACGTATGTGCCATGCTAAATGAATTAGCATCCCCCAAGTACACATCGACAGTAGAGGCAAACCCTACGGAGGCAAGACCCTCAAGCTTCCTACGCGAACGTGTACTGGGGACGTCACCACCAAAAGTGGACTGACCGCATTGCAGAGCCAACTCTGTTGCTCTATGAGCTGCTTCCCACTCAGAGCAGAAGTCGGGTTCATGCAGGACGGAATGCGTCCATTTGGGCAGTATGGAACCATGGGGCGGCAAAATGCCGCTGCAATTGGGCCTGTGGACAGCGTACTCAGGAGTCACACTAATCCGGCCTAACCAAAAGACGACGAACCATCTGCAGGCGCTGCTGATACTGAGGCTGGAGCAGGTAGAGCCGGACTGTTTTCCGTACCTGCATCTGTGCGTTGCCTTTTGCATGCTTGCTGCTCTGCAATCATGAGCTCGTCTGCATTCGCACTCAGGGTTTTCAAACTCTCTCCTAGGTGGTGCAAGCTGGCCGTAATCTTCTGGGCACTGTTGTTTGCCACCTCTTTGGACTCCTTTGACTCCTCTTCGTCGTCGCTGACATTGACAGTTTCTGATTGGTCCATGCTCTGTTCCGTCTTGTTCAGGATGGACTTGGATGCTGCTAAGTTTGACTTGGCGGTTTCCAATGCCAACCTTGCATTGTTGACTCTTTCTGCCAATTGCGACTCTTGAGTTTGAAACTGCTGAGAATAGGCTTGCCATTTGGCCACTTGTTCGACTAGGAATGCTCTCCACGAAGAATGGAGCCCTAGTCTGGCAGCATTGGCGTTGCGCAATTCTGTTCGAGCTCGACCAAGTGCTGTCACCTGTTTGTGCAACGACTTGATGGCTACCTCTCCTTCCTGGACTTTGGCATCCTGAATTTCTTTCAGGATGTCTGGGTGCAGCCCCTCCGGATACTTTTCCAACAAGGCATACATGCTGCGCAACTTGGCTTCGGCTGCACTGGCTGCACCCACTCCAGCTTCTGGAACTGTGCTGGACGGTGGAGCAGCAGGTATCGGAGGAGGTGGGGCCATTAACCAGGGAGCTTCTTGGTACGTAGGCATTACCGCAGGAGGGCCAGTCATTGGGGCAGCTTCTGCTTGGGCCTGAGAGGTGAGTGTCACCTTTCCTTTGCCTTTCCCTTTGAAATGACCTTTGGCATTTTTGGGTTTGTTTGCATTGGATCTCTGCCGCGGGGACTTTTGCCTCGGCGACTTGACCCATTGACCTTGTCCCCACTGAGATTCTCCTTGGTCCCAGTCGGAATTCCTTCTTGGCGTACTGGCACGCTGCTGAGTCCATCGCTGAGCATGGGCTTGAGCCTGTTGTGTTTTGGGCTGATTTGAGTGCGGAGTTCCAGTTGTCCAGTGTTGCGTGCACATCGGACAATGAATAGCCCTTTTGCTGTTGAGACTCCCGCACTGACAGCGCCAAGGGTAGCCCTGATTGGAGTTCGCCATGAGGAATAGAATCTCTCGACGAATAACAAAAAGAAGCTTGAAATCCCTTGTATGATGTGCCAATAACCTGAGGTAAATGGTTTTGAGATCCGCAACGCTCAGACACTGAATCTTCGTCCTGTGTAAAAACCAGCGGAGACGAGCCTGTGCTCTCAAACGACGGCCACGCCTTCTGGAGGCTGAGGAAAGCTGCGCCAATTTGAATCAAAAAGATAGCAGCCACTGGAAAAACCATAAACCTGAACCAAAATCGAATTGGTCAAAACTCAGGTGTTGCGTACACCTGCAGAAACGCTGAGGTTAGAAGACAGGACGGATGCAAGAAAATCAATCGCAAACGAAGCCAGTTCACCCCCCAGTTGTCAGGTGATCTCGTTCACCTGAGAAAACGTCGACCCAAGGTTCCTGAAAGCAAGACAAGTCAATTGCAGCCGGAAAACCAGGGTCACCTGGCAGTGTTAACGCACACTGCAAGCGAAAGTCAAGGCTAGCCACCTGAAAGTGGGAGCCCGCGATATGGCGAATCGCTAAGGTCAAGGAAACGAGGGGCAATGACGACGCTGATGCCGTACTCGATCCAAACCCTAAAGGCCACCCAGGCCTCATAGTGCTCGAAAACAAAAAATGCCACAAAAGGTGCCCAGTTGGAGACATATCAGTTGTCACACTGAAAAGAACAGATACTACACTTGATCATAGCCAAAAGGCCACCCAGGCCTCATAGTGCTCGAAAAAAATACATGCCACAAAAGGTGCCCAGTTGGAGACATATCAGTTGTCACAAGATACTACACTTGATCATAGCCAAAAGGCCACCCAGGCCTCATAGTGCTCGAAAAAAATACATGCCACAAAAGGTGCCCAGTTGGAGACATATCAGTTGTCACACTGATAAGAACAGATACTACACTTGATCATAGCCAAAAGGCTTGAGCCAAAATGGCTACGGTGGGGGAAGGATGACATCCCATATATGAAATGGAAAATAAAATTCATGTTCCAAACCACCAACCAGTTTACCATTGCTAGCAAAAGATTCAAGTACGAATTGAAAGCATCCTACCAACCTTGACCCAGTAACCCCCAAAAGACAGGTCCACCAGGTCGAATTCATCCAGCTTGGATCTATAAGTAATCCGTAACCCCATAAAACAAAACTTCAGAAGAGCTGACTTTCAACAGATCTTGGAAAACTATGGAAAACTCTCTTAGGATTGGAAAACCACTGCAGGACTTTTCTTCCACATCGGGTTTAAGCCGACGCCTTGAGGGCTGTCAGGCCTGATGAAGCCATATCCTCGACCAAAAACGGTGCGGGGAGGTGGAAAAGGGATCATTGAGTGGCTCATGTAGGAGTCATGTGGCAAACATTGCAACATGTCTTATAATATCTTATAATTGTCAAATTTTGTGAACCACTTTCGTTGGGATGCACATCCTAAGTGGTTCCAGCTAGACTTAGCTAGGTCCAATGGTCCAATCCCATTCGGAGATCAGCTACGACGCAGAGAGAATTGGACCCACACCCGACCTGCATACGACATTAGCGAACGAGGTCTTTAGAAACTTTAGAGATGATTGAAACATGGCTATGCGAACAGAGTATGCGAACTGCAACTTCTGACCTCAGAACAAATATATGTTTTCACCTTTTAAGCTGTGTTCAAAATCCGAAATGTTATTCAGGCATTCCATGAAATACTGGTTAGTTAAGGACCGGATTCTCAACTCATGGAGGATCATCAGATATCCAAGATATGGGCTTCTTGAGTCACTGCGCACATCTGTGTAACACCTGAAGCAACTTCCTGCTCGCAGCCATGTACTTGGATATGCATCCCACTTATATAGTAAATTGATATTTCAGCCATATATACCCTCTGGTAAACTAACATAGCTATTGAAAATGGCCATAGAAATAGTGAGTTTTCCCATTAAAAAGTGGTGATGTTCCATCGTTTTTTTCTATGTTTACCAGGCCAGGTTAGTGGGATTTTACGTGGGGATCTCCTATCAATGCGTCAGCGCGTCACCATGGATCCCGTCCTTGCTTCACACTGTACCTTGAAATGACTCCGGGCAGCACCGTCTCTCCAACCTCCTCGGAAAAAATCGGATGGGATGGGCCCCAAGTGAGTGAAAAGGCCAGTTGAGTTTGGAAGATATGGGGAAATTAGAACTGACATGAACTGACCCAACATGATTCATCACTCCAGGTGGATTTTTTTCTGGAACTGGAAATGATTTTTGGTTCTCCGAAATCTGAAGAGACCCAGAAGCAGATGAACCAGTCCATCCCCACTCTCTCCTTGCGGCCTTCGGCTTCGACCTGCCCCAGAATAGCTGGTGCGTCAGCATTTTGCTGATATGCTGATATTGTAGGTTTTGACCCATCGATATTTCGCGACTTTGGGTTGTTTCCCTTGTGAAATAGGGTGCAGCCGTTCACCGTTTCAGCCGTTCCAGTTGCTTTATCGATGGAAGTTTTCTAAAATAGGGGTAACCCTATTTTAACCCCGAAATCATCATGAATCATCCATTTTCATAGGATTTTCTATTGGGCTAGCCCCATTTGACAAAACCTCCACATAACATTTACCGACGTCGAAGCGCTTCGCTGCTTCGCTGGAATCCACCGATGTCAGCCGTCAGCAGGTGGATGCCCAAACATCGCGGTGGAACTGATATGAGTGGTCACCGTCAGGCGGTAAGATCCTGTAGCTGTGATGGGTAGATGACCCGTAAGGTCCGTAGAAACATCATGCTTCAGAAAAATACCTAGAGAAGCTATAAGCTACAAATTTCTAGGTCGAGAACCTATATACCTAAGCTTTATATATATATATATATCGATAACTTAAAATCATGCGCCTCAATAGCTGGCATGGTTTTGTCGTGACCGTCCTTTTGGTCTCAAAAAAATCTCTTGACCAATCCGCAGGGAACTGAGCCATGAAAAATACTAGCGATGGATACCACCTACAGTATATTCACCCATCAACCATATGGAAATCAACTATATACCGATACCCATTTTTTTTTGATAGTTAATTAACCCAATTTTTCAGAAAAACAACTGTAATCACTGTCATCTATAATTGATGATTGTTCAAAGGTGTTTCTCTTTTCCAAGGATGCCCAAATTGCCTCCGCCCTCTATCACCACACCTTCTTGTTCCAAAATTCGCTCGTCAGTGGCGCTGCCCTCCTCGGATGTATATATTTGAAAATCATGATAACATTGCACTATACAAAATATAACACTATAGTTATAATGTTAATGTAACTACATATATATATATATACATAATGTATATAAATTTATATGTGTATGTATATGTGTATGTATATGTGTATGTGTATGTGTATATATATAGACTAGATATATAGCGGTGTAAGATAAATGTGTATAATGTCAAAATATAGGTTTATATAATATATGAATGAAACAATTGCGTTATTATCAAAATATACACATCGAAATGTTACGTTTTAAATTAACATATTTATATACGTATCATGAACTATGCTATGAAAATACGTGTCTCTCTATATATATATATGCATTTATGTTTACTTCTATTTTTAGTCAGTATTGTAACATACGTATGAAAATATTTGATATATATTATATCGCTGATAAATTCGTTGTTATGTTTATATATACATACAATATATCATATTATGGCTATGGGTATAACGTCTTTGAGTGCCTTTTTTATAGCGTTTGTAAACCTATCAAATCTCCTTCACTGGTTTTGCTTTACATTTTATCAATGATTCCAAAGAAGTTGTACCGATTCCAAAGATTCGATGTCACGATTCAGACAGGTTGTCATCTACAATAAATAAAATACAATAAATATAATATAAATGTGTATATGTCAGCAATGTGTTCTCTTTGTGACAATTTAAAGACCCCGAGTCGCCCATGCTGATCTCCAAAGAAGTCCATCCTTAAGTGGTAAATCGGATCCGGCGTTCAACTGGGAAGTCCCCTTCTGCCAACGAACTCCTGGTTGGTGGTTGAAACATAGCCCTGAAACATACCCTCTGGTAAACTAACGTTTAACTATGGAAAATCACCATTTCTAGTGAATTTTCCCATGAAAAATGGTGATGTTCCATAGTTATGTGGCTGTTTACCAGAGGGTATGCGTCATTGCAAATCAAAAAATCCATATCTATATTGAAAACCGCCATTAATATGTGTCCTCGAAAAAAAACATCCAGTCCAAGGTTCCTCTTTCCCTTGCTCTTGGCCTTGCCGCCTTTCACGCCCTTGCCTTTGCCTTTGCCCTTGGTCTTGTAGACTTTGGGCTCTTCCACCCAGACCCACTGTCCACCTGCATGGTCAGCAACGGAAGCCAAAGCTGGCTCTGTTTCAAACAACGGAACCATCAGCCTGCTGCTTCCACCTGCATCAACCCCGAAGTAACTAGGTCAGCCCTCACAAACCTTTGCAGCCAGTGTACCAAAGTCAACAGCCCACAGAAACACAGAAAAACTGCCCCGACCCCTTGCCTCCCCTTCCGTCGGCTTTGCCCTTGGATTTGCCTTTGGGTTCCCACTTCTTGGCAGCAGTCCAGACCTGCATCCAATGGGAGCAGAGTGGTGCACTGGTGTTATTTTGCAGTGAACAAGAATTTAAAGGACGGCGCGACATGGCAATCGCCCATCTTTGGCATAAGGGCAACTACATAAGCCACTACATGTATGTGAATATCTATATATATATATTCATATATGAATCTCTATGAACACAGGAGGTAAGGATGGTGCCAAATCAAACCAAAAATGATGCAAAATGGCATTGTAGAAAGTTGGGTCCCATGCTGGGTCACATTTTTTTCCTGCCATAAGCATGTAGCAACCCTAGGCTAGTGAACCAAACATTTGGCTGGTAGATCAAACTGATCAAACCCTCATGGTGGTGGATTCAAGCTGTTCCAATTTTTGTGGGGGCTTACTATTGTAAACAAGACAATTGTATAAGTGTCCATGCCTGAGAATCATAATCCCTCAATGACGAAATATTGCTGATCTGAGTGGGGATTCCAGCAATGTTATCAGTTTTTTCAACCCTGCGCTTGGTGCCTAAAAATCGCACAGGTGCAAAAATAGTTGTGGAATCCCTTTTTGGCGCTTCATTTCGCTCCTTACATGTTCCTGCCAAATCCAGTTTTTAATTTTGATACAGTATGTGTTTATACATATTATATTATATATCTATTATATATATGTATATTATGTATATAATATATATTATATATATATATATTATATACATATACATATATATATTATATATATTATATACATATACATATATATATATATTGTTTTTCTACCAGCTTCGCCACCACTAGTTCACATGTTTCACATGCCCTGCCGGCCACCACAAATGCCCACTGAAATTGATGGGTTTCCTCCGTTCAGGCGTTTAGCCACAGTTTTAGGTCTGTTTGGCCCAATATTATATCATATATATATATACATATTAACATACTACATAACATATCGTCGTACTAATATTATTGCTACATATTACTACTCACTGTCACAATTATAAATATATATATTAATATATATATATATATGTAATCATATACATAATATATATATATATAATCATATACATAATATATATATATATGTAATCATATATATATATATATTATTTATATATATATATATATGAAATCATATAATTACATATATATACACACACACATTCCCACATACATACAGCAGCAGCATTCAGAGTGCAGTTTCCCACTGTTTCCCCTCCCTCCGCACCTTGGTGACGCGACCGCCCTTTCCTTTGCCACCCTTTCCCATGACACGACTAAAAGGCATCCCTAGAAGTTCCTGGCAGCCTGAAACTCTCGGTGCCGAGTTAACTCTGGGGTCCATGGAGGCGACTCTCCAACTGAAAAACTGACTCAACAGATTTTTACCCTCTGGTTATTTAACATAGCCATGGTATAGATGGCCCATTTATAGATGGTTTACCTATTAAAAATGGTGATTTTCCATGGCTATGTTAAATAACCAGATGGTAGATAGATTTATCATCCACTTCATGGTTGGTTTTCGTGTAGATTCCTTGCTCATGGATTATGATATATTATGATCATCCCCTGTATATCGGGTGGTATAACCCTCGAACTCATCATCAACCAACTACAGGGTTGTTGAGTCACTGCTCACAAGTCTGGAGCATCTGTCAAGTAAACATCATCTCTGAGTGGCTTTCTGACTCGCTTGTGAAAATGTCTGGAACTGTTGAGATGTGTAAAAAGTTTCAACATTTTCCAGATAACAATGGAGCAGTGTTCAAAACCTATCTGGTGCCATGCCTTTTTTTTGTGGTTGGTTGAGAACACGATTTCTCTCAATATGGGTGATGAAAAAATCCCCCAAATCAACCAGGATCTGGGTCAATAAAGCCGCTATATGGAGGGGATGTCCAATGTTACAAGCGAAAAGTGCGAAAAAAAAATAAAACACGATTTTGGGACCTCCCAAATCTATAAATGTGGTACAGGATGGTGCCCCCCAGTTATAAGTTGGTTTATAAACCCCAGTAACTATAGTTATATCTGCCATAAACCATAGTTATGGGAGTTATAAACCAACTTAGCTAACTATGGGGCACCACCTTGTACTTCTTCATCCTGGGTTTTTCGATTGTAAAGCTGTAGCAAAGCTCGTAGCGCTGAAGGTGGCTCTGGGTTGGACCATGTCAACTGACTGTGGAATTACAGTAATCCCTGGTTGACAGATGGCAAGCAAACTGAGCAAAATGGCACCCTCCCATTTAAAAACTGCCGTTTTTGAGATTAGATTCTGGGATATTCTGGGACATTCACATTCACTAAAATAGTTCCACGAATGGAAACAACTCTCTCATTTGGGTATGCCTAACGGCCTAACATTGGATGGTTTTCAGAGTGAAGGAAAAATATGGAAAACTCTGCAGTCTCAAATTTTGACCCTCCATTTGACACCTGCCGTGTGCCACAGCATGTTTCACCTCAAGTTGTCAAGTTCTTCACCGCCGACGACAATGGAGTCTGTTGCTCCAAGACTCGCTTGTCACAACACAGGAGTCATTTTATAGAAACTGGAGATTTGCTGGGGGCTAACCAAGAACAGGCTGGCTACAGCGGCTACAGGTTGGCTAAACTAAGCAGCTATGCTGGGGATCTTCAGATTCATTCAACAACACTTCTATGACTCTATCCTCACTGCATCTGATGGCAGTTTCATATGAGGCTCCGTTGGATGGCGCTGTACTGTTGATATCAGCGCCGGAAGCCAACATGAGCCCTCAAGTGACCCATAGGTGGCGATGCCTGCAGTCCAGAAACAACAACTGCATATATGTCGATCTAGCTTTTCTTGGGAAACTCGTTTTTAAAAGAAACAACAACATCGTTTAAGGCTCCAAGTTGACTCCAGTAAAACACAGAGAAGCCCCGCTTCATTTCCGGCTGTTTATCCATCGCCAAGCGGGTCGTTTGGAACCAGGGCCATCGACTCAGGCCATAGACACGTCGAGCGCGCCGGCACCCAAGTTGTCCACATAGAGGCGGAAGGTCACGGCCGTTCCCTCGGCCAACTTGAAGCCTGACAGCCGCGGTGGATTTTTTGGACTTCGCATCTTTTTTCTGGATTGTTTGTTCTTGTTTATTGGCATTGTTTTTTTGATACAAGTAAGTTTGTTTATGATGGTTTATTAGATGTTGTTTGGAGAAGTTGTTTCGGGATGAACATGTTTTCTGGAGTGTTTTCTCATGCTCGATTTTGGTCGGACATGGAAACACAAAGCATGGAGGCAACTCAACACCCAAATTACCAGTTAGTTTCAAAAAGTAGGAATTTGGATGGATTTTATATTGTTGATTGCTGTAATGCTCTTGATGGCAAATACCTACCCACAGGAATACATATTGGATCTTGCTATTTATGGCAGATAGTTACCTAGCCTACATCAATAGGCTACAAAAAAATCATTTATGAGCAATGGGTGGACAGTTCTCAATGGATTGGTTGGAAAAACTTGGCGGAAAAAAATCCTGGAAGTTGCCAAAGTTGGGAGCAAACATGGGGAATGATATGGCTATTTATCTTCCCTACAAGTCCATGAAGGGATTGCATACCGACAGGAGCTGGGTCCAAAAATGGACGGAGACCCCTTTGACCATGGCGAATATGACAATTTATCAACAAATGGCTTTGGGGACGGGGGATACTCAAATTATCTCGAATTTACGACCATGGGATATCGGGGGTCCAAAGTTTGAGACGGTCCCAACCGTCGCAATTTACTCGTCCGGGTATGGCTCAAAAAAAGCGGTGATCTGGACGTAACCAGTGAGTTAAGAGGTTTGATCCGGCCGGACTTGCTTTACATCTTTTGTTCAGGGCCAAGTTATATTGTTGGAGGGTCACCCAGATCTGCCAAGTTATGATCCCAAACGGTCACTTCAGCACCTTCTTCGTGATTGACATCTGGCTTGCGGAAGTACAAGAGGCCCTTTTCCTTCACCTGGCTGATTGCAGAAACACCTATGGCTACCACTGGATATCGGAAATTCTTAGTTTCTGTTCCAACTTTTAAGGTCTTGGCCACCTTCATGGTTAATTCACCCAAAAGTTGTTCAGTTTCTTCGCGGCTAAAAAGTGGTCCATGGAAGACAGGAAGCCAGGGATATCGGTTTCTGCAATCATTCCAAGTGCCGTTCCAGGCCCTCCAGGGCTTCCCATGACTCGGAAATGGGCCCATGGGGGCCCCAAGATTCAGACATGTCCCAACACCCTTTCGGAAATACGGCAGATGTCAATGTGTAACGATTTTCTTACTTGTTGAGTAACTATTCTTACTTAAGTTGATGTTTTGTTTACGCTCTATGAAAAACCATGGAAACTATGGTAGAATCATGTAGAATCCACTATTTCAGAAACAGCTTGGTATTTTTGATCGCTCCGACGATGCCAAGCTTGGCACCTCCTTCCCTTCGGCTTCCACGGCCGCTTCGGCTTCGTTCATCTTCTTCTTCACAGGGTTGGGCAAGCCTGTCGCCAAGGGAATCGCCACAGGAAACTATGGCTTTTCTGGCCCCATTTCAATGGATTGGTTTAAGGGAAAATCTACAGGAAACCATGGTTTTTACCATCAAATATAGGGGTTTCCTGTAAATTTTCCCATCATCCAATTCTATGACCCTGGCGAAAAATCGGAAGGAACCTTAAAATGCTTCCTTCTGGAAAAGATGATTGGAACTATCTATGGAACTGAGAATATGAAGAAGTTTCAGGCTCTGGTGAAATGGGGAAAGGGTTCGAAGGATGATAATTTACGCCATTTGGGCAGATGTTGGAAGACTGTGGTTCCATGAACAAACTACAAGTTGTATGGATCTATGAGATCTCTCTATTCACATGTGTGTATATATATATCATATAGTTGATAATTACATGTTGTGATATCATATATATATACATAGTATCAAATTCACATATAACTATATCATCTGTATATTGTATGATGTCTTACAAACGATCATTGATATAGATTATATATATATATATATAATTATATACACAGTATATATTGTAAATATATACATATTGTCTATCCAATTCTAGCCGTTGGTTCCCAGAAACCATTTTTCAAAGGCCAACCTGAATTTTATGCACCACAGAGTTCACCAATGTTTTACGGTGACAGCTATGGGGTACCACTATATATGCCATTAAAGGGATGACTTACTGGTGCGTGCTAAACGTAGGGAATGGCTGGATGGGTTGGGAATGGGGGTTGCTGGGATGATTGTTGATAGTTAGCCAGTGGATCATTCCCGAAAATTCCCTAAGCACAAGTAAGATAAGCCCATTTAGCCTCTGGTAAACTAACATAACTATGGCTATGGAAAATCACCATTTTTAATGGGTAAATCAACTATAAATCACCATTTTCAATAGCTATTTTGACATAACCAGAGGGGTTTCAAATCTAGCCACATTTTGCCAGTCACAGGGCACGCCTTGCGGGTTGTCAGGCTTGAGGAAACCATATCCTCACCACATTCACGGCAGGGGGAGGCCCGATTCCGGTAGAGTTCCAATACGAAACCAGGATTTCGTGTCAGGATTGTTTTTCATATTGGCCGGAAGGGATTATTAAGTGACTTAAGTGGGTACTATTTGTTTGCAATATTGCTATACATAACTATCTAGAACTCAGTTGTATTGAAGATCTCCAATGTTTACATGCCAAATTTATATCGCTTGTTGGTTACTGGGACGCACATCCAGTCGTGATTATCTGTTCCGATCCGGCAAGGTCCAATCCCAGAAATCAGCTACAACTCACTTCAGAGCACGTTGCTTCTTATCACATTGGGAAGTTTCCAACTGACCTATACTTCGGGCAATACACTCCTTGCAGTTTCAGCAATTCTTTTTTCAATGGGAATTCCAGGATCCTAAAATGGAGGTACTGTATCATATAAGGCCATATTTTGTGGTGATATTCCCTTACATAGGCCTGAAAAATAGGCCTTATATATGGTAGGTACCTCCAATCTAGGTTCCTGAAATGGCCATTGATTTTTGTTTGCTCTTGACGTGGCGATCTGTTGATCCATTGATCGCAGCAAGCCATACAACTTGGGGGCACTTCGTATTGGGGTCGCGACTTAAAAAAAAAAAAAACATGGGTGTGCTTCAAAAAAACATTCAGTACAATCACCACAGGAGCAGTGTTCAAAACCCAAATGGTGAGTCAAAACCATCAACCAAGGCTGGGGTGTTCTTTTAATGTCCCTGCTTTACATCTGTGATCTTTTTTTTTTCACCAAATTGATCTTCGCCACAGTCATGTAACTCTCAAAACCGGGTGCCGTCCAGTCCTTGCTTCACGTTGTACCTTGAAATGACTCCGGGCAGCACCGTTTCTCCAATCTCCTCGCAAGTTAGAGGATGGCAGGTTTCATGAGATATGGTGAAACTATGGTTTTTTGTTGATGTTTTTTGTGGATGGTACTGTTGTTTCCCCAAAATGTTGACAGTGTGTTGAAAAAAGAGTCTGTATGAATCAACGCTTTGGGATGGCGAAGCCCGATTTTTGTTGGGAAATGGCAGCCACCGAAAATCTCCCGGTATCACACAGGTATTTCTCATGTGTTGCATCCCGAACTTGGAGCACATTCCAGCCGGAATGTGCTCCACATGTCCCATGGCAGGTAAAAGAAATGATTTCTGGGACAAAATTGGAGTCAAAAATGGAACCAGATCCCAGAAAAGACAGCCAACAAAGGTCTGTAATATAAGTTCATATAAGTTCAGTATATTTTAGTGATCCAAAGAATACTCGTGAAGTAAACCGGAAAAAAATATGAACATCACCCCATCCCCCACTCTCTCCTTTCGGCCTTCGGCCTCGACCTGCGGAGTGGCTGGTGACTTGGGGCCGGTTCCCCTTGCTGTTGTGATGTCGATCACTTCACCAACAGGGCATCCAGACATAGAGTCAAACCCTGAAGTCACCATTTCAGCCTTTCCAGTTGGTGTCTAACATGTCATAACCCCATCCAACTAGTTCGATACACCAGAAATCCTACTGCTAACCTAGATATAAACCAACACAAACATATCCTGGCATGAAAAATCATCAGAAAATCATCACGAATCAAGGCTCAAGGCATGTCTTGGCTGCCTTGGTTTTCGATTTCAACGCTCGGAGAATTTTTCTTGCTGCAGGAACCACAGATTTTTCAGAATCCATGCGTTGTTTGTAACGGGTATGGGTCAAAGATTAAGGCCCTGAAAACCACAGACTTTGGGCAATTTACCCTCCGGTAATTTAACATAGCTATTGAAAATTGCCATTTACAGTTGATTTACCCATGAAAAATGATGATTTTCCATAGTTATGTTAATTTACCAGAGGGTAAGTGTTTATCATCCTATTTCTGCATACCCAACTTTTGCCCCGCTCGCAACTTCCATTATTGAAGGTAGGATTCACTGAACAATGAGGTTTTTGCCTGGGGCTCACTTTGCGGTGATTGATATGAGTGGTCACCCTCGAAGAAAAATCCTTCACCCGTGAAGAGTTCATAAATAATGATCTAGATATAGGGGGTTTCCTAAAACAGGGGTACCCCCAAATCATCCATTTATAGATGGATGTTCATAAACCATCCAGCTATTGGGTATCCCAATTTATGGAAACCCCCATCTTGGTCCCATGGGGGTAGGTCAAATCATTGTAGGCACCTGAAAATGGGCCCTAATGATGTCTGGCCCCTCGCGTTTGACCCATCAAAGTTGATTTGAGATATGAAGGTTATACACCGTTTTCTCATTCCATGTTTTATTGCTTGGTAAATAGGTATCCATAGGTATCCCAGTATCCCGTTCATGGCTGAACATAGTCCACAATAAACTAGGTAGCTTAATGACCCTCTACAGTATAGTATCTCGACCATCATTGGTCAATTATATACGGATATCTGTGATAGCTAACACCCCACAAAAACATACCAAACCCCTATAAATCTATGGTTAATCCCACCAAAACTCCAGAAAATCCCAATTAAATAAACAACAAAACAATAACTCATACCGTCAAAACCTTACACTTGATGGCTCAGACATGTTTCCCCCTTCCAGCGGTGAAACAAAAATCATAACGCTATCGCCCTCGATCGCCACGCCTTCTTGGTCCAAAACTCGCTCGTCAATGGTGCTGCCCTCCTTAGAGTTTCATCCCGGCAAAGGACAGAACATCTTTGCTGCCCTGATTCATAGAGAATTACATATATATATACATTAATTATTATACATTATTATTATTATTGTTATTATTATTACTATTATTACTATTAATTCATTATTATTATTGATATTGTTATTGGTATTATTATTGTTATTACTATTATTATTGTTGTTATTATTATAATCAGCATTGTTATATATTGTTATATATTGTTATATATAACAATATATATATGTGTATATGTATATATTACTATCTATCTTTATATAGTGTGCTCATTTATGGCCAGCGATTTGACTCTGAAACATCCAAGATTTACCCAGAGACCAGAGAGGAAAGTTAGTTACCTAAACCCAGAAAGTGTTCGAAGAAGTCCATCCAACTGGTAGAATCCTATTTCTGGAAGTCCCTTTGCCAACTTGGTCGGTGGTTTTTCAAGTAAACGTCACTAGCATCATCCCATTTCTATAGTTGAGTGAAAAAAAGAAATGCTTGAAGCCACAAACCAGTTTACTCTCGGAAATTCATCTGGTCCCAGGCTCCTCTTTCCCTTGCCCTTGGCCTTGCCGCCTTTGCCCTTGCCTTTGCCCTTGGTCTTGTAGACTTTGGGTGCTTCGTCCACCCAGATCCACTGTCCACCTGGGACACAAAAACTACCCGCAGCACGTGCGATACGCCCCAAGGTACTTCACAAGAAAACACTTTCATATGGTATTTGCGGGGTTTCTTTAGGGTTTCTTTAGGGTTCATTTGGGGTTTCTTTAGGGTTAATTTAGTGTTTTTCCTAGGGTTTCGCTAGATTTTCTTTAGGGTTTATGTAAAAGGGGCCGAAAACAGCGAGAGAAAATCAGCCGATTCCCCGCAGAGGGTCAACAATCCCTCACGAAGCCTCGTGGGGGACATCAAGTTAGATCATCCCAACATAGTGGAAGGCCACAAAGTACTGTAACGGTCACCCAAAAATGAGGTTCCCAAAAGAGCTTGGGGCATAGCACAAGTGCCGGCCCCTCCTGCCTCCCCTTCCATCAGCTTTGCCGCGGGATTTGCCTTTGGGTTCCCACTTCTTTGGAGCAGTCCAGACCTGCACATGGGGCATCCAATTCCAAGCTGCCATTGAATCCAACAAGATTTCTGTGGTTGAAAAGACTATCGAGTAACCCCAAAAACATCCAAAAACCATAGGTTTGGGGAACGTCCAATCTGAAAATAAGTGCTGACTTGAAACCTTTTTCTGATTTGTTTGAGTATTAGCCATGAAAAGTGTCCCCAAGATTGGATCGTGGGTGCTCCGTAGCTCCATTGGATCGTGTTGCTTAGTTACATAGCTAATCCTAGTTCTTGATCACATAAATGTGGTTAATACAATGGTATAAATGCACATACTGTGTCTATACATATATATATATATACCCTCTGGTTATGTCAAAATAGCTATTGAAAATGGCCATAGAAATAGTGGATTTTCCCATTAAAAATGGTGATTTTCAATAGCTATGTTAAATTACCAGAGGGTATATACATACACAGTATGATCATGAAGCCAGCAATCCAACAGCAGGCCCCAAGGTTGCGGTATCTTTCCGGTTCAACCCAGAGATTGATACTTCAACAGTCACTGCTTTTGGGCACTACGGTGTATACATGTACTACATGTACTACTTGCTTTGTATTTGCATTCTACTATGTATGTATATGATATGCCGCGTGATACATATGTATATACACATACATACACTATACATATAAAATGTGAGTTGTACATGTAATGTGACATGTTTCATGTCATATAATAATATAAGCCGAACATTGTGTGTGTACAAAAGCATATTATGTATTTGGTATCATACAGACATCATATATGTCACGTATGTATACTCCGTTCATATTAACATACAGATATACATAATGTGTATTACATTTCTATCTACATGTATTATCAGAACATATTACTATATCATGTTATACTATATATATATATTATGTGTATATACACACCAGCAGCAGCATTAAGAGTTCAGAAGTTTCTCTTCTAAACCCCGCCTTGGTGATCTTGCCCTTTCCTTTTCCACCCTTTCCCATGATGCGTGTGCGGCCTTGGCGTGTTATCATCACAATCCCCAAAGAAAAGTCCATTTTCAGACACAAAGATGGGGAATTTCTACTCCATTTTCAGACACCAAGTCAGATAAAGTTCATGACATATCCAAATCTATAGCTGATTTTCTCAGTGATAAACCTCCATATGTTGTAGCCATCTCTGCAAAAAACGAATCCACATGAAATCAGATCATTTCCAGGGTGCTTCACCCTTGTTACCTCACATAACATGACCCCATGACGAGCTCCCGGTTTGGGCGCCAAACGGAGCTCGTATCGTCCCAGTCTACAAGGCTTTTATGGTCGTCGCTGGAGCCAATGGCGCAAAGGCGTCACGGAAGACCATCACCCAAGTGGTGGAGATTAAGTACTGGGAAAATAAAAGACATCAGCTTTTTTCGAGGATCAAGAATGGTGACATGTATTTATAATTTGAGAATGGGACCAGCTTTTTAATGGCAGACAAGAAAAACTGGGAGACCAAACTCACAACTACCAGTCGCTGATTGGTAGTTCAGCCACCCATTCCAGACATGGGGATATTTGTTCAGCAACACATGATGAAAGCATCAAACAAAAGTGATGAAAAATGTTGGGAAAATGGTATAAACGGTATAAACCAACATTCATCCCTTCTCCCTAATATCAAACACCCCCCAGAAACCATGGTTCGTAGAGGATTTACACGTACTTGGGACCATAAAATGGGGAAGGTGTTCAATATTAGGGAATAGGATTATTTCATGCAATCTAGTTAAATCTAGTTGGTGGTTTGATCGTGTTTGAACGTATCGCGGGGTTTTCCACTCCCTGAGCAAATATACCAAGCTCTTCGCCTTGCGCAGGTAGCATCCATTTCCTGAATTTGTTTGAAGGAAACACTTAAGTGATGCATCTAGGGCGTTTACTGTACATGGGATTACTTTAAAAAAAGTGGAAGGGATGCTGTTCGTTATTGTTCAATAAGGCCCTGGGACCCCAGAATTTTAGAGGTGTTTGCATTAAACCTGTGGAACTTTCCAGCACACCATGGGTCGGTACATCGTCGTGATGATCCATAATTTCTCGCAATTTGGAACCCAGCTACCCACACAGTTCAACTTGTTTTTTCTATGAAAACATCCATGTTGGATCAATGTGGGTCAAGTCATTGTCAAATCATGTTGAGCCTACATTTACTGTGTGACCTGCAATGTTAGCTGCTGAAATTCCTTATCCTTTTGACATTGCAACTCTTAACCCCAGATTTTTCCGCGCAAATCAAAGCTATTTGAAGAATAGCAGTTAACATTTTGGTGACACCTCCCACAATGTTGGGGTTTATGAATAGGCTTAATTGACCATCTATCATTGAGAGGTGACCAAAATGGTGGGGATCATTAAAGGTTTCGGTGGCTAAAAAATTCCCATGTTCGCTGCGAAAAAAACCCCGTTTTTATTGAAGTTCAATCCCCTATGTTTTGACAAATCCAACTGATATTGTTGGTCATATATCCCACTATATTTCACCTTTTCTGGTCCCATGTTTAGCCCCAAACATGGGATTTCAATCTGTACATATTTCTTCCTATTCATTTCAAACATACCCTAAAAATAAGAAGATGTTCTCAGTTCCATGGACCCAGATCTCACCCAAAAAATGCTGAGTCTTAACGATGAAGAATCACGTTTATTAAGGGAAAATCCCATTAGATATCCCGTGAAAAATCTATATCATCTATATCGCAAACAACAAAGTAAATAACCCCTGTAAGGGATTATAAGTTATAAGAAAAAAAAACATGATGTCTCCTTGGCTGCACGGACGAGCTTATTTTACGCCTCGTGCTGCACATAGCCTGCAGAGCGCCGCAGAGTCAGATCCGACAAGGCCTCAGAGCGATCCTGAAAACCAAACAGGGAGCCCGTTCGGAATGTGATCTACGATAAAATCGTGGATTTTCCACAACTGTAAAACGTGTACAAGAGAGTATGATGTGAAACATTCTGCTATGTGATGCTATACTATACTGTTCTATGCTAGACAATACTATACTACTCTATGTTTTGATATTCTAGATCAGAATTATATGTAAACGTATTGATAACAAAACAAACATGTTTTAATAATGTTGAATTTACTATTGATGCCAAGAAAATTGTTTCCAAACAACTTGCAATATTCCACCTGAATCAATGTCATATGCCTTTGAGAATGTGTGGTTTCATATTGTGGAATATCCCTTTCAAAATGAAGAACTAAGTTGAGGAGAGCGCAATATTCCTTTAAATAAGTGGTGTTCCCTTGAAAGAACCAATCATATTTCAAGAAACAATGCAGTAAGGTGAAGAATTTACTGTTTCTGAAAGAGAAGTGTGAGTTCTAATCAAAGGCATAAAGGAAATCTGAACTTGCTCAAGGAATGTTACACGTGTGCGTTGAATATAACCATTTTTAACAGAACTGAACTAAGTTGAAGGTATACTGTATTTTGTGTAGGAATAATGTGGTTCAAGGGGTGATGGGCCATGGACAAATTATATTTTAAAAGGACAACTACAGTACACTAATTGAAAAGGAGTACTTCATTCTTATGCAACTGCATGTAATTTCATGATTTGCATAAATACAATATACATATAATCCCAATGTGCTTTCCAGGGGTGAAGTTGTGCACTTTTTAGATAAAAGACTCCGGGCCCATTTTGATTGCTACAAAATGCAACTTGGCCGACATTGAAAACTGCTAAAGATTTGTTTACTTATGTTGGTCTTATCAATGAAGATCATGCCTCGCTACGAAATGCGAAAAAAAGCGACTGCAGCTACAAACTCCGTTTCCTGACCACACGATTTTTTGCTACGTAGGACCGTAGGAAATGGCCGATCTTTACTAAGCCTGGCATCACCCACTTTCTAGTGGAAATTGGAACGGGAATTACATATGTACATGTCGTGCATATGTATATTCTGATATCCATACATTATTATGTCTTTGAATACTTGGTGGTTCATCGCACTTAGTAAGTTGGTTATGACCCTGGTTATAACTGGGCTAAGTAGGCTTAGTTCACTTACAACTGGGGTCAACTAACCCACTTATTAACTGCTATGCAGATCCCGGCTCGCAATCTCCCCCCTTCGCCGTACTCGGCCCCCAAACTCCATCGTCGCGAGTCGTCGCCTGTCCGCACCTTGCAACGGATCGCCCCATGCAACAGCGAAGAACGACAAGCCAAGGGTGGAAGATGATTTGTTGTTGTTGTTTTTGGGCTTTTGTGGATTCAGTTCTGGAACATACTTATACGACATATATATATGTATATATATATATATGTATATACATAATATTAGATTAGATATATATATATATATACACATGGGATACTTAAGCCACTTTTTTCGGAACTTGCTAAGGATCGTTTTCTGGATCCATTTCGGTTGAATCCCCAGGATTCTGGTCAGCCAGCTGATGAACTTCCCAAGTGAATGGGAAGTCAGAATCCATTCATGTTCCAAAGCACCAACCAGTAATATCTATAGTAACTTAGTATAACTTAGTAACATTTATATACATTTATGACTTTGGTAAGGTGAAGATCACTCATTTGTCAATTGAGATTCTTTTTGGGGCGCCAACTGGGCCATTGCTTTTGAGTTCCCGCAATCAGCAAATCTTTGGGCTGGATCCACAAACCATCATCTTGCGAGGTCGCTATCATTTGCCCCGAACAGTAGGGGGGGGTTAAACATCACTTGAAATGGTCCAGAAATCTTTTTTTTCAGGAAAACACCTGGGACATTTACGAAATGCCCGCAATAGCCCAAAGAAACTACCGAAACTACCACCCATCTTGCAATGTTTTCGCGCAAAAATTTAAGCTGGCCAGTGCCATCATGATAGCCCCATCTCCCATACTGGGCGACCAAAACCAGCGCTGTTGCGAACAGTGTGGCCGGCAGGTCTCCAAACAGAGAACGTTTTCCTCTACCAGCCTGTGCCGATGTGCGCCAGGACTCAAAGAATGGCTCCCCACAAAAATCAATTGCTGGAGCAACAAACCCATTTGGTGATTCAGTTCCTTAAGTGGCTTATCCCATCATATACACATATATATATATATAATTACATATACATATATATATATATTATTATGGTGGCGCCCCTAATATCCCAAAAAAACTACAGGCAAAAAAAGAAAAAAAACATCTTCACTTAGCTTGCCTTTCATTCACCAAGCGCTCAGCGGAGCTGAAGATCAGCGCTGTGTCGGGTTCCAACTCTCGCTCAAAGGTCTGCGCCTTTGGCGTAGCGCGACGCAAAAGGGACGTGTACAGTACCATGCCCTGATGTTTTCTGTTACTGTGAAGTGATCTCAAGAGCACTAGGTGGCGACTAAAGCTATATACATTTCAGAAAAACAATGGGATATATAACCAACAATATGACTAACATCATCCAAAAATCATCCATAAATTGGGATATGATAATGATATGGAATGCAATTGGATATATAACCAATAATTTAAAAAAAGAAAAATGTGGTGGAGCCACATTAAAGATATGCTGGTCAATGGAGATCATCATCCCATTTCTATGGTTGAAAATAGTAAAAAAACACCAATAACTTGATGTATAACTAGCAATGATTATGCAACTAAAGAAATTTACTGGTAATTGACTTGGTACCCCTTAGTCGTCCCATCTTTGGGCATGTGTTTTACTATAACTATATAAAAAACTGATGGGATGTAGAGAATGTCACCCCCCCCAAAACAAGCATTCAGGAATGTTCAATTTACAACCAGTTTACGATTGGGAATTCCGTTTCTATCTCTTCTTGGGGGTTGCTACAATCAAACTGTGCAATGACAAGGCGTTGCTTGGTGGGAATTAACTAATGTGAATCAACTACATAATTGACTATGTAGAAATAGCAAAAGAAAGTATAACTTATTAATTCTAGTGGACATGTTATATACATAGAGTTCTCAGTGTTTGAATATGGAAGACCCCCCATATTTTCATATTTTGATTGGAGCCCCTTGGCGCATGTTTCAAGTCGTTTTTGGCCCATCACCGAAACGGGGTTGCAGGATTCTTGGGATCTCAAGAGGAGATTCAAAGCATGAGTCAGGCTTACAATGCTTGCGGTTTACCCTCTGGTAAACAGCCACATAACTATGGAAAATCACCATTTTTAATGGGAAAATCCACTATAAATTGCCATTTTCAATAGCTATGTCAAATTACCAGAGGGTAGCAAGAATCATCTTAGAGCAGTTGAGAACCAAAAATGACCAAAGTCAGCTGGAGGTCTGAAGGATTCATTTATGAATGTTGATCCATACTGGTATGGTCCGACAAAAAGACGCAAAAAATCGATGGTGAAAATCAACATGTTCCGTGATAAAAAAAAAAAGGAGGTGTCCCCCATTGTTGGACAAAGTCACATCATATGAATCTGCATCATCCCACGTGATACCATTACATGTATATATATATGTATATATATACATATATATATACATATATATATATACATATATATTTTTTATGTGTATATATATATATATGTGTATTTATATATATATATCCTATCATTTAGCAGGGTTTCAAAGGCTTTCACAATAGAGCCCGTCTTGGACTGGCCTGCGCATACGCATACATAAACGGCTTCAAATACGCAAACAAAACGCATATTCCCGACATATCCAGAAATTGCGGCTACTAGCTGTTTTCTTTATGTTTCTGTTTGCGTTTCTTTTACGTAAGCGATAAAATAAGGCCTTATTTGCCCAAAATAAGATCTTTTTTTTCTCCCGACATAAATAAAACATAAACCATATACACATGTACAAACACAAACGTTACAAAATTTGTTTGCGTTCTCGTTTGCGTTTTGTTTATGTTTTCTTTACGTGCGTTCCAAAATAAGGCCTTATTTTGCGTGATTTGCACAAAATAAGGTCTTATTTTTCCTCCGACATAAAAATAACACATAAATTCGCAAACGTATACATAAGTAAAACATAAACACAACGCAATCCAGTTCCAAAATACGTTAATATGTCACATGTATTTCGCATATGTTTCACATATATTTCACATACGGCTCACATATGTTTTCACTTGCGCTGCACATACGCTTCACATACGCATCACATACGTTCCACCAACGTAAAAATCTATGTTTCATATGAGTTTTACATATGTTTTGTATGCGCGGCCACTTAGGATATGTATACGTACCCCCTCGTCAGCTCCTATAGACAGAAGCCCTGGAGGCTTTTGGGATTCAGCTAACCTATCATAAAATCCATATCATCACATTGTTGCTTGCATCATAAAACAAATCCCCACCGGTGGCTGATCTGTCCCATGATTTCACGTCCGCCTTTCCGTTGCCCAGGCACTAGTAGCCATCGCGGACCACAGGCAGCACCAGTGCAGCTCACGACTGACCTGTGGATCCACAGGGATGAAAAACAAGCCAGGTTTGATTACCAGCGCGATTACCATGAAATCCCACCCAGGTTTGATTGCTTGAATCCCCAGCCTTACTGCCTCAGATCCTTATGTTGTTGATGACATAGAAAAAGGTTTCTCTGAGAATATAGTACCCCATTCCATCCATGGCTGATCATCATTTTCAATTTTTGAATGGTCATGAGGTATATCGGTATATCAGGCTATACCCCATTCGTGGCCTAACCCAAACGTCATATTGTGGCTATTCCCAATTAATACCCCCCTTAATATCCTCTTATACAATTATTTATGTTGGTTGAAACCCAAATTTTCATGGTTAAGCCCCCAATGTCTCACACAAACTCAGTGTTAAGCTTCCCATCCGCACGTCACGTCGAAGCTCACTGAGTTTCCAAGCAGCACCACACTCCGACCCTTGGCGTAGAGAACGCAGCCAGCCTCAGCATCTGTCTCCGACAAAACCCACAAAATGGTGTTCTATGGGTCAAGAAAGTCTGAAATCTAAGGGATTGAGACTTGTAGATAGCGTTCTGTTTTGCCTCTTGTAGCTAAATGTCCATACATCATTGGGCAATATAACATCAACCATGCCTATACTGGGATACTAGACCATTTTCAATTAGGCATCCCTCAAATGCTCACTTGGGGATTCCTCAGTGGGTGTTTTCGAATCCTTGGGGACCAGTGCAGCCTCTTCGGGCAATGTACCAGCAATTTTGTTGGACAAAAAACGCATTTGCCATGTGACACTCTTTGTTTCAGTATAGTTCAAAATCGTGGTACCAAGGGATTCCAAAAGACCCACACAACCTATCACAGGAAACGAACCAAGATCAGTCAGGTACTACATCACTACATCATTACTGGTCTTTTATCTGTGTAACTACATAATATGTATATATATATATATCATATATCTAATATCACATATATAATAAAATATAAATAATAATATATATATATAATATAATACATATAATATATTATAATATGTGATAATATATTATATATGTGATAATATACGATATGAAATAATATAATACAATATGATATAATATAATATGATATAATATATATAATATAATAATATAATAATATATAATATAATATAATATAATATAATATAACATAATATAATATAGTATAATATAGTATAATATAGTATGATATAATATAATGTAAAATAACATAACATAACATAATATAATGTAATATAATATAACATAATATAATATAATATAGTATGATGTAGTATAATATAGTATAATATAGTATGATATAATATAAATATAATGTTATATAACATAACATCACATAACATGACTTGATATAATATAGTATAATATAGTATAATATAATATAATATAATATAATATAATATGATATGATACGATATAATATAATATATTTTAATTTAATATAATATGATATCATATAATTTAATTTAATATAATATAATATAATATATATGGTTAAGGGTCAAAAAAGCCTGCTACCTAGGGCCCTAGGGAACCTTGGTAAATACATGTTCATCCCACTAAAATTAATAGTAATAGGTGTTGACCCACCCCCATATGATTATGGCCATCACAAAAAGTCGGCGCGCCTTGTCCTTGAGCGAACCCAAGAGTTTGTGTAATTCAACTGGCAATGCTTTCCCTCGACCTTATCACCAACAAAACCCTGCAGGGGCCCTTCTGTTCACCCTAAAATTATGGATGTTCATCCCCCAAACTCATGGTATAATAGGTTTTATCCATCCATAATTCTGAGCTTCTGAACTGTTTCGTTTCAAAAGCTTCACCATTCCAAGTATCGTGCAGGCTGCACCGTTCAAAATGTTTGATGAAACTTGGAGACATGACCAGGTAAATGATAAATATCTGTCCTTGGAGACGTTTCAGAGATCAAAAATTGTCCGAACCTGCCAACAGGACCTCTCAGCGGATTGATAGTCACAAAATATACAGCGAAACAGAGGGTCACTCCCAAAACTCAAATGCGCGTCTCTACACTTTGAAAAAACATTTGGGGAACCAGTGTTCATATCCAAAAAGTCAAAGAAACAGTGCCATGTTCAAGCCAGATTGCCCGGAATTTATCACTCATATTCCCCAGTTTTTGTTTCATATGGCCATAGAAATCATTAAACAATTTATAACAAATTGTCCCAAAGAAATCCCGGAAAATTCACATGAAATCCGCTGTTCCAGTGGTCGCAAGGCCGGGCCCCCCGACTTTTGACCTGGACCTGCATCCAGGACTCTTTTGGAAGATGCACTTCCACATGACCCATCTGAGCCGCGGAGGGTTTTCTTTGGACCATTCCATGGGTAGTTTGCCCTGAAAAAATCAGATAAAAACCCTCAAATCTATGAGAAATCCCCATGCATGCCAAAATGTCGAGGAACAAAAACAACATCAAATGATGGGTGGGTAAAATGACTTTTCTCTTTTGGAATTAGAGTGGAGTATGTGTGTATATATCCCTCATTTTGTGATAAAACCACTTGCGTCAGCACCAAATTTGAGAACAAGCTGATGACCCGGGATCGTCATAGGCAGAGTTTGGGCGCAACAAACATGGTCCAACTATAAAAAAAAGTTGCTTGACATGTCCTGAATTTAAAATCTGAGTCGTTTGAACTTTCTGTCCAGGCAATGAAACGTTCCATTTGGGTGTGACCCAGCCCCATGGGGGTTCTGGACCCCTGGATGTTGATCATGCACAAGCAATCCATGCCACAAACCATCGGTCACCTCCTCCAGTGGATGCGGCATCTGACTCTCCTGTTTCACGGGTCAGTTGTGATATCATTTTGAATCAAATCCATCAGGGTATGTGAATGAATTTGACACCTGGGGTTCGGGTGTGGGAGGCTGTTGGGAGGTGGGAATATAACATCAACAACAATCGAAAACTCATGCATTCCGCTATCCCCCCCCACGAATAGTTTTTGAGCGGCTATTCGCCACCATCAACCCTGATTCTACAATGTGGCCCCCTAGTTATAAGTTGGTTTATAACCCCATCTAACTATGGTTACAACTACCATAAACCCTAGTTATTGTAGCTATAAACCAATTTAGCTATCTTGGGGGTTCCACATTTTATCTTTGCTTATTAAACCCCCAGGGTTGGAGGCGTCCCTTCGCCTCCAGTAGGCGTTGTCCAGCCGTCAACAGCACGATCTCATCGGGCTTGTTGGACTGTGTTGCAGCATAACCTCCACCCACCCCTGGGTAGCGGTTCGCCTCATCTTTTTACCCACGTATCTGTGTATATATATAGGATGATCTGTATGTGTACGTATGTATGTATGTATGTATGTATGGATGGATGGATGGATGGATGGATGGATGGGTGGGTGGGTGGATGGATGGATGATGGATGGATGGATGGATGGATGGATGTATGGATGTATGGATGTATGGATGTATGGATGTATGGATGTATGGATGTATGGATGTATGGATGTATGGATGGATGGATGTATGGATGTATGGATGGATGGATGCATGGATGTATGGACGTATGGATGTATGGATGGATGTATGGATGGATGTATGGATGGATGTATGGATGGATGTATGTATGGATGTATGGATGTATGTATGTATGTATGTATGTATGTATGTATGTATGCTTGTATGTATGTTATGTTGTGTTGTGTTATGTTATGTTATGTTGTGGTGTGTTGTGTTATGTTATGTTATGTTATGTAATGTTATGTTAGGGTATGTAATGTAATGTAATGTAATGTAATGCAATGTAATGTAATGTAATGTAATGTATTCATGTATCTATCTGTCTGTCTGTCTATCTATCTATCTATGTATCTATGTATCTATGTATCTTTCTATCTTGTTATCTTTCTATCTTTCTATCTATGTATCTATGTATCTATGTATGTATGTACGTATGTACGTATGTACGTATGTACGTATGTACGTATGTACGTATGTACGTATGTACGTATGTACGCATGTACGTATGTACGTATGTACGTATGTACGTATGTACGTATGTACGTATGTACGTATGTACGTATGTACGTATGTACGTATGTACGTATGTACGAATGTATGTATGTATGTATGTATGTATGTATGTATGTATGTATGTATGTATGTATGTATGTATGTATGTATGTATGTATGTATGTATGTATGTATGTATGTATGTATGTATGTATGTGCTTCTATATATCTAAGATGATCTGTATGTGTACATATATATGTAAGATGGTCTGTATGTGTACATATATATATATATATTATATATATATTATATATATATGTATATATATATATATAGTACATGTGCTACCCCCGTCTGTATCTATAATTCCCAAGATTCAATATCATTTACATATTGCATCTTTCTTGGAAAGGGGTTACCATACGATGTGTTACACGGTGCAACATTCGGAATCCGTGCAGGGAAGTCTATAGCGTTTCACCAGATGTGCATTTCTTTGAAACGCTACGCCATTTGTTTGAAGAAAAGCCACAAGGTGCTCCATATTTATAGGCCGGTTTATAAACCGCATTATCTATAGATACATTATATCTACTACCATACAGCATAGGTAACCTAGTTACAAACCAACTTGGCCAGGAGGCCCCTTGAGCAATCTTACACCTTAATTTTAGCTCATGATGTCTATGTATGACACCGTGCATATGTGTATCTGTCTAGTGCAATGCAATATCTATATCTATATCTATATCTATATCTATACAGTCAATACAGTCAATACAGTCAGTACAGTCAGTACAGTCTATACAATCTATACAGTCTATACAGTCTATACAGTCTATACACATTAAAATACGACAATCCAATCTATGTTTGGATAAACAAACCAATCTATGTTTGGATAAGCCAATCTATGTTTGGATAAGCGGCTAAGCGATTCAAGTGGTGTTGCACACCAGCAGTATCCCTAGGGACACCGGCCGCGCCAAGCAACGCAAGGTAAGGTCCAGCAAAAACGGATCGGTGCCGTCCAAAAGCGCCACGTGTAGAACGGACCTTGAAGCAAAAGGCCAGCATGGTTTGGAATCGAAGTTTCACGTGGAAGTTTAGGGTACCTTTTTGGGCACCCCTTTTCGCAAGACGGGCCATTTCACAAGGGTTGATGATGGTCAACAAAAACGAAACAGAAGGCTCATGGTGCTTGGACTTCCACCAAAGTTAGTGAAAAATTCTGCATGTTGGGCAAGACTTTGGCAAATCACATCACTCCATTTTCCCAATACGAGCAAAGCCATGCCAGCAACTTGCTGCCCACCGTACAGAAGATGTTTGCCCTCAATATTGTTTTCGGCCTAACAAAAAATAACGAAATCCGCACACACTGCTACAAAAATGTGCCCTTAGATGTAAATCAGTTTATATGTTGTGTATGTAATGTTAAAAATATGGTTTCAGTATATTTATAAATTGGGTTAACTTCTTTAAGTCATGTTAAATTTATATCTATAGATCGGGAGATATAGAGATATAACATCAGATAACAGAAAAAATTGTAAAAAATACAAAAATCGCAAAAATAACTTGTTTTTTGACCTGGAAACCGATGTTTTCTATGGCAAGACTATCTTTCTGCTCAAGTGAAGCACGATTTCCGTGGAAGCATGGCTGCAACTGCAAATGGGATGGCACAGAGAGCAACGCTGCAGGACTTAATCCTGGCATTTCCTGTGTTTTTAGGAGAAGATGAAAGAAGGTTGGCGTGGAAACGTGCATGTGCTTCCTGCTGCGTAGAGAAGAAAACCAGGAAACGCGCATGTGCTTCGAGATTTTACATTTCCAGAACAAGTAAATACGTATGTGTTTCCACACGGAGACAAAGAAAGTGATTGTAAACGCGTATGTTAAAAATGTGTTTCCACATCTACACACATGGTGCTCAAAAATCTCGACATTGGGGATGTATTCCCACAACAACATAAGAACGCACATGTGCCTCCTCATGAAAACACCAAAATGGCAAGGGAACGCGATTGTGTTTCCAGCTCTCATCCCCATCGTGCTTGGAACAATCCTGGAAGGCAATACAGAAAGAAAGGCTACACCAAAGAGAAAGCGAGGCAAGCATACACTACTGCAAGAAGCGTCAAAATGACAGCGTTGCTGGATGGTCGCAATTTCGGCAGAAAAGTGTCAGATCCCATGATGACGTACGTGCGCAAGTGCAAGAGAAGATCCCACAGCGTAGCATCACGTCTGTGTGCATGTGCAAGAGAAGATAGCACAGCATAGCATGACGCACGTGTGCAAGTGCAAGAGAAGATCCCACAGCGTAGCATGACATATGTGTGCAAGTACAAGAGAAGAAAGCACAGCGTAGCATGACGTACGTGTGCAAGTGCAAGAGAAGATCTCACAGCGTAGCATGACATGCTTTCAAGTTGACATGAACGTTATTACCCCCACTCCACCCCACCCCACCCCAACCCCACCCCCATGTGCACACCATACAACCCATGTGTGTTCAAGTTGACATAAATCTAAAATAGTTGCCGGACCACAATGGTGAGCCCCAGATCTTGGCTGCCGGACTTCAACCGCGAGCGCCAGATCTCAGTCAGAGAGAATGTCAGAATAGATGCCAGATAGAAGGCCAGAATAGAACGTCAGATAGAATGACAGAAAGAATGCCAGATAGATTATCAGAAAGAATGCCAGATGCCAGAAAGAATGGCAAAATCGATGCCAGGTAGATTGCCAGAAAGAATGCCAGAGAAAATGTCAGAATAGATGCCAGGCCAGAAAGGATGCCAAATAGGATGTCAGAATAGATGCCACATAGAATGCCAGAACAGAATGTCAGAATAGAATGCCAGATAGAAAGCCAGAATAGAATGTTAGAAGATATATGCAAGATATACTTCCAGATGAGATGCCAGAAACTATGAGAAAGTAATGTCACAGCGGGGATCACTCGAAGAAAAGTAATTTGGCAAAAAAAAACTCAAAGGTTCAATCTGCCTAAAAAGCCGCCACAACCAAAAAAACTTCCACAGAATCTGGGTTCTACATGCAGGGTTGTCCCATGCTATCCCAATTGGTAACTTATCCCTGGATTCAAACCTTCAAACGGCCCTGGTTCTCGCTGCACCTTTGGGGCGACACAGAGCTCCAGAGACTCCGGTGCTGCACTAGGTGTGCCCAGCAGTCCTGCGATGGTGGGGTCAATGTGTCTGCGGCACGTGAAATAGCCACCAACAATGAAGAATTTGTATGAAACTGTAAAATAATCGATAATTAAGATAATTATTTCCAAATTTTAAAATTTTAATTTTAATGATTCGCTAACGAAAAAATGGGAGCGTGAGGCCATTAGGGTAATTATGTCCAAATTATAGAATTATGTGGATTCGCTAAGCAAAAAAGTGAAAAATTTAATGATCCCCTTACAATTCCCATCATTCCAGTGACGTCACCGTGAGGAAATTACAAATCAACCATCTATCACTGGGGAATACAATGGGAAAATCATTTATTAATAGGGGTATCACTGGATATACAGTAGAAATCGATGGTCATGCTCCAATCAACATCAACCCCCCAAGATAATATGTTTATACCCAAAAATATCAAAAAAGAAACAAATGTGTTGCCTTCCTCATGTGTATCAATGAAAATAGGTACATGAGCAACAGAAAATGGGGACCGAACTCTTTGTTCAAACTGCTGATGATCATCAATGGTACATAACCAGTGAAAATGATGTGTTTAACCCTGTAACCGTAACCAACCAAAAAAATGATGTTTGCTGGAACCAATGATGATTAATAGTCGGATAGTTTTTGTGGGTTCCCTGTATCCAATTGGACATGAAATAACCGAATAATGCAGTGGAATGATCCTCCTGGCAATTTAAGCTGGTAGTGGGAAATCATGCCATTTTCCAGCTATGGCACAACTTGCGTACATCCCCAATTTAAACGTGGATGATCTTGAAATTTGGGGTTTTCTAGTGCCGGGTTTGATTTTTCTTAGAAGGTAAATTCAGAGGACAGGCGTTGCAAACGACATTTAGGGTAATCAAAACAAAATACAACGTGTCATGGTGTTTGAATATGGAAGGTGAAGAAACGTCCCAATCCTATGGGTTCCCAGTTGTCAAAATCCCCGAATAAATTTGGCATTTAAGTCCCTAGTTCTTTCTTAACCAACTAATTAACAAGGGTATAACTTTACTGGTCGTCTCGTGGATCCGAGAAAGTGGATGCTTACTTTCTCGGCCAGAACTGCTAAAGTTTTCAAGAATAGCAATCTCCAAAAAGATAGATCCTATCATCTTTTTTGGGGTTGCTATATTCTCCTATTTTGGATGGGTTTTCATGTTCTTCCCGGTTGGTTTTCCGAAAACCAGCCCTAGCTTGCTCGTACCGACTGGTGGTTACGAAATCCCTAGCTGGGGGAGGGTCGTGGTGGGGAACTTTTCGGTCTATTTCGGGTGGCGTGAATCATGTCGTGTTCAGCTTGAAAATAATGATAACATTCGTTGTGACCCAAGACTATGCAGACTGAACGTTGGAAGGGAATCTTGCAAGCACAAAGGATGATAACAACACATTCGCGAAACGTGCGGAGCGGAAAGCAATGTTTTCGCCTGCTGAAAGGCTTGAACGTGAAGCTTGGGTCGAATTCCCTCGATGCTGTTGTAGGGGTCTTCATGTAACAATCTCCTGCATGGAATCGAAGTGTTGTACCTCCTTCAGCTATCCAGTAAATGAATGCATGTTCACGCAAGAAGATATCAGCAGCGGGACCAGGTAATCTGGCAGTCCTCTCGGACTCTGTCTGTCCATAACTTGACCTTGTGCAGAATTGTATCTGACGTGTCCAGAGGTTCCACCTCCTGCTCTTGGAAGACACGGTTGGGACAGTCGAGAGATGAAACAATTTGGAAAAGTCTGCATCCGAGGTCGCTGCCCCTGGCCACAGACAGCGCTGTTTTAATTGTTTACACGTACCATCCTCCAAGGAAAGGTTGTCTATGTCATCCACGCCTTCTTCTTTTGGCTGTTGCCGGTTCTCTCCAATTGCGCAGCTATTGGAGGTTGGACGAGCTAGGTTCTTCAACAGCCTCCATTTCGTCCTCAGGGGGTGCTTCCCCTAGCCGCGGAAAACCATCGTCTTCCTCCTCCGCTTCAGCTCCACCAAACACATCGAAGGCACTGTCTCCACCAACGGCATCACCAGACAACAGCAACTGACCTGTGCTACACGATAGCACCATCGACGGCAAATTTCTTATTTGTATCGTTCAGTATGTCCGATGTTTGTTCAATATGCTGCAAATTCACATCCATGTGTTTTATAGTTCATTACTCTGATGCTCTAATAATGGCGCGGTGGACGCACTACAAAAACAAATTATTGCATTCAAGGAGCTGGTGTGCACAACTGGTTGCGACAGTAGTCCATGCGCACCACTCCTCAGTCGGCTCAAAGCCCGCAAACATTCGATCCCGGACCCCAGCCAGAAGCCAGAGTCATCAGCAGCAAGGAAAACGCTATTCAATGATGCAGATGGCCCACAGAGGACTGCAGTGGAGAGCGCGTTTGATGGCCCCGTTGTCAAATAGCATTGAACTTCGTTGACTACTTCCAAGGCAGAACTGAATATAAGGATGTAGCTGCTCCACCAAGTATACGTCACCAGACGGCATATTGGGACCTGTGCCATACGAGAACATCATCGAATGCCATTTTTTCTAAATATCATTCGGTATATCCGATGTTGGTTTGCATGCCATATGGGTTTCCACTTACTGCCAAACAACCTACGAACTTTGCCCTTGGCCTTCTGTAGACACACCACGCAATTCTGTTCGCACAGCAAACAGCGCAGTTTCCCGTGTTTTTGTCGAAACAGTTGAATTGCATGGGTTTGGCAATGTGCAAAGCGCCAAAGAATGGGGCGCTGCTACATCGACATGCGCCCGCACTGTGTGAGTGTATGCCCACCACAATCTCGCGCGCACACTGCGCACACGCATAACTTCACACTCATCCACCTCCACGCGACCATTGCCTTCAGCTATTTCAAGGGCATCTCGCGCCATAGACACGCGTGTTCTCCACTCAAGACCTGCTATGCCTGGATCAAATACAGAGGGCAGTTTCAACCACAAACTTGGCTTAGACAGAAGAAGCAGCAAATAGCCGTCGTAAAGATTGTCAAGTCGGTCAGCCGTTGCTCGACATCGGGTACGCTACAGCTTACCGAAGTGGATCCTCCACATACATTTGGAGTGTTTGTACATTGTTCCCGCTGCAGGCGCATCTTGCTGTCCACCTCCGCTTCCATCACGGGGACCTCATCCACCCAAGCGGCCGGGTGCTCCGGATGCAAGCACACAATCAACATTTTGGACACCCGTTGGTCAAAATATTTCTGGAAAATCCAACGGTAGCAGTTGAGTTGTAGCCTATGCTTTGTACCAGTTGCATTGGGCAAATGAGACAATGGCTTCCAAATATTGCTCCACATGTTCTGGTACTTCTGCGGTAGGTTTCTCGTCCTCTTCGATCCAATCCATGAAAACGAGGTCACCGTTTGTGTCCTTGGCCACAAAATCAATGAACAGCGAAAGTAAGACCATTTCGGGCCAACTGGCTTCAACCATCCCGCTATTCAAGATAACCTCGCGCTGCAGGTGGGTGCCAGTACCTTCAGCGGACGCTACGTTTGCTACACGTGCCCACTCATCTTTGGTCACCTCATCAGACATGACGAGCTGCGACAGCAGCGTACAAGTTTGCGCTGAAGAGGTCCGGGCAGCCACCTGCAGCGCTTAGGCTCCCCGCCTCACAGTAGAAATTGCAGCGTCTGCCTCAAAAGCCTTGCATGCACTGGCAAGCGGACAACACCCTACATCTAGAGAATGTTACTGCATCGACCCGCTTAAGTTTCTTGCACTTGTAACATGCCCGTTACTTTTCAGGGGGGGTCTTGCTTGCCAGTTTATAGTATAAAACGGTGGAGTCCAACCCCCTTGGGGGTCTATAACTTGAAGGCCCCAACCCCCCCTGAGGCACTATGGTGTGAAAATGGTGGCCACTAACCAGAGTCCAGAAATTAACAAAAAAGCCTTCTGACTACAAAAGTGCCAAGTACTGACCCCCTCAAAAAGAATCCATTGAATGAAACAGCAGGCTGAACATGCCTATAAAATGAGGGATCCTTCACATACTTGTTATACCTTGATACCTTCCCATTTTTCTGCTTTTTGCTGAAGCAAATGGTGCAGCGAACCGGCACTTGTTGCTTGTACTGGTGCCACAGAGCGAAGGGTATGACCTGGAAAACAAAAAGGCAAGCAAAACTGGATATATGCAGCGAGAGAGAGCGAGAGAGAGAGAGATATATATATATATATACAAAATTTAAAAAAGAAAGACCGACAGAGATCGATTGAAAGATAGATAAATAGAAATAGAAATAGATAGATATAGATATAGATATAGATCTTGAAACATTCCAATTCATACATACACAACAAATATCTACATACAAAAAATATCCCTGACACATCCTTACACTACTCCCCGTATTGGCCACACCAGTTGCCCTGTTTTATGATGTATGCAGGGGGACCAGCCTAATCATTTTATAGACTCCTCATACCTCAAGTCAAGCCTCATTAGTCCTCCCTGTGCCTTCTTATGATTCATGTAGGGGGTGGGGCCTTGTCATTTTATAGACCCTGGCTTTGGTCAGAGCAGGAATGCATTGAGGCAATCCATGTGGCTTGTCTAGTTGCATACTTCATTTGAAACCAATTGGGAACTTACATAGGCTCCTGCAAAAAGAAGCCAGAGGCACCTCAGAAGCAAAGCAGACCAGAGGAAAAACTTGGAGCAGCAGGGTGCCAGCAGGGAACACCTGTAGTGGCCACGGCAGTGGCCCTGTTTTATGGTGTATGCAGGGGGTCCAGCTTGATCATTTTATAGGCTCCTCATATCTCAAATCAAGTCACATCAGTCTTCCCTGTGCCTTCTTATGATTCATGCAGGGGGTGGGACCTTGTCCTTTTATAGACCCTGGCTTTGGTCAGAGCAGGCATGCATTGAGGCAATCCATGTGGCTTGTCTAGTTGCAGACTTCACTTGAAACCAGTTGGGAATTTACATAGGCTCCTGCAAAAAGAAGCCAGAGGCACTGCAGAAGCAAAGCAGACCAGAGCAAAGACTTTGAGCAGCAGGATGCCAGCAGGGAACACCTGTAGTGGCCACAGCAGTGGCCCTGTTTTATGGTGTATGCAAGGGGTCCAGCTTGATCATTTTTATAGGCTCCTCATATCTCAAGTCAACCCTCATTTGTCACCCCCTGTGCCATTGTATGTGTCATGCAGGGGGTGGGACCTTGTCATTTTATAGACCATGGCTTTTGCCAGAGCAGGCATGCATTGAAGCAAACCATGTGGCTGGTCTGGTTGCACACGTCATTTGAAACCAACTGGGAATTCACATAGGCTCAGGCAAAAAGAAGCCAGAGTTCTTGGATGCTTGAAACACTGTTGAAACCCTGTAAATTCAGTAGTGCGGTCTATATTTCCCCTACATTTCCCTCCGTTTTGACCAATCCCTAACCCCCGTTCTCTCCGTAGCACCAACATGGAGGCGATTGCTCAGCAAACGGCCAGCACCCAAGACCTCAGGAAAATCGAAAGGCCGGCTTCAACACGCCACGTTAGTAAAGCCATGTCATCAACCACCCAGATGGATTCATGGTTAACATTGGTTTATATACCCATCATATCTGGTTGGTGGTTGACCTACCCCTCTGAAAAAAACGTGAGTTCGTCAATGGGAAGGATTATCTATCATCTGGGTTATCTTATCATATTTCACGAACCTGAATAGTTGGGCCATTTGGGGATGATTTCCCGCAATCTAATCATAATTCCCAGTGAGGGAGGACAGTGAGGTCGTTATAATTTACCCAGACCCATCATATCATCGTGGCTTACTATTGCTTTACTAATTAAGATTAATCGATGAAAAATGGTGATGATAGAGGATTTATATATGAACCAAGAATGGTGATACCGAACATAAATAGAGGTCACGTCCTTGATAAGCGGCACGTGGCACTGGCAAGTTTTGACAAATGTTTCAAAATGGATGCGGGGTATTGTGTTTTCTTTTACTCTTTTAATGTAATGTAGTTAAAACAATCATAAACCATCCCCCAAATCACCATTTTTGTAGGTGGTATAAACAATTTGCCTGATTTATTATTGTTTCAACCACATTAGTGTTGATTTCGGGCAATTAAACGTAAGAATTTTGCTCTGGACATGCGGCCTTTACTTCCATGACCCATAATTTAAAACATGGGGATGTCCAATCTATGATCCCCAAGCTCGCTGATTGGTTTATTTCATGGAAAATCCATCTATAATACCCTCTGGTAAATTAACATAGACCCTGGCAGATAGGGGTTGGAAGACTAGTTTCCATTGAAAATTGGTGATTTTCAGGGTCTATGTTTATTTACCAGAGGGTAAGTGGATGATGAAATGGGGTTTCACCATTTCAGGAAAGCTCCACAGACCAGTGATTTATTTCGGCTCTGAAAGAACCCCCGTGCATTTTTCTCTGAACATCCCATCGTTATGATCGTCTTTGCTGTTGTGAGCTGCCCCATCCTAGCACGTTCACGATCCAACATGTGGCGCTGAAATTTTACGAGAAAAACAACCCAGAATCCACCGGTCGATGATCATTTTACCGAACTCAACATGGGCATGTTGGGGATTTTTCGGGTGAACCTTCATATTCAGCCAAAGACCATGCAAGCGATGCTCAAAACCCTCTGTCGTCCCTTTTGATCCTGGGTTGAGAACTGGTTTCCCAATTCATGAATTGTGATACTCCCCAATAAAGGATATAGTGCAACCCCATTTTTTGTGAAAGTCATCAATCTTCGCTTTATCAGTGATACTTCCGAAGTATTCCATCTCTTTTTAGATGATTTTTTACATGATTAATACCCCCCAATCATTCAAACAAAATATCATATTCTCATCTTGGATTTGCTTGAGGGGTTCCCAAAAAAATAAACAAGAATCACTTAATCATACTTAATCGATTCCCCCTGTCATGTAGATTTTCCATTGGGAAAATAAACAAAATCACCTTAAACAAACCCATGTCATGGATACATCATGTGACATCCACGGCCTCGGTGGGAATGGACTTCAACGCCACATGGGCGGCCAAAACTAAGTCCTTAGATTCGCGCCAGGGCGCGCCATGGCGCGCCATGGCCATGGCCTAAGATGCTGGATGTTCTACCCTCTGGTAATTTAACATAGCTATTGAAAATCACCATTTATAGTGGATTTTCCCATGAAAAATGGTGATTTTCAATAGCTATGTTAAATTACCGGAGGGTAACTGTTCTAAGCTAAAAGCCTCTGGTAAACTGCCACATACTGGAAAATCACCATTGTTCATGGGTCAATCCTATGGCCATTTTCAATCGCTTTTTGTATGTTTCCCAGGCCGGGTAACTTAATGAAGCCCATAATGGTGAATGTTGATATATACTGATACTAAGATGAAGCCTTCAAAATGCTGGATGTGCCATTTCGCGAACTGTCTGGAAACCAGCAAAGCCCAAGAAAAACATGGATATATCTACCATAGACATCCATCAACCATAGATTCACCATAAGGGAAAAAAAACAACTTCGCGATTCCAAACTCGGGGCTTCATCGGGTCAGGGTCGAAAAAAAAATGACCGCCGTGGATAGCTCATGCCAGCACGCTTTGGAATGTTTGCCCTCTCATGATCATCTACGAATCAAGGGTTTCAACCAACTACTAATACCCTCTGGTAAACAGCCACATAACTATGGAAAATCACCATTCTTAATGGGTAAATCCACTATTTCTATGGCCATGTTCAATAGCTATGTTAGGCTATGTTAGTCATAACCAGAGGGTAAACCAAACAGCGATGGAGATGCAAACCTGACAGAATCACTAATTGTGAACCGGGATTTCGTCCAGGATCTTCCCAGCCTACTGGTCGATGGTCATTTTTCACATAGCGATATGCAAAATGGCCAATTTTCATAGATGATTTAGATAAAAAAAAATGATATTATGCTGATATTATGCTGATAAATGCCGTAGCTATTAACTTAGCTTTCCAGAGGCTACACATCAATGTTTAATCCCATGTACTGTTTACAAACGTTCAACATCATTCAACTGAAAAAAAACTGTGACTGGCGAAGAATGGTTACTTTCCAGATATGGGGATGGGTCAAAACCCTGGTACCTTTTGTGAACCCCAAGTCATAGCTGGGATTTATGGATGTTCATCCCACTAAAAATGTATCTATAGGTATTGACCCATACCCATATCCCAAGACCTTGAAACAGCCCAGCCGAGGCTCAGGATGTTTCGCGCACTCGGGTCCCTTCAGATCTTCCAAGAAGCGCCTTTTTTGAGGCCAAAAGAAACATGAAAAAAGCCCTCGGTGTAAGAACTGGGCCATGTTTGAATCCCCAAATCAAGGTTTATGCTTGATATTGCTTGATTATTCAAGTTTGCCACGTTACCATATCTGAAGCTCTTGTTTTTGGTGGGCTGCAAAGACTTTCTTAAAGAGAGGGGGGTGAATAAAGCCTGCACTCTTTGAAGACGTGACCCATACTCTCAGCACGTGCTTTTTGGTAGCCCCAAGTGGACCAAATCTTGATTCAGACCTCCAGCGGGGCCGAGTGGTGAAGCCTCCTTGAAATAAAAGATTGGTATGTCATCAGCCTCATAATTCAATATGGGTCTGAAAAGGGTAGATCTACCCCCAAATTCATGGCAGTTCCATGATTGGTGAAATGATTCTAACCATGTTTTTTTCCGGGTGCACGTGTTTTTTTTGTAGCAAACAGGAGCCCTGGATAATCCTCATTCCAGCAGTTTCGCTGCAGTAAATCTTTGCCACGCCACGCGTCCAAAAAACTGCGTCGGTAGAGAATGGAACCATCGAAGCTGTCGGGAATGGGCCCGGCATGCCTCAGATGCCGCTGTGAAAAACTCAGACTGGCGATTTACGTCAACTGGTGTATCAGCCATTTCAGGAACCTCAATTGCAAGTACCCGGCCTGGTAAACGTTTACATAACTATGGAACATCGCCATTTTTTCATGGGAAAGTCCACTATTTCTATGGCCATGTTCAATAGCTTTTTGTTAGTCATAACCAGAGGCTATCTGGTATCCTATTGATATCTCAACAACTTAAGGTACCTAAAAAACACTTGGCAGCAACGATGTTCACCATTGGGGTGTGATTAGCACCCAGGATCTGTCAGGAGATGTCAGGATTAAATATCAAGGTCAACAGCATGCCCGGTTTTTGTGATGAAAACCATAGAGAGGATCAAGCTGAAATCATTAAAAAACCATGGCTGAAATCATTAAAAAACCATTGAAGGTTTTTGTTCATGGCTGAAATCATCATTGATTATGATTGATTTATGAACCACAAGTTATGCATACCATGTCTATTCCCTGCCAGGGCCAGTTGACTTTTCCCCGCCATTATTTTAATGTGCGGCTCAGCTTCTTCCCATAAGCGTAGGCCTGCTGAGCGATCACCGCCTGAGCATTGTGGACCCATTGGACCCCTCTGGGAAACCTCTAGAGGTTTCCCCACCAAAATCCATGGGCTTTTTCTATGCAGATGATGCATGTTTATTCTATCCAATTTTATGGTGGTTTTTAATCATCCCCCCTATAATTAAGATGGAAAGACAAAAGGGGAGTCTTTCCTCATTTTTCATAGGGATTTCCGAAGGTTGACCATCCGAAAAATGTTTCAAGGGTAACGGTAGAGCACCAAACTAATCCACCAACCGCGGGTCCAGGACCGTTATAACCAGATTTTACTGCAACCCTTAGATGAACCACTTGCGAAAATCTTCAATTTGCTTCAGGTAAAGACCATCAAAAAATATCTGGCTGCACAAGATCCCATTCATCACAACTGGCAAATTTCTGGCAAACAGATGTTGTTTGAAAAACATGAGTGTATATCTTTTTGTTGGACCCCACTGTATTCCCAAACAAGAAGACGCTTAAGGCCAAGTCACACCCGCCCACAAATCCGTGGCTTGAAGCAAGCTCTCCAGGGGCGGTCTTCGCCGGCCTTGGGCTTTCAAGGTGGTGCTCCTAGTTATGTTTGTTGGTTTAACCCCATGACCTATGGATATGACCGACTTCATGGGCTTAATATCTATAAGTTGGTTTCTTCATAGCTATATCTACCAGAATTGCTACCCTTCAGGGACTTTAACAGACATGACATGGAATTTTGCAACAAAGGCCGACCACCAATCTTTGGGGCCACCACCTTTATGACGTACAGCCGACCCACCCTTTCGCAGGCGCCTGTGAGCACGATCAACGTCTTTGGCCACCGCTCCAAATTCAGCAGCCCATCCAATGGATGAAGAGCTTCAGTCAAGCACAGGATGCGACGCCTGGTAAAAGGTGGATATTTCGTGCGTTGGATGCCTTAATAGGGATATCTATATATATATATATATTGTGAATGTTCAACATCATTGCACTTCTTGTCTTACAATCCAATCAAAGGGTCAACAACCAGAGTTCACATCCATAGCACATGCATGGCTCAGGAGTGCCCATAGGGTAAGGTGAGGGAGGGTCATTTGCTTCCGTGTGTTTTAGCCATAGGCTTTGTGCGAGGCCGCACTTACTGCTTTGGACCAGGGGTCCCCAAAATCCATAGGAGCATTTTGCATCCAGCCGTTGCCTTGAGTTTGGATAACTCTTGCTGCCTCGGGGTCGATCCCCGATTTGCACCGTGATCAGACTTGTGGCCTGGAAGGGAAAACAATCTGAGAGCGCCTTGGTGGATTGGGTGGAGGACATCCGTTGCCAGTGTTGTCAATCACACTGGTAGCGGAGCTCAGCGAGCTCACGCTGAGGATCCAGGGAGGAGGACATGCCTGAGACAAGTGATGGCTCAGATGGGGCTGGAACGTCCAACCTAGTTCCGAACCAGCTGGCCAATCTTGTCCCAACCTTTGACCCATCGAAGGATGAGATCGTAGACTACACCAAGAAAGTTCAACTGCTGATGAACATGTGGCCTGAGGGTAAGTGGACCGAACTTGCCACCCGTCTCATTTTGGGATGTACAGGAACTGCATTTCAGAAGCTGCAATTGCACAGTACCGAATTGACCAACAATGACAAGAAATCGATTCAACGCCTGATCGAACTCCTCGGAGGCCAGTGGGGTCAGATTCCATTAGAGCGCAAATATGAAGCTGCAGAAAAAGCCTTGTATCGCCTGTCACAAAAGAGTGACGAAACCAATGATAGCTACCTGGCCAGAGCCGATGTGGCCTGGCAAGAACTCATGACCAAGGAGATCAAGCTGGAAGATTTGCAAGCTTACATTACTTTGCGTGGATCAGGCCTCAGTGGTGAAGACAAGAAACGAGTGGTGATCGACAGTGAAGCCAGTGAAGATGGGAGGCTCACCATGAAACGTGTGTCAGCCGCAATCCGTATGCTTGGTGCTGGATTTTTCCAAGAGGTAACATCAGGAAAGAAGCCTAGCCGACTGAAAACGTATGATGCTGCCATGATCATGTCCGACAGTCCTGACCAGGAGGACATGTCGAACACCCTGCATGCAGAGACAAGTGAAGAAATGTGTGAAGATGATTTTGTTGAGGCCCTTTTCCAAGAAGGTGACGAGGACGCCATCCTCATTGCGGACTTCGAAAATGCTGCTGCCGATGTCATCCAACAGGATGAGGATCTTGCCTCGGCATTCAATGCCTATACCGAGGCTCGAAAACGTCTCAGCGACAAAGTGAAGTCCCGGGGTTTCTGGCCGTTGTCAAAAGGGAAATATAAGGGTTCCCACAAAGGAGTCAAGGGAAAGTTCCAGAAGGGACACCGGTCCAACAGAAAGTCTTTGCAGCAGAGGATTTTGACCTCAGCATGTAGGCTTTGCGGAAAGATCGGCCACTGGCGTGCCGAATGCCCCAACCGATCCGATGCATCCGGTGCCAGCCGACCTCAAGCTCCAACGTCCTTTGTCCAGGTTCAAGGTGGTCAAGACAGTCTGCCGTTAGAGTTCCTGCAAGTGCCGTCATTGGAGAGCACGATGGATGAGCCTCAATTTCATGATAGCATGTGTTTTACGTGTTCGCATGTTGAAACATATCATGAATCCTCCAAAGATAGGCTGAAAAGATCACTGTCTTCATGGAAACAATCATGCATGCGAGTCAACCGTTTTCACGGCATCAGGAATGAGCTGAGATCGAATCGCATGTCCGTCCAAGAGCCCAGAGATCGAAGCCTTGGTGACACTGAGAGTGAGGATCATTTGACCTTGTTTGCAACACACAGCAGCCTGGGAGTAGTCGATTTGGGTGCCACTAAAACAGTCATAGGAAGTCAGCTTGTGCCAGGGTTACTCAAGGGTTTAAGTCCTGAAGCACGTCAAACTGTACGCCGATGTCCATGTAAGTTGACTTTCCGGTTTGGTAACCAAGGGGTTTTACAAAGTGAACAAGCCCTAGTGATTCCAATTCATGGTCTGTTGCTTAAGGTGGCCGTAGTACCCGGATCTACTCCTTTCCTCTTGTCGAACACCCTTTTGAGAGCGATTGGGGCAGTGATTGATACTAGCCGTCAAGTCATTCATGCTACCAAGATTTCCAAGACCATACCCATTCAGCTCACCGAGAAGGGTTTGTTTCTTTTGGACCTCAATGACCTGATGGACGCGACCGGGTCCACACAGGTAGCCGAGACACATCAGGTATCAACCATGCCAAAAGAGTGTACAGAGCCTGCTGCCGCTGTTGCATCGACCGATACGGAGACGACCATCCATGATCAGTGTGCCAACAACATGACAATGCCATCCCAAAGTTCACGCAACAGGTTTCCACGTGATAACTTAACACAAATAACTTCAAATGATGCCGACAAGTTCACACCATTTAACATAACCCAGTCAAATTCATGCCAAGCCCATGATCAAAGCCGTGACCAAAGGATCGAAAGTGAAAAGAGATGTACAGAAGCGATGCATCCGGCAGATCCCAAAAGCTCAAAGCACACCCGTTTTGCCCAGAGTTTCGAAGTTCCCAAGCGTGATCGCCATGAGCCTCAGCGATCGCTTGAAAGCTCTCCAGATTCCCAGTGCTCCCGAGAAGTACAACTTCGACCACCTCAGCATGAAGAATCTCGAAGAGTCGACCATCGACTTCGGACAAGCCCATCGGGGCAAAACCTATCTGGAGATGTGGAATCGTCACCAGGACT
Organism: Cladocopium goreaui; assembly: GCA_947184155.2. Lineage (NCBI taxonomy): Eukaryota > Dinophyceae > Suessiales > Symbiodiniaceae > Cladocopium > Cladocopium goreaui. Next base: position 167,500 of record CAMXCT020002458.1, on the reverse strand, counting down.
GGATCGGATGGTTCGTGAGCCATTACGAGAAGTCAGGCAAGGAGAGTCACCAGAAAGTGATCCACTTCATTCAGTTGAAGATCGAGCGAGCGGAACTCACAGGGGAAGGGATTCCACAGCATGCCGGACCGAAGATGAGCCACCGGAAGCCCAAGATGATGGCCAAGGCGGCCTGCCGCAAGCCACAGATGCCTGCGGAGATTCCAATTCCCGAGATGGAGGAGGAAGAAGATCACTTCGAGTTTCTGCCGGAAGCCGAGATGGACGCCCAGAGTGTGGCTCTTACGGAGAACATGCAGCCCCTCGAGAACCGTGTGGATCAGATGGAAGCTGTTCTGAGCCGCATCCTTGCTCACCTGGAGCACAATGTGGAATCTCAGTAGATGCCTGTCCATGCTGGGCCTACGGTCTCCATGCCGGAGACATCGATGAGTCAGGAACATCCCAGGAAAAGTTGACACATGAAACAAATGTGGAAAGAAAACAGTTTCAAAAGTTTGTTGATCTCATTTCCCATGAACTTGAAACTTGTCAAAGAAGGGTTGAATGTTCCGGTTCCAGAATCGATGTTTTAGAAGTGTTTTGTGGACCACAAAGCCAACTGACCCATCAGTGCCAGCAGCTGGGATATCGAGCCGTCAGATTTGGCCTTGCTGAAGGGGATCTTCAAACAGAAGAGGGTCGCAACCGGTTATTTGAAGTGTTGATCAAGCACCGCCCAAAGCATGTATGGTTTAGCCCAAAATGCGGTCCATGGAGTGGTTGGTCAAATCTTAATGGAAGTAGGTCGATCCAATCATGGGATGCTCTTCAACAAAGCCGGTTACAACACCTTGATCAAATTGCTTTGGGAATTGTACTCCTGAGATATCAACGTAGTCAGGGGAACCACTTTCATTGGGAACAACCACAAAATTCCCAAATGTTGAGGCTGCCATATCTACAGGAGGTCCGTCAGCATTTGATTGCACTGGAGATCGACTTGTGCACGGCAGGTGATTTGATCGATCCTGACACCAAGTTGCATATGCGGAAAGCCCTTACAATCATGACGTCGTCAAAGAGCCTTTTCCATGACATGTGTGGTTTGAAATGTTCCGGAAAACATGAACATCAACAGATTGAGGGATCATGCCACGTCAATGGAAAAACCATGAATCGTTCCAGCTTTTCCGAAAACTATCCAAGAAAGTTTGCAAGAAGGGTCGCCAAGTGTTTATGCAAAGTTCGAAGTCCCAAAGAATCACCATACCGGTGGCAGGAAGAGCAGGAGCTTTGGTCTTGGACACTTGCAGGTGCCGATGTGACCCAGGAGCGAAATGCCAAACGCCCCAAAATGGGGCTCCAAGCAAGACTGAATAAGAGTCGAGCACGGCCCATTGCAGACATACCATGGGGAAAACGCACCAAAATCACTGGGAAGACCACCACACTGGATGCCCAACAGAAATGGAAAGATGTTTTTGACAAAATTCTGAAGGAAGTTCCCAGGGTTGGTAAGATAGTTATCAATGATCCTAGTATACTTCATGAGTTAGCCGAACTCATCCAAGACAAAAGGATCATTCAGGTTGTGGCATGTCGAGGAACAGACCGCACGATTGCACCAATCCAACCACTTCAGAAGGGTGAAGCACCTTTTCGTCGTAGCATTTTTATTGAACGGTCATCAGGGGATTTGAAGGCTGACGAAGAATGGGAAGCCTGGGAAGATTTAGCGAAGCGTCAACTTATTCGACCTGGCCATTCGTGTCGATTGAATATAACAGTCTTTGCTTGCAATCTCCCTCGAGAACCTGTGGCAGCAGCATCTCGGACAGATGTACAGCAGCCGCCAAGTAATTCAGACGTGCCCACCGTGGTCGAGGCACCAAACTCTGAAGGGCCCACAAGTCTCAATCCCACCAGTGACATGACGGAATCCCAAGAAGCCGACTTGAAATCAGACCAACAGACGCCGCATTTCCGAAGTTTGCCAAAAGGAGAACAACAAGCTCTTATCCGAGCCCATAAGAATCTGGGACACCCCCATCCTGAAAAATTCAGCAGCATCATCCGCCAACAGGGTTTCCGTCCTGAGGTAGCTCGTGCAGCTTTAGAAATGCGATGCTCGGTGTGCCAATCCCAGAGTCGTCCCAAAGGGGCAACACCTGGAAAGTTGCGGGATCACCTTGATTTCAATGATCGCATCAGTGCCGATGGTTTTACATGGTCAAATGGAAGAGGTCAGGGTTTTCATGTTTATCACTTTGTCGATTGGTCCACAAGTTTCCAGGTAGCAAACATTGCGCCCTCGAGGGCATCCGAAGCAGCGATTGACAGTTTTGCACAGTCGTGGCTCATGTGGGCCGGAGCACCAAGTGAACTGATCATTGACCCGGGAACCGAGTTCAATTCCGAACCATTCACAAACTTCATTCAAGCAAACAACATTCGCATGACAACCACCAGTGTAGAAGCCCATTTCCAAAATGGCAAAGCCGAAAAACATGGCGACATACTGCAGAACATGTTGACCAAGTATGACAAAGAACACCCAATCAACACCTACTCGGATTTGAAACACGGTCTATGGTGGTGTGTTCAAGCAAAGAACGCATACAGCATTCGCAAGGGGTACGCCCCAGAGGTGCTAGTCCTGGGTAAACACACCAGATTACCAGGCTCAGTATGCAGCGATGAGCTACTACCGGCACATATGTTGGCCGATGCAGATACTGCTCAGGGAGTGCAATTTCGATTGCAACTGGCACGCCGAGAAAGTGCACGTCGTGCGTTTGTGCAAGCGGACAACGATGCCGCCCTCCGAAAAGCCATCCTCCGTAAATCAAGGGGCACCCCAAAACACTATGCACCTGGTGAATGGGTAATGGCATGGCGGGAAGGTAAAGGGGCAAATCCTAGTCAATGGGTAGGGCCTATGAAAGTCGTAGTCCATGAGAATGCACAGACCATATGGGTCACAATGGCGAGCAAATTGCACCGAGCAGCGCCCGAACATGTCAGGCCAGTTTCAGCCATGGAAGCCAGAGACATAGTGATTTTTCCGAATGAACCATCAGTTTCCACCATCGCCCAACAGATTCCACGAACCCACATGCCACAGTCAAACAATAATCCCATGCCTGACATGTCACTGCCAGACTCCACTGAAGTAACCCCATCACCCAATAACCACAATAACACCAGTAACCCTAATTTATCAAATAATTCTCACTCAAATAATCCCGATGATGCATCCGAACAACAGCCTGATGCTGAACCTGGCGAGGCCAGTAATAATCCCTCACCTACAGGCAGCCAACACGGTACCATGCCAGAACTAGACCCTGTAAGGGATCGTGAACAAGGGGAGATAGCCCAGAATACTCCCCTTCCTGATGAAACCGAAGATGACGACCTGATATGTGAAGGTCTCCACTGCATAGACCAAGAACCCGAATCCTTTGCACTCCACACCAACCAAGCATGGCGGTGTGAGGTCCTGCTCACCGAAAGCGATATCCAGGACTGGAAGAGAGAGGAAAATCCTTTCGAATGTTCGTTTCTTGCCACGGCAGCGAAGCGCCAGAGGTCGGAAGTGAAACTCTCGACACTGGACCAGGGTGAAAAGGCAGAGTTTCAAAGGGCAAAAGACCAAGAAATACAGAACTGGTTGAAAACAGGAACCATATCAAAAATACTCCGACATCAAGTACCACAAGATCAGATCCTAAGATGCAGATGGATTCTCACGTGGAAATCAATTGATGATGAAGAGAAAGAAAAACTAAAATTGACCAAAAATGTCAAGGCAAAAGCCAGACTTGTCATTTTAGGATACCTTGATCCCAAAATTGATGAAGTGCCACGAGATTCACCCACACTTGGAAGACACTCCAAAATGCTTCTACTTCAGTTGATTGCATCAAAAGGGTGGTCACTCAGATCTTTTGATATTAAAGCCGCGTTTTTGCAGGGGAAAAATCAAAAGGATCGAATCCTTGCCATAGAACCGGTACCTGAGATTATCAAAATGATGGGATTGTCACCCCAAGAAATTTGCAAACTGGAGAAAGGCGCATATGGTTTGGTGGACGCTCCATTTATGTGGTTCCAAGCAATTCTTGAAGAACTTTTGGGTTTAGGGTTTCAACAGTCACCATTTGATCCATGCTTGTTCATCCTCAGAGATTTCAACAGTGGACAACCCGATGGTATCCTAGGACTTCATGTGGACGACGGATTGTGTGCCGGAAATGAAAGAAAATCACTGAGGAAGAAAGACAGCAACTCCGTGCGTTGATCGGCAGCCTCCAGTACGCATCCGTGCACACACGTCCTGACCTATCCAGCAGACTCAGTTACTTACAATCTTCCATCAACAGTGCCACCGTTGAGACACTTATCAAGGCCAACCAAACCCTCCATGAAGCCAAGAAACACCATGATGTCACTATCAAAATACAAAGCATCCCCATTCCTGATGTAAGGTTTCTTGCATTCTCAGACGCATCCTTTGCTTCAAAGGGAAACCCCAATTCCCAAACAGGTACCCTCATAATGGCGACCCATAAAGATACTGGTCATAATACTACATGTCCAGTGAGTCCTATTTCGTGGGGAAGTAAAAAGATTCAAAGGGTGGTCACGAGTACACTTGCAGCTGAAACGACATCACTGGGGACCGTGCTGGATCAATTGTCATGGATCCGTTTGTGCTGGGCGTGGATGTTGGATCCCAAAGTGCCATGGAAGAATCCAAAACAAGCCTTCAAAGACTTACCAGAAACGTATACTACTGCAACTCTCAAAGCCCAACAACTTCCCGAAAGTTTTGCCGCAACTGATTGCAAAAGCCTGTTCGATCTCATCACCAAGACAGCCACACCAAGCTGCGCAGAGTTCAGAACCCAATTAGACAAAGATAATGGAAACAAATTTCCTTAGAGAGACTCTGAAATGGGGACACTACAAATTACACGATGAACTTGAGGTCTTGAAAAATCGAGCAACTGCTCGAAATCGGCTGCGATGGTTAAAGGGAGATTCCTCTGACCATACCTCTGGTCCGTGCAATGATGCTTGTTTTCTTGAAAGTTTTGACTTTTTGGGAGTGTGAATGTTCAACATCATTGCACTTCTTGTCTTACAATCCAATCAAAGGGTCAACAACCAGAGTTCACATCCATAGCACATGCATGGCTCAGGAGTGCCCATAGGGTAAGGTGAGGGAGGGTCATTTGCTTCCGTGTGTTTTAGCCATAGGCTTTGTGCGAGGCCGCACTTACTGCTTTGGACCAGGGGTCCCCAAAATCCATAGGAGCATTTTGCATCCAGCCGTTGCCTTGAGTTTGGATAACTCTTGCTGCCTCGGGGTCGATCCCCGATTTGCACCGTGATCAGACTTGTGGCCTGGAAGGGAAAACAATCTGAGAGCGCCTTGGTGGATTGGGTGGAGGACATCCGTTGCCAGTGTTGTCAATCACAATATATATACAAATATATGTATATATATATATGTACCTAGGGTATATTGGGGGTTTATATATATATATATGTGTGTGTGTGTGTATGTCTTATCTGTCAGTATGTGTGTGTATATATATATATATATGTATATCAATGTATATGTATGTATAAATATAATATATGTATATATGTATATCTGTATGTATGTATATCTATATCCAACTGAAGAAAACAGGTCGTTGAAAATTGAGTGGTCGCTGCATCTCAAGCAGTTTTTGGCTGGAGAGAAAGATCCGAGGTGTATTGCATCGGAATTAAACCTTTCAAATTTAACCTTGGATGAACTTTGGGGTTTGAGGTTGACTCAATATGTTTGCCTACTTTTAAGTTGATATCAATTTTCATTTAAGCTGTAGGCAAAACGAAATCATATTTCAAGAACTGTCCCTTTCACCCAGATTTGGGCGTTGTTGTTCCTCTGCTGGACACTATCCCATGGGCATCTCATAAGCTGTTTCTACTGGAGCTCAACCAATGGCTGAAAAGAGCCCAACGTTGAGCCACCTTGTCCCATGGCTTGCCGGAGATTGCCCCCCCATTTCTAATGTCAACCCTGGATGAATAAACCCCGTTTACGGTTGTTTAATTGGGGGGAATACCATTAAAAAAAAGTATCAGATCATGACTCTTGGGGGAATACCCTCCTAATTGTCATAAACCATGGTTTAGTCTCATCCGGGGTTGACATTATTCATTTCGATCACAAATTTTCTCATTGACAAATTCCCAACTCGCCACGGTTGACGCATTTCGGCGAGCTCCGGCGGCGCACCTGAAACGCATGGCGCTCACCCTCGGCACGCAAGCGGCGTGCCGTGTTCGACGATGCGCCTGGCTGATCCGTGACGAAACCTGGTATATCCCCAATGACCCTCTGGTAGATTAAGATAGACCCTGAAGATACCCTCTGGTAAACTAACATAACCATGGAACATCACCGTTTTGTATGCGTAAATCCACTATAAATGACCATTTTCAATAGCTTTTTGTATGTTTACCAGAGGGTAACCCATGAATTCACTCATCTTCCAACCCCGAAAAATGCCATTGTCTATGCTAATTTACTGGAGGCTACGGTACATAATGCCCTCGCTACAGGAAGGGCTGACCTTCACCTCGAAGGTGGGGAAATATGGGAGAAAAAAACCGAAAAAACCTCTGGTAGTCAAACATGGCAATGGAAAAGCCACCATCGAGAAAAAACTCTTTCAGAAAGGTGATTCGAACAAAGCTATACACCTCCATTTAGTTCGGGGATTTCCCAGCCACGTTTGATCACACTGGAGGGTATATCAATCAATAGCCAATGATTTCCCTCTATTCTCCCATAAAATTATCCCTATTCTTCACATGTTTTCACCATATAAAACTAAGAAAAACTACCATTGCTAGAGGGTTAAACCTCCAGTGACTCCCGTAATTTTCTAGACCAACCCGGAGATATCCCTCATGCCGCCGCAGCCTTCACGGCGATGTAGTTCCGCCAAGCTTTGGGCGGATGGAAAAGTTGTGGCAGCACCACTTTGGGCGCCAGCACCACAGATAAGATGGCTACCTAAGGGTGTGAGTTTCTGTGATGTCGGGGGATAAGATATGATCATAGGAGGTGCGAAACATGTAATATGGGATGTGTTGATATATACATATAGTGTGTGTATATATATATATATTCTATATAATAATATATATGTATTTATAAATTGTACATTGTGTATTGTGGGTTATACAATATTGCATTACATTAGATTATATTACATTATATCATAATATATTATATAATAGATACATATGTATCATACTGTGATATTCAAAATATATTGTATGCTAACAAATATATTATATTATATTATATTATATTATATTATATCATATTATATTATATTATATTATAATATACTATATTACATTATATTAAACTATAGTTTATTATATTTTATTTTAATTTAATATATTGTATTATATTACATTACATTATATTGTATTATATCGTATTATACTAATGAATATGAATATGAGTGGTATGGTGATGGTGATCATAATCCATAGAAACCCAGTTTGTCGAATGCGGGATAGGCCATGGGCCCTCATGTTATTGCCATCTCAATGAAGACGAGGCTTCAAACTGTGCCATGGGAACTTGGGGATGAAGAGCCAACGAATCCTCCCCTTCCAGGTGTAAAACCCATACATATCCATATATACTAAACCATGGTTTTGGGGTGTCTGATATTAGGGGGAAGCCATTGATTATATTATTATATAACACAAATTTGTCCAAAAGTTTGGAACATAGACAATATCAACAAAGAGCAGAGTCACAACAAACATCTCAACTCACACAAAACCCACTTATTGCCATTGCGTGGGCTCAAGAACTGCGAAGTTTTTAGATACTTGGCAATGCTGCCCCTCCGCGAACCCTTGCGCAAGCAAGAGCGACTCCAGCCACCAGAAGCTAGTTTTCGTGACGTGTCTTTCTTAGATGTACACATATTTGTTGGCAAAATAGCAACAATCTCTATAAGACTCTATTGGTTGCATCATGAATCACATCCATCTTTGGCCACCCAACCCGCACCGTCTAACCACCCCTGGCACCATAGCTGCCATCTCAAATCGCTATGCCCAGACACAACTCGCCGATGCATGGAGAGGGATGCAGCGAACCAATTTTGAACCGTAGCATCCTGCGAGGACCCAACCCCAACGGTAGACATTGGGAGGATCATCCCATGAATTTATCGTAGCTGATTGGTAGCCTCTGGTAATTTAACATAGCTATGGAAAATCACCATTTTTCAATGGGAAAGTCCACTATAAATGGCCATTTTCAATAGCAAACTGTTGGTTTACCAGAGGGTAGCTGCCAACAATCCGATGGTTTTCATGGGATGATTCCAGGGTTGCCATGGGCTGCCAGGGCTTTAAATGTCAACGCGTTGATGATTTTTTTTGTGTACGGTGTATGATATATGGTATATAATTTACTGAAAATATAGGGGTATATATAATAATCAGATATGGGGTGTACACCACATATAATATCATATAATTAGAATCCAACTTCATGCTGCCGGATTTCATTGGATTCTAATCTACTGGGATATATGATATACCCTCTGGTAGCCGTGTGTCATGAGATGGTGCATGTAGCTGGACGGGGGTGTCTGGCGTCACAGGAGCGCGCTTTTTGGGAATTTTCGTGCTCGACTCATCGAATTTTGTGTTCTGTTTTGCCGTTTGGGGTTCGGGTGGAGTGGGGTCGGGCAATAATGTTCAACGGCATTTGCACACACACGTGATGCTCCCCTACTGGACATTCTATAACGTTCTCTTGCACTTCCACATGCAAGTCATGCTACGCTACTGGACGTTCTCTTTCATTTCCACATGCATGTCATGCTACACTATAGCTAGTAGACTGTATCAACTGAAGTATTTTTGTGGACATCAAAAAATGGCACGTAAAGATAGGAACATGCCACTTTGACCCTAAATGTCCATTTCGCCATGGCCAGTATGCGGATTTTACATGATTTCACCACTTCACCAATGATCAAAGTGTTTCAAAGGCAACATGATGGTGCACGAAACCATACAGCCATCTATCACCGTCCGACCATGTAGTTCGATGATTTACCTATATATCAATAACACACAGAAAATCGTTAGTTTCCATAGCATTGCCAAAGGGTGCCGAATTGGCTTACCCTGCGTCTCAATCGAGTTTGTTCACCCCTTTCTGCCAGATCAACTAAATCCCACTTGCGCCATCCCCACGGCAATCATTTATGGCTGCATTGCCCCTAAAAAAGCGGTGAAACACACGTGCACAAAACGCTGCTTATCTGTTCATCATTTTCCCGGCCAACTCCCCAGTCTTAGTTCTATCCTCGTCTTGGTTTCAAAGTTCCTGCTTTTGGATGATGAAAGCCCCACTTGCACTTGGTGACATCCCTCTGACATTTTGCCTGACATATATTCTGAATTCTATCTGCCATATATTCGGGCATTTTTGTCGCATGATCTGGCAGTCTATCTGACATTCTATGTGACACTCTGACATTTTATCTGGCATATATTCTGACATGGTTTTCTGGCATTTTACCCTCTGGTAAACTAACATAGCTATTGAAAATAGCCATTTATAGTGGATTTTCCCATTAAAAATGGTCATTTTCCATAGCTATGTTAAATTACCAGAGGGTATCTGGCATTGGTGTTGGGGTCTGGTTTTTACCGCTGAGAAGCTCGCCCTATAGTGCCGGCCGGCGGGATGTACTGTTATATCTGGAGACCATCACCTGCCAGGTGGGAAAAAAACACCAAAAATAGTGTTGTTTTGATCATGAAACCCATACCTGTCTCACAGTTCTTACCCTCTGGTAATTTAACATAGCTATGGAAAGATCCGCCATTTCTAATGGGAAAACTCGCTATAAATGGCCATTTTCAATAGCTATGTTAGTTTACCAGAGGGTATCATTTCTTCACATCCGGACTCATCATTTTCTCATCACGCCGTCCTCCCGGCCATGCATCTGCAGCAGTTCGAAGCGTTCCCGCTGTGTGGCCGCGAAGACGTGCCAATCTCCGGTGAGGTCGCGCCACCAAAGGCCTGGAGGCAGAAAAGTTGAGGATTTCAGGTGGTTCTTAGTTCGTTGATTTACCTATCATTGTAGTGGTGATTGTCAATAGTTATGTTAGTTATGTCAGTGGTGATGTTCAATTATCATTGGATTGGTTTAAGGGAAAATGTACAGGAAACCCCATATCTACTGGTAAAAACAATGGTTTCCTGTAGATGTTCCCTTAAACCAATCCAATGACTAATGAGTTATATGGGTTGTGTATATCAATTATTTCCAGTAGTGATTACTATACAGTAGTATGGGGTTGTAAGGTTCATATATATATATAGTAGTGGTATGTAGTGGTTATTTATCGCATGATCATCGATTGTCGTTGAATTGAGTATAATGAGACTTGAACAAAACTGGGGCGTGACGATACTTGGGGTGGTCGAATCACTCCGGACTTTGTTTTTGTTGGGTCATAGTTTGGCTTCCAAAGTCACAGCAGCAGAGTTCTGGGTAAATTAGAATATTTCACTAACCTGAATAGTTGGGCCATTTGGGGATGATTTCCCGCAATCTAACCATTATTCCCAGTGAGGGAGGACAGTGAGGTCGTTATAATTTACCCAGAGAGTTGACTCCGACTTTGTTCCGCTTCATGGTCCATGGAAGATCCCCACTGGGATGACGAAAATTTACCCATCAATCCGATTGGATTGGTGTTCACATGTGAACCGTTGATTCCTCCATTTGTTTCACCTGTGTTTACTTTGTGTGTTCCCATCCCATTGTTTTTTTTTTTTATGTGGTCGCCAGTGGTCGCCCGTTTGGTCACTTTATATTTACAAGTTCATGTTACCCTCTGGTAAACTAACATAACTATAGAAAATCACCATGTTGAATAGGTAAATCCACTACTGTATATAAAAAAGGTAATACAAATATATTAATCATAATGATAGTTGCAATAATAACAATACCACTAATAGCAGTGGTGATGATCATTATGCTCATTTAAATCATATTTGAAGTTAAAATATTTCATAGTAATCATTTGCAAACGATGACAATACTCAGATAGATATCCAAATCATAAGCATAGGCAGCATAGCATAGGAAAGAGTGTGCCCTCTGGTAATTTAACATAGCTATTGAAAATACCCCATAGAAATCCTTGATTTATCTATTCAAAATGGTGATGTTCTACCCTCTGGTAATTTAACATAGCTATTGAAAATGGTCATTTATAGTGAGTTTTCCCATTAAAAATGGTGATTTTCCATAGTTATGTTAGTTTACCAGAGGGTATCTTTTCTTTATGTTTACCAGAGGCTACTTGTCAAGTTCAGATCATTGATCCATGGGGGCGATCTTATCAGAAACACCAACTGGGGCAACTCGGCCAACTCCCACCCGGCTCGGTCTTAACGAAACCCAACAGCAACGTTGGGTTGCTGTAAAACAGTTTTGAGCACCAAACGTGTGTGTCATGGTTTTTGAAACAATGATTCAATTGTGATGAAGATCTTAAGCTTCAACACATCCTGGGTAAAAACAATAATCAGAATCATTCAGGAAGCTGAAAAATTCCGCTTCTGGAAGAATTCCCCGAATCCAATTCTTATCATTCCAGCTTCGGTTGTGACATTCAACTCACATCTCTGCCTCGCTGATAGGCGTGAAAGTCCTCGCTATATTTCGGCAGGAAAATCGCGCCTCGGGCAGACAGAGGGTCTGGTGACATTCCATTGCCATCCCACATGCTGCATCTGTGGCATAGTGTGACTAATACATTTCTTTAAAAAAAAAACAAAAACAGATGTGACCCCAAAATGGTAGGTTAAACAAACAAACAAACAAACAAACCGTGTGCCTAGAGAAATCGTTTTATCCTTTTAATATATCCCTTTAATAGTTTTAACTGGGATGCAACTCTTTTTTACTCCCTGTTGACTCACCTAAGATTTGGGATCTCAAAAAAAATCCTCCAAAATCTAGGGCCAAGAATTTGATGAAAGTCAAAGATGTTCTGAAATAAAAAACGGTCAGACATCTTCAACAATCTCGATAGCATGTGGAAGATTTCAAATCAGATTCTTTCAATGCTGTAGATCAGGGGGGCAGATTTGGATTGAGTCCTTCTCTATTGAAGGACTAATGTGACCGGCGTTTTCTGGGGAAAAGCCATAGGAAACACCGTGGTTTTTTCCACAAGTCGGGACAGGCTCACTGGGCCTCCTATGCGATCAGCAGGATAGGCCGCATGCCTGAAGGTTTAACATCAACTCTATGGATTCTGAGACATCACGTACAGCTGCCAGTCATTCCAACTGGAGAAAACAGATTACCCTCTGGTAATTTAACGTAGCTATGGACAATCACCATTGTTTATGGGAAAATCCACTATAAATGGCCATTTTCAATAGCTATGTTAAATTACCAGAGGGTAAACAAAAGACAGAGTCCGTGATTTTTAATGGTTGAGCATTCCATCCTGGTTGGCGCTTTCAACCCATCTGAAAAATATGAGTTCGTCAATGGGAAGGATGACATCCCATATATTATGGAAAATAAAAAAATGTTCCAAACCACCAATCAGCATCATAATTATCTAAACACATCATGTTGATTTCTTCAGATTTAAAAAAAAAAAACAAAAACAAATCATGGCCTCCAAAAGGCCACGCCGTTCGCATGGCGGCAGCTTTGGCGACTTTGGTGCGGCTTCAACGAAGTGACGCAGCGCACCAAGTCTTTGACCTGAAGGGAGGCGGTCTTCAGACGGTGTGAGTAGAAGATGGTGCCCCATAGTTAGCTAAGCTCCTGGATAGCTAGGTTGACTAGGATTTATTTTGATTAAAACATATTTAAACTACAGTCAGACGGATTAGTAAACCAACTTATTATCTAGGGGTGCCACCTTTCAGAAACTTGGCAAATTTCAGGAATCTGCCCTGAAAATGAAGAGATTCAAAGGAAATAAAAGGAAAATTTACAGAAAGCCCCAGAGTTTTGAATCTGGTCATCCTTCAACCAAGCCTGGTGGCACCAATTCAGGCAATGGTGGGATCGCTTGAGATTGCCGGTACCCGGTACAATCCACTTGTCAATCATCATTTTCCCACATTTTCCCTATGGAAAATTCTAGGGGATGTACACCATTTGCAGACACCCATGTACCCTCTGGTAAACATACAAAAAACTATGGAAAATCACCATTTTCAATGGTAAATCAGCTATAAATGGCCATTTTCCATAGCTATCTTGACATAACCAGAGGGTAGATTCTAGGATCGCTTGCCATGTCCCGCCATCCAACTGGCGTGCTGACCACCTTCTTCAGGCCCTTCGATGGCACGTCGGAGAAGAAAACGATAACGCTGGAGGCGTCCTGGGCGCAGGCTGTCTTAGACATCAGCAGAAAAGAAACTGACACATCCATGGTGAACTTTAAGTACCAACTGCAAAAGAACATAAATAATAAATATGTATAATATATATATATATGTTTTTTGTTTGGAAGGATGTGATGCCGAGACTTGAACATTGTATATATACATATTATGGTAGTCAGGTTGCTCGAATAACTATACTAAAATCGTGAAACAAACAAAAATTGCCCCACTCCAAGCTGATGCTCCATCCCACTTAGCAACTATACAAGGTGGTGCCCCCTACTCCGCTGGGTTGATTTTGACTGTTGGGTTTATCGTGATATCTATGTGTATTTTTTATGAGTTTATAAGCCAACAAAATAACTCAGGGGGCACCACCTTTCTTGGCGGAACATACATTGATAGATAACCATAGGAAAATCCACGGGAAAATCTATAGCTCAATGGATTGGTTTAAGGCAAATTTTACAGGAAAACCCCATGAGCTTAATGGGAAAATCGATGGTTTCCTGTAGATTTTCCCCAACAAACCAATCCATTGATAATTGAAAATCACCACTGACATAACCAACATAACTATTAAACATCACCACTATTAAACCACTGAATAGCTGCTGACAGCAGATGTTCCCATTGAAATGCACCCCGCTTTGCGCCGTGGCTCCTCTTCAAAGTTCAAGGCCACCTCCAACGCCTGACTTCGTCGTGAAGTGGTTGGGTTTTTTGGGGGGGGACATATCTTGAACTCTAGTGGCTTACAAGTGGCTGAATTCTATGGTTTATGGTAGATATAACGAACTAGATATCTATAGTTAATGGATGTTAATGTGTTTATAAACCAACTTATGACCTGAGGGGGCCTTACCTTTTGGTGCTGCAAAAACCGTAACCTATTGTCCTATCGACAAAGAGCAATTTTCATGGATTTTCCACAACCAGACTAGAATCCCCAAGGGCAAAAGTTCTTGGAGTTGCTTGAGGAACATTAGGAACATCACCATGTTCCCTTTCCCAATGCCCACTGCCAGGCCCTCTGCCAGATGTTTTTCATGATCATCCTCCCCATGATTGGTGGAATCCGTGGAATTCCCAGATGGGAACATCGAAAATCAGCCTCAACACCTCAACAAATCCACTGGTTTCTAAACGTTCGTAGCTCACTGCTATGCTGCATAAATGCTATACCCCCCCCTGATTCAACCCATGTCCGGAATTTCCGCATGCGTTCTTTACTAATAACTAATATCTGGCGAACTGGGGTACCCTTAAGGTTGATTAACCACCAGCAAGCCTTGAGGAAAACCCCATCAGATATTTTTATAATAACCCCAAACGGATACTAGTTGTTGACCTCAGTTTTTAGTTAATAACCCTGGTCAGTCATGTAGTTGTTGACCCTAATCAGTTATGAGTTATGAGTTAATCACCCTAATCAGTTCTTATGTTTTAACATTTAATAACCATGAGAGTAGCTACTAGTTAATTAGTTTCATCATTGCTTGAATAAGTTGTTAGTTATAACAGTTACAGATTCACGGCCCCCACCTAAAATCCCATCTAAATCCCCATCTTTTCATGGTACCCTCTGGTAATTTAACGTAGCTATTGAACATGGCCATAGAAATAGTGAGTTTTCCCATTAAAAAAGGTGATTTTCAATAGTTATGTTAAATTACCAGAGGGTAGCCATCCCAGGTTTTCATGGTACAATCCCCATCTTTTCTCAGAGATTTCGTCCTTCTTTCGCCTCCGCCAGGGACTTCGCCCCCAGGAAGACCTCCACGGGCTGATGCCATGGTCCCACGCTGAAACGACGACCTGCGCCGGTTTCGGGATGAGCCCTTTGGGAAAATGACCAGCCAGAGATCTGGAGAATTCCTGGGAAATTTTGTCGGGAAATTCTACGATTTCACGCAGATACAGATGATTTAAGGGATTTTTCCCCCGGTCGAGTTCGCCTTCAGTTGAATTTGGTGTGTCTGAATTCGATTGGGTTTATGGGAATGTTTATGGTAGATATAACTTGATATAACTATAGTTTTCATGGGGCTATAATGGTTTATAAATCAACTTATTACTGGGGGAGCCCATCCTGTAGGGATTTCATGGGATTTCATTCACCTAATGGCTGAAACAAGGCCAGCCATTTGGAGATGTGGGCTGAAACAAGCCATAAAATCATCGCGGAGTCATCAATGAGATATACGTTTGTTTTTTTTTGCATTTCCATGTATCTCCATAGAAAAATTACACATATTGCGAGATGGTCCTTCAAGGTAGAAAGAAGTTGTTCCAAAAAAATGAAGTGGTCACAAAAATCATTAAACATCACTCATCATTCACTCCTATCCAAAATGAACAGTACAAACATAAACCCATGTCTATCTGGAAAAATATCACCGGGATCATCTTCTCATTGTCGAACACACATCTTGATTTCCCTTGTTTGTGCGTTTGCATGTGCTGTTTATGGATTCCGAGATCGCTTTGAGCATTCAATTTGACTCGACCTTTGTTTTTCCTGTTGAAACACACCGAGCGTTTCAAGGTCTGGCAGCTCGGCTGCTGCCCACCATGCGCTTTCGAATCGGAGTCCCTCCAGGCCATCTGCATGAACAAAACAGCATGAAACATGCGCAACATAAGCTGGTCTGCAGCCACTTGATGCCTACACTTCCAAACATCTCTTTTCACCAAGGGTTTCCCCATGAAACATTCCCATGCTTGGCACCTCGCGGCACATCCAAGGTGCTGTGAGGCATCACCGAGTCGACCTGGTTGATGAGTTTCTGCCCCCAAATAGTTCATATACCCTCTGGTTATTTAATATTGGCCATGGAAAATGGCCCGTTTATAGATGGTTTACCTATCAAAAATGGTGATTTTCCATGGCTATGTTAAATAACCAGATGGTAGATAACAAACCCATTCATGATGATAATAATAATGAACTTTGGTTTGTTATCTATATGGTTGATGAGTTACATTCATGACAACCATTAAAAATACTAATAATAATAATAACTATATAACTAAAATGTAATATTGTTTTGACCCATCCCCATCTTTCTCATGGGGAAACTAATAGCCAATGATTTTGGGGAAACCAATGGGTTTTGTTTTGGGGGAAACCACTGGATTTTTGGGGAAACCGAATTTTGAGAAACACCCGGATGTCACCCCAAAGGAGCGGGGATCAACATCCAAATACTTGTGGAAACTCAAAGGTTTTCCAACCGGCAGAATAGTTAAGATCATACATTTCCTAATCTATTTCCTAACTTATATGTACTGTTTTATGTACTTATATATTGTTGCTCATACATTCCCCTACCTACCCCCGATATCCCCATCGCCCCATCCGCCTTGCCATAGACGTAGGCCGCCTGCGCCACGCCGCCCAAGCGCCTGAAGCCTCGCAAGGTCCAATGCTTGGCACCCACCACCAAGGCCACACGCGTCTGCCAGCGGGTTCCGGGGGAACGGGGCTTGGAAGTTCGGAACGGTTGAACGCGGGAAAAGATGAGAAAATAATTGAAACCCCAAGAAGTTGAAATTCACCCAAAATTAACTATGGTTCCAAAAATCCACTTACAACTGGAAGTTCCAAGTAAACTGTGGCTTATGCTAGATATATCGAACTAGTTCGATGCGTTTGAAAGAATCAACTTCAATGGACCAAAAATGATGACGGACTTTTTGCTGCGGAACAAATGAGATATCAATTGATGCACATAATTCATCTGGGCAATTACCCTCTGGCAATTTAACAATTTGCCCATTTATAGTTGATTTACCCAGCTCTAAAATGGTGATGTTCCATAGTTTTTTGTATGTTTACCAGAGGGTACTATAATCTCAAATGGCTACGGATCAATACCTATACATACCATTTTTAGGGGGATGAACATCCATTTACCAGCTATTTTGATGTTCACCAGGGGGATAGGGTTTTGACCCATCCCCAAATGTTCACCATGTTGGGAATACTGCCCCCTACCAACCATTCTCCTCACCATTTACAGCGACTCAGCGAGGTCCCGAGTGTCGTGGGAGAAACGGACAAACGACAGTAAGCATACAGACTAACTACGTAATAATGTCCATATTTAGACACATGTGTGTATATATATATAATTGATCAGTGGTGAAGGAATCATATAATATATATATACGTATATATAAAGGCTTAAAAAGGTAACATAACTAGACTATATCAACATCCCATGGATTGGTTCTGATTTTATCATGCCGAATTCGTCAATCCCATGAACAAAATGATGATGCTTTACGTTTCGATCTTTTTGGGGATGAAAAGTGGCAAATGATGTTTCAATGTCATTCGAAATATGCCAAAATTGATGTGGGTTACTTTCTGTCTGGTGGTATTTTTTGTAACAATGTTGTGTTACACTGCATGCCATGGTGAGATCCGATGGGGTCGCCCGTCTCGTTTTCCATTTTTTTCCACTGCCTGTGGCGCCCAGAGCTTCGGACAGGCGCGAAGTAAAGAGGCACTACCTGCAGTGCTGATGGGTCAGAGCCCAGGAAACTGAACATATCACAGTTCGTTGATTTACCTATTATTATAGTGGTGATGTTTAATAGTTATGTTGGTTATGTCAGTGGTGATTTTCAATTATCAATGGATTGGTTTAAGGGAAAATCGGAACCGGAAACCATGGTTTTTACCATCAAATTGATCGGGGTTTCCTGTAATTTGTCCCATCATCCAATTCTATGAAACATAGTATAATCTATCAATAATATGATAATACATGATAATACTAATCCGATAATTGTAGTTAATTATCATTTATCATGCTATCATAGTATAATTGTCATATAATAGTTTATTACAATCATATTGATCATAGTATAATCATCAATAGTATGATAGTATGATAGTAGTATAATTCACAATAGTACAATAATAGGCTAATAATAGTATAATGATAGTACAATATGAAAAGTAGTGATAATAATTATTGATATTAATAATAGTTATATTTGTAATAATGATTTCAACAATAATAATACATTCACAATAATAAAAGATAAATAGTATGTTCTTTTGTGCTAGTTTAGTACTCCTGTGTTAACTCGCAGGTCTGACTCAGACCCAAATATCCCGTGCTTGTCACAAGATGCCGAACCCCAACCCCATATTCTTAAAACCTCGCTCCCATTGGGTACGAGACCCCCATAGAACTGCTGGGATGATCGACCCCAATTTACGGTAGAAGTTCGAACATCACAAGACTGGAGATGGCATCATCCACTGAAGAACGTCAGCTGAAGCCGTCTCGGTTTGGAGTCATGACATCAGCTGCTCAAACTGCAAACTTCAGCTTTCCCATTGTTGTGGTTCCATGTATGGTATATATGCTAACATGTGGGGTATATTGATGGTAAAAAAGTGGTAAATGTTACCATATATACCAGCACCATGGATCCATTGTTGCCATTGTTGTGGTCTCCCAATAGTTACCCTCTGGTAAACTAACATAGCTATTGAAAATGGCCATTTATAGTGGATTTTCCAATTAAAAATTGTGATTTTCCATAGTTATGTTAAATTACCAGAGGGTACAAAATCACTCCCAACGAATTCAACCCAAGACTGCAGGCAAACGACAGAGGAAAAAGTTCTTGGTGTTGTCGCTCCCAGCTCCGCCCATATATAGGGCATCCTGGCGTAGTCAGAGACATCCAAAAGGTGTTGGTTTCCCCAACAATTTCCAGACCAACCCCCTAGTTTCAGCGTGGATTCTGGCGTTGATGTGGTAAGGCCTGCTAAGGGGTTACCTCTGCTAGAGGCACTCAGCATGGGCCGAAGGTTGTACTGAGGTGAACCAGCCAAGTAGCTTCCCGAGCCCATCCAAATCATCCAGGATACCCGGTATCAACATCCATAAATCCCCTAGTGGTTTTTTTTACCATCTGGTTATGACTAACAGTTTGCCATGGAAAATCACCATTTTTAATAGGTAAACCATCTATTTCGATTAGGGCCATTTTCCATGGCTATGTTAGTCATAACCAGAGGGTAGTTCTGAATCAACTCCAACCCCACGACATGGGGACCCCAACCCCGACATCAAGTCACTCAAAAGGCCCTGCCTCTCCAAAGCCGTAGCTTAAGGCCTTTGTGCCCAGCCGCGAGATCAGCACCTCCCGCAGAATGCCCTGCAGCTGGGGGCCTGTTCCTTTTTCAATCTGAGATGCCAAGGCCATTTAACCAATTCTATTGAAAGAATTGGTTACACCAGTACCACCAATGAAAAGAACTTGGTATTACTACCTCTGGTAATTTAACATAACTATCGAAAATCATCATTTTCAATGGGAAAATCCACTATAAATGGCAATTTTCAATAGCTATGTTAGTTTACCAGAGGGTAAGATGTATTAAGCCAACCATTGAACCACTCATTCCCCGGCAATCCCTGTGGCTTGGCGCGCCTTTCGTGCCAAGTGTGCTGAAATCCAAAGGTCATCGTGTAACTGAGCGCTCGAGCGCTCGACTGGGAAATGCTGTGCGAAAAGGACAATGACGCATGATACATCATGATACCATAAGGTCAACGAACATAGATGTGGAAAATCAACCATGATTAGACTGTGTTCGGAAACCATATGGGTTTTCCACATCTATATGTAAATGTTTACCCTGGGGTACTGTAATTCTTGGTAGAAAATAGCTCGCTCACATCCACGAACGTTAACTTGCCATGCACTAAGGTTTACCAAGAGATGGGCATGAACCCTCCATGTGAGTATGTGAGGTCAATGGGCCGTTTATCCCCAAGGGCCTCAAAGCATTTTTTCCCACCACCGTTTTATTTCGGACTTTCCTATCCTGCAATTGTTTACATAGATATGGATTATGTGCAATGATTCACCATACATAGATGTCCTGCAAAAAGCATTGCCTTTGGAAACTTTCCACAAATTGTGTATCCAAAACTCCGTCGGCCCAGTTCGCCCAGAAAAGCGCCGACTCTCCCCAGCTTCAGGATCTCACCCGGCAGTGCGGCGAGAAGTTCTCGAAGTTGAAGATCTCGTCATCGAAGAACTTCCGACGAAAGAGCACCCCATGAACGCCTCCGCTGAGATGCTGGGGACGATGTTTGACACATGATATTAGGCCCCAAAGAATTTATGGATATTGAAAACAAGGATATGGGGATGGATCAATACCTATTAATACCATTTTTAGTGGGATGAACATCCATTTACCAGCTATTTTGATGTTCACCAGGGGTACAAGGTTTTGACCCATCCACATATCAACAAAATTAGGGGCACACCAGCAGCAATTCACAAATTGCAACATCAGCTACGCTACACTTTGGGAAAGCTACCAATGATTTGGACTCAGAACCGCCGGAGCATAGCTGGTTGCTAGCCGGAGAAGCTATCCGTTGCTGATTTTGATGACCATCCCAGTGGGTTTGCAGGAAGATTTCCCCAATTAATCCAGGGAGTTACCACAGCATAATTTAACATGGCAATGGATATATATATATATTCTGGTTGGTGGTATACCTACCCCTCTGAAAAATATGAGTTCGTCAATTGGGATGATTATTCCCAATATATGGAAAAATAATCCAAATGTTCCAAACCACCAACCAGGTTATATATGTAGATGATGTTCTCAGCTATAAATCTCCTTCCGGGAGTGTCCATCACGATGTTTGATTAACTTATTTCAGGGGGACAATTCGTGTGAGCCTCAAATATCCTGGCTTCGACATACAATCTTCCTGGTGGTGTGCCAGTTCTTCTCCCTATTTGGAAACCACCGGATGGCATAGGCTTCTCAGTGGCTTCTCAAAAAAATCATGCGTCAAAAGGCTGGATGTTTTTCCACTTCATCAATTTAAAGCATGTTCTTCCCGTATCACCAGATGTCCAAAAGGTCAATGCTACCCCTTTTGATGGATGACCCATCCCTCAAAACCTGGGAGGACTGGGAGAATCCATCGAGAATCGATGGGTGCCATATTCCAAACATAAGCCGAAAAAACCATGATCTTCATATATCTTCACTGCTTGAATCTCTCTTTTTCATGCGAAAAAAAAAAAAAAAACATTTTGGATAGTAAAATCACCTTTTTGTTCCTATCTTTCATGGGAAGGTCCCGGTTTTTCATGGACTCACTCCCTATGTTTCACGGTAAAAACCATTATTTCATGGTAAAATTGGTATGGTTCATGCTAAAATCTCCATTTGTCGTGGTAACATCTCGATTTTTCACGGTAAAATCCCTACGTTTCATGGATTCAATTCCTATTTTCATGGTAAAATTATGGAAAATCCAATTTTTCAGGTGAAATACCATGAAATCCCTATGTTTGATGGTGAAATCCCTATTCCAACCCCCCGATCGATGCGAAAATTCCCACCGGAGATCTCAGTTATCACAGGCCTTCCAGCACGGCCCCTCCCAAGTGCGTGTGTGCGTGCCTTGGCGTGGAAATGGTACCGGTAATGCCATGAGTGAAAACCAAAAAGAAGACCTGCAAGAAAATCTACAATATATCCTTCCAAAATAAAGATGGAACACTAAAAAAAAGAAATTGTAGGAACCCCCTGACTTTGAGAAAATCTCTCCCAAAAAAGATGGAAAACCTATTGATCCTGACATCTTTTAATGGGTGCCTGGGTGCTGGGTGGCGGCCCCGATGGCCCTTCCCGGGGCCGGTCCCATGGCGCGAAGCAGTGATTCTAACAGCAGGGGACCATAGCGTTGGTCGTCATCCACCTGGGATAGTGGGGTTGGAAATTCGGGATGTCATGGGATTTGAATCCATGAAAATAGGAATTGAAGTTAGATGATTAGTGTGATATCATATATCATATAGAATCATATGTTATATATCATATATTATATTGTATATATAATATTATATTATATTATATTATATTAATATCCATATAAAGATATCATTCCATATCCAAATATGTTATTGGGAATTCTTGGATCCTCAAGAGCCGAGACCACAGCGTCGGTCTAAACCTGGGAGATCTCTATCACACCCGGTGTCCCAAAAACCTTAACGAAAAGGTGGGGAAACCATCGGTTTCAGCAACCAAAACTAGGAGATGAACCAACAAAACCGGGGATGTATACCTGATAAAGCTGATAAAGCTGGTGATTTGTAGGTTCCACTAAAAACAAAACCGAAGTATAAGGACGGCTATTCCAAACTATTGCTTTTCCCTAAAATGGATGTGGACATGAAGGAACCAACCAGTAAAAATTGCTTCAAAAGGAATATCTGCCCCTAAGGCCCCAAAATGTTGTTGGTATATTCCTCCATTTGCCAGATACAAAACTTGGATTTGCTTGAGGGGTTCCCAAAAAATCAAAAATCTTCACTATAGATTCCCCAAATGGTGGATGTTCCATTGGGAAAATAAGAAATCACGTTAAACAAACCCATGAAAAGGGCACCAAATGCATTCACCCCGGCACTTGTAAGATGGCTGTCTCTGGATCACGTTCGGCTTTCAGCACCTCCTCGAACGGGCGAACGGCGGGTTTTGGACCTCCTGGTAAGAAAAAAAAACGGATGTTGACGAAAAAAATCCGTTGCCACTGGAAAAAGCTGGGTCAATTCAATGAAGACAATATTCAAGTTTTAGGAAATTGATGGAAATTGTATGGCATCCACCCGCCGACAACGCTTCTAGATTGGGACTGAAACCCTAAATCGAAAGATATTGAAAGGCTGGAACCCAAGTTTGACTACTTCCAAGTGTATCCAAGTGTGCGAATTCCTGTTTATATAAAGTCCGCAACAAATGCATACTCCTTGCATGTCATGACTGAAACCACAGAAATGGTGCACTGCTAGTGCTCCTGTCCCACTTCTCAGTACATTCACTTGTTATACAGTACACTAATTAGTTGATGATACACTAGGTATCACTGAACTTGGGAGTCCTTCCAACCGGATTTCCAATTTGCATTTGCCTTTCAACTGAGAACATCGTGTCAACCCACAGCTGCTCTGCTGTTGTTTTTCTTCCCATGTCCTCCTTTGACTGGTTCTCTACTTGGTGGTTCACCCCAAGAATCATATGTGCCTTAGTTCAGCCCACTTCGAAGGGGGCAATGTTCAGTTGATTCACTAACCTTTGTGAGTTCACAAACCCCACAAAAAGGATTCCTTGGTGCTTCACCACCAACCCCATCCACCCCTCCAGCAGATGTGTGGCAGGCCCCCAATCTTCACATCGTCGCAGCTGCAGTGTGGGCGCAACTTGCTGCAGCGCGCTCAACCACTTGGGGATCCTGCTGGAGAGCGCACGGAGCACGGACGGAGTTCGGGAGTTTTGCCACTTAGAATCACTATGAAATCACATATAAAAATAGGGAACTTACTGTACTAAGGTGGGAGACCCCGGAAATTAGGAAACTTACTGATTTACGGGACCTACAAATAGCAAACATGTTTCATAAATGGGTGAACAAACCCCAGTTACTGGCCACTAAGTGGGATTAGCACTGTGAACGTGACCACTACAAATGAAGCGATTGACGCGGGAGTCTGAAGATTGCTACATCGTATGTTGATTGGCACCATTTATGGTGCTGCCATCCCTCTATTTTATCATAAAGTGAGGAGAACATATCCCTGTTTGCAAGGTTTGCTGCACAACATCTTCTGCACCAGTAGGTAGGGTTGTTTCTCTCACTAGGAAAAGTGTCAGATCTCAGAATTCAAGTCGGACATCATTAAAAAGGTGTAAAAAATTGAAGATCCCGGGAAATTCAATTTGTTGGTCCTCTTTACTCTTGAATCTTGAGTATACCGTTCTAGAATGTTCTAGAGGTATGGTAACCCATCACCTGACCCATACCCCACACCACTTGAATCACTCATTCCGAGTTGCTGATATGTAGTGTTCTCCCGCTTGAAAACCTTGGACTATTGGGGCAGGCTACCCTGGCGCTGAAAATTAAAGTATTGACAAAAAGAATACTTCAACAAAACTGGTTGGTGGTTTCAACCCCTCTGAAAAATATTTAGTCAATGGGAAGGATTATCCCATATATTATGGAAAATAAAAATTGTTCCAAAGCACCAACCAGAAAATGTGCGGTTTTTCCTCTTCAGTTTCCAGTTTTCAACTGCCTCTCCATGGTCCAGAAAACGAACCCTGAACGTTCGACCCCCAGCACCCAGCATCCGCCTTTGGAACAAAGAGATAGACCGCATCGAGGGGTCGGCTCTGCTGCAGCAAGCCGTCCTGGTGTACGGGGTGAACCAATGGCGATCATCTTGGGAGCTTAAAAACCCTGTATTTCATTGGATTTGACGGGATTTAATGGTATTTAGTGAGATTTAATGGGATTTAATGGGATTTAATGGTATTTAGTGAGATTTAATGGGATTTAATGGGATTTAATGGGATTTAGTGAGATTTAATGGGATTTCATGGGATTTAACGGGGTTCATGGGATTACTTAATGGGATGAAAAACCCTACCGTCATCTCTTATTGTACCATCCAATCGTGATGGCTACGTCAGCACCCATTGTGACGTTAATGGATAGTCAAGACTTAAGCCATTTATGGATATTTATGGTTTATAATTGAAAAACCAAGACTAAATCTTTGAAAGTTGCTAGATGTTGCTAGTCAAGATTGGATGCTAAGTCTAGTTTCCATGTATGAGTGGAAACAACATGAAACAACAACAAGACCATGTTCACCTGCCATTAAGCTTGACCCCCCGTTTCCCGCCCCATGAACTCGGCTGGCAACCCCAGTCCAGCGCAGGCTCGATGAAATTGATTCGCCTGCACATCCGCTTATTGGGAGACTTCACCAGCAAGGTTATAGGGGCATAATTCACGAACCATACCGGTACCCTCTGGTTATGACTGACAAAGCCATGGAAAATGGCCCTAATCGAAATAGATGGTTTACCTATTAAAAATGCTGTGATTTTCCATGGCTATGTTAGTCATACCCAGATGGTATGTTTTTCGTGGGATACAATGGAAGAATCGTTCCCAATCATCGTTGGGTTTGGGGCCACAGGGCCATGGTGCCAGGGCAGTTGGGGGAGACTCAAAAGTCTCAGCCTTCTCTGGTCCATTCTGATTCGCCAAAAGTCTCAGCCTTCTCAAAAGTCTTCTCATACCGCCATTCGTTGGAGTATTCAAGTATTGGTCTCACTGTTGATTGTGAGTATTGTGCACTGTCTTCACACATCTTCACACTTTCTTAGGGTCTTATGCCACTTATGCCCATTGTTGGTAAGATCTCCATGTTTGTTGGCTAAAAATCCTGTGAAATTCTCTCGTTTTGGTCCAAGACCCAAGCCTTAAGCTGGTGAAATCAGAGAAACCCCTAGCTTTGTGGTTCCTAGCGCCGCGACAAAAATGGACCCTGACATGTGGTGATTTCATCGTTTCCCAAATGAAAACGAATGGCCATGGAGGCTAAATCCTCCATAAATTGAGACACTCTAAGGGGAATTAGATGAATTGGGGCTAAACCCGCCACAGATTAAGATTTTCCAGATGATTCGACGGCCATATGTTTGATGGTTAAACCCCATAAACTCCCCATAAATGATGGCTAAATCATCAACCAGCATATCAACAATGGGTTTTGAACACTGCTCATATGAGCCGTGTTTTCTTGTTTCTAAAGGCCTATACACTCATGGGTGGGTTCGCTAGAGGCTACACAAGGCATGGATTTGTGCAAAGGTTGGCTTCGCGCGACTTCCCGGAACACGTTTGCCTTCGCGAACTGCTTTCGCGGGGGCTCTTGTCTAGCCAGACTACCACAGCAGGAGGAAAGGAAGGTGAGGTTTGAGCCTCAGATGCGTTTTTCGAGAAGGTGTTTACAGGAAATTGGTCCATGGAGGCTTTGCATGGGCATCGCAGGGGCCTCGCCGGGCTTTGCGAAACAGGGCTTGGGATTTCATCGGAAAGCATGCATCTGGTGAGACGTTTGAATCGAAGACCTTTGAGGCGACATAACACAGAGCGCCAGTGCCAGAAACAAAGCTATAATGCTATAACCATCGTTTATATCCAACACTATCTAATAGCTCTATTCTTTATATCTGCTTTCGCGAAATGCCTTCGTATGTGTCAAATCTAGAAGCTTACGCCAAGAGGCGTCGCAAGCCTTCGCGCATTGACACGTATCACACAGTGCTGCCTTCGCGGTCATATGTTGAGTTCTCTCATCCTACAAAATTCACCATCAAAAAAACAGGAAACCCGCAGCTGCCATGGGGGGTTCCTTAAAAAAAGGGTACAGCACCCCCCAAATCATCCATCTTAATATGTTTAATGGGCTTTTCCATGAAAGACCATCCAGCTCTTGGGGTACCCCCATGGGAACCCCGCCTTGGCGTCGTCGTCATGGTGGCTACCACCCGCAGCTGCCGCTGCCAGGCTCCGGACACGTTGACCCAGGAGGCAAGTTCCTTGGGACAGCCGCGCTGAGTGATGTAGGCCCAAAAAAAAGTCTAATGCGGGTAAAAGAATGTGGGTAAACAAATCTTCTTTGGAATGCAATGGGAAAGATCAATGGATATAATGTGTGTAAAACAATGCCATACAGTAAACCATCCCCAAGTCATCATCATTTTTATAGGTGGTATTTTTACCATTCCCACATGGTGGTTTATGATTGTTTGACCCACATTACAATGGTTTGTTTCAAGGGGATTCAATGGGATTTGGGATTATAAGGGGAGTCTAAGGGCATTGCAATGGGATTACAATGGAAATTCAATGGTGATTTAATTTAATGGGTTTATAATGGGATACTATTTCATGGGATGTGAATGGAATATAGGGATACAATGTGGGCAACACAATGCCATAAACCTACCATTTGGGGATGGTTTATACCACCCATTTATATCCATTTAGGGTGAATGTGGAGATGGTAAAAATTCTTGGGTGTACCACATTAAACAAAAAATATCAATGGCTAGCTTGAAAATCCTATACGTGATATTTCTACGGGATTTGTTCATAGGAAAATCATCTATACATACAAATCTGAATGGGACAGGCTGACCAGTTGAGTTCACCATGTTATGATATCCTATGGTGGTACAAAAGATTATAAAAACATAAAAACCATCCAAATAGCCTCCAGTAAACCAACATAGCTATATAGATTATTTTACCTATAAAAATGGTATAAAATGGTGATGTTCCATAGCTATACGTTCAATTACCAGGCCGGGTATGGCTATATTTACTGGGATAACAAGAAGGTTGGGTGGACCTTCCAAAGCCAGCCAGCATGGCAAACCGCCTGTAATTCTGGGTCAAACTGCGAAAAGAATGTAGGAGTCAAAAAAACTCTAAGAATGCTAATTAATGGTGATTTTTATGTTGTTCTCCATGGTTAATGATGGTGAAATCATCATTTAGGCATCATCAACACTTTTCAGAAAAACTGTAGCCCTACAGTTTGTCCTACAGTGACCCCAAAACTCCTGTGACCGCCCTGAGGAACTCGTTCAAAGGCATCTTCACGCGGATTTCCCTCCCTGGTGATCTGGAAGACGTCCTGGACGCTCGGGTGGTGAGGGCTCAAAATCACCCAGACCTCTCAAGGATGGAGTTTGATCCAAAATCAACAGAAGATCCATCCTAAGCATCGCCAAAACAATTGGATTATATCCAGTAATGGTGTTGCACCACGATAACTCTAAGTGATCAGCCGAAGGACATCTGAGCCATGGTCAATACTCACAAAAAATGGTTGATGGTCATCCCATCCATAATAAGGATCCAAAAATAATGGTTATTATAAATCCCGAGTGGAACCATTGGATGACTAGCCCCTATTAATGGTTATTAACCATGAGTATTGACCATAGCTCATCTGGTTCTGGTGGTTGTTTTCTGACGCCCAGCGGGTCGTCGGGTCCTGGTCGGCTTCGATCGCGGTGCCCTGGAAAAGCCTGAGTCTGTGGACGGTGAACCCAGGTTGAACCCAGCTGTGTGTTAGGAAATGGGAGATCAGCAGCCATAAATACTAGATGTAGTTCTTGAAGGACATGGTTCCTGGCTTAGGATTCTTCGTTTGGGGCCAAAAAACATAGGCGGCATGACCTATTTTTTCTTGCAATCAGCACTTGCAGCGATTTCAGCCATGAAGTTGCTACAGATCACGTATAGTATAGGTGTGTCCTATGATTTCAAGAATAGCTACAATGTGGGGCCCCCAAGGTAGCTAAGTTGGTTTATAACCCCATCTAACTATGGTTATAACTAGCATGAACCCTAGTTATTGTAGTTATAAACCAACTTAGCTACCTTGGGGGCCCCACATAGTAGAATAGCTTCAAATTCAAGGCATCCTCCAAGCCACAAAAGAAAGCACGACGACCACATCTTCAGCACGCACCATCTGAAAACCAGACAGCGCGCGGACGTTCTACGAAAACATCACTTGGGGATTCAGAAAGCATCAAGGGCAGCGGCGTGATTGTGACTTCGATCAATCCCAAAACATCAGTTTTTTTTAACCAGATGGGACTATCATTTCGATGCGGAAAACTAGTAACGTTATGGGATAATGATAATGTGCATGAGGCCAAATGACAAAAAGTACCTCAAAACACAATTGACACCGCCAGCCAAACACGTCAAAGAAAAAATCGTTCACAACAGCTGCCCATAGCTGCCACTTGAGCCAAACATCAGCAGATCTGACATCTTCAAAGCCAAGAATTCCCATCGTTTCAGTGGTTTTTCAGTTGGTGGATCTCACACGGCCCTCTCCCAAACTAGGGGGCTTATATATATATAATATATATAATATATATATATAATATATATATATATATCCCTCTTTTTGGCAAATTCAATGTTTTTAAAAATAATTTAAGGAACATGTTTCTGCTTGAACGTTCCATCTGTTTGGTGACCGCTTGGGCCACACATGTAGTATTTTTCGTGGAAAAACCCGAGCGCAACCGAGGCCACCATTGGACCATATTGGACCAGATTGGGCCATTGGACCTGGTCCTGAAAGCCAACATTTACCCTCTGGTTATGTCAACATAGCTATTGAAAATGGCCCAGTCGAAATAGTGGATTTTCCCATGAAAAATGGTGTTTTTCCATAGTTATGTGGCTGTTTACCAGAGGGTATACATTTTTCACTTTTCCATCATTCTTCCTTAGAGTCTTTGCTCTTGGATTTCATGGCTGATTTCAGAAACATCATCGTTCCGACCGGAAGACCCAGTGCTGTCACTATGATCTGAACCTCAGCGCGGAGAAACCTGATCTCATCCCATCGGCGCGGAAACTCGCCGGCGAGTAACGTTAAAAGGGGGGGCCTTTTAAAGTCCATCCCCCATGCCAACTCTCAAAATCAGCAAAATCATAGGATATCATAGTCATTTCCCCATCATTCACCAGCTAAGTCATCATTTCCAGAAAATCCCCTGTATCTTAAGGTCTTCACATAGTTTTTACCAACCAGTTGAGTCCTGATTGTTTCCCCACCAGTTCCACGGTTACCCTCTGGTAATGACTCACAGTTTGCTATTGAAGCCATGGCCATAGAAATAGT
Organism: Cladocopium goreaui; assembly: GCA_947184155.2. NCBI lineage: Eukaryota > Dinophyceae > Suessiales > Symbiodiniaceae > Cladocopium > Cladocopium goreaui. Next base: position 137,421 of record CAMXCT020002458.1, on the reverse strand, counting down.
TGATTTACCATGATTTACCAACTTATGGGGGTTTATACCCTCTGGTAAACTAACATAGCTATTGAAAATGGCCATAGAAATAGTGAATTTTCCCATTAAAAATGCTGATGTTCCGTAGTTTTTTCTATGTTGAGGGTACCGTTTCCCAACATTCCCAACCACTTCCACGGTCAGTCCGCTGATGTCGCCCAGCCACTTGTAGCAGCGCCTTCGCCGTCGTCGCGACCGTCTCCAGCACCGTCCAGCAGGCCGCGATCTCCGCCGAGGCAACGAGAAGGAAGAGCAGCGCGGAGCAGAAACGACGCAAGAGCTGCAGGAAACGCACGTCTTTGCCTGGGGATGATCCTTTTTAAAAGATAGGATGGGATATCTATACAATATATATATATATATATAGATATAGATATAGATATCGATATTCATTGTATATGTTATAGTAATTATAATATAGAACCATTAAAAGATAGGATGGGATATCTACCCTCTAGAGTAAGCATACAAAAAAACGATGGGAAAATCAGCATGTTTAAGAGGTAAATCAATGAACTAAATACCAGAGGGTAGATATCTGTACAATATCATATATATATATATGTTTATTGTATATGTTATAGTAATTATAGTATATTTATAGACTTGACCACCATTAGACAATATAACATACTCTTTGATATCCTATCCTATCTTCAACTGGATCATCAAGTATATATGTTGATCATGACGTATGATATATCCCCATAATCTTCCATTATAGAGTATGTCATCATTTATAGATGATTTGACCATAAGAAATCCCATATCATATTTACATTTCCCGAATGGACTAGACATTCGCACATAAATAAACATGATTTCTAGATGTTTTATCTCATGGAATCTCACTGTGCTCAGCTGGTGACAGTTAGCAACTTGATCCGAAGAGGGATGCTGTGTGACTTTGTCCTGGGGATTTAAATGGGAATATCATATGGGACATATTAATATTTAATGGGATGATCATCATATAATAATATATAACAATAATACAATGTGTATATATATATGTTATATATATAATGTATAATATATGTATATATGTATATATATATTATAATATCTGATTGTGTATGGCCTTACATAAATGATTCGAACATCGTCGATGGTCGATGTTTTTCAGCGCTTGATTCTTGATCATCCCAAAAGGACCCCCAAGGACCGGAATCCGGAAGGAATCCATCGGAAGGGCTCCGGAATTTGGAGCTGAAGTTATCAGAAATGCTGTGGTTTGTATGGTTAATATATAAAATATGTATAAAAAATAATATATATATATATATAAGTTATACATAACCATATCAGAAATATATGAAATATAAAAATGCCATGGTTATGTATATATATATATATTAGTATTAGAAATATTTATATATGATAAACATCAGGAAACCAACGGACTCAATCCAACGGACCAAAGCAGTATAACACTGCGATCGCAGTGTCGGATATCAGCCACCATCAACCAGATCCAAGATGATCCGAGGAGGTAAATCGGCCAACAAAGATAGGTTCTTTCACACCGGCAGTATGATTCAACGGTTGCCCTGTAACGTGGAGTTTCTGAATCCGACTTCAATCGTCGTAGGATCGACGAAAACGAAGAAAATGATCGAAAATGTATAGCTCTGTATACACCGATGTGCAAGCAGTGCAAGCCAAGTAGAATGAGAACTACCACCATTGAAACTGGGAACCTGGAAAGGTTAGGCCAGCCCTCCTGGCAGCGCTGGCGACCCAAAAAGGGCCAGGCCTAGTAGGGCAGAGTAGCGCACCGTATCAGAGAAGGACCATCCAGCCAACAGCACCTGCAGAGCGAAGTTCAATGGTGATTCGGTCTGAACCAGTTCAATGGTTCACCAAAAAAAATCAAGGAGAGTTGGAAATAGATGCCATGTTCATTTCGTACTAATCTATATCCCATGTGCCCCTTGGGCAGTTCCAGTTCTAAGTGGCCCCGTATCCCACCCCCATTCCGCCATCTCCGGCACCTTCTGCAGTAGGGCATTCTCCAAGAAAGGGACCACCAAAATCGCACAGCTGATGCGGAAAAGGCCTCAGGCTCCGGTCAAACCTGGCATTCAAATGGGAAGCTCGTCTCTAGGGATTTTCATTGCTATGATTATGAGAAGGTAACATTCAAAAAATCTTGCTCAGGAATTGACAGTGGTCATTTCCCGTTGAATTCGCGAAGGTGGGATATGAAAAAGAACCCAGTCTTTGGCTTGTTTTCTGTTGATCCATACCCCTGGCTCCATCACTACCAGATTTAAGCCTTTCTTTGGTCCGGATTCACCCCACAGCCTGCAACAGTTCGATCCCGTTTCACGAGGCTGATCTCAGAAAAACCCTCCAGGAAACTGACATGGCAATGGAAAATCACCATCTTTAATAGGTAAATCAACTATGAACGTGCCATTCTCAATAGCCATTTTGACATCACCAGAGGGTGCCAATTGAGTTCGGGGATCTTCCAGCCACGGATTACTGGAAACATCCAGGCACAAATCAGGACGCCGAGCATGGTCTGCATCAAGTTTCCGATGCCTCAAGCGACCACGGAAACCATGAAATCAGGTGATTCTGATAGTAGGAAAAAGTGAGTTAAGGTGTTTGAACAGCTGGCAATTCATCAAAAATTGGTCATTTGAGGTGCGAGATTTCTATGAACGGTACAACATTTCCCCAGCGGCTACAGGTCCATATGGAGGTGGAAGCAGCTATAGGTAAGAGGGAACTCGCTTGCATCCCCGAAAATGAACATCCGGGACCCACAACTTGCAGGCTAAGCACGCCTTAGTTCAATCTCCACTCTTAGATCCAGAAAAAAAACATAAAACATCTGTTTTGCTACACCTGGATTCGCAATTTCCGCAATGGTCCCTGATTTTTCAGAGCTAAGGTTGCCACTATGTTCATCTATGTGCAGTTCAAAAACTCCCATATGGTCTTGTCTGGAAAGAGGGTACCAAGTTTGATGTTCAGACCCAAATCCATTCTTCATTGGACAAATCACAAATCCATCTTTTTGACGGTTAGTCGTCCGTATCTTTGACGGTTTAAGTCCCTATTTCTGTCGGGTTCGGTCCGTATGTTCGATGGCTTAAATCCATATGATTAACGCTTCGATCACCAGGTTTCATGGGTCTAAATCCCTACCTTTCACTTTGAAGTTCCCATTCTTATCATTCTTCATGGCTTAACATGGCTTAAATATCTTAAATCCCTAGGTTCCCAGTGGTTTTCATCTCCCAAAACCACCCTAAACTCATGGTGAACTCGCCGAGCTGCTGAGCTTCCGCGAGGAGGTGATGGCCACCACCTCCGTCGCCATCAGCCCCTGCAGCACCAGGAAGAGCGACCGCGCGTTGTCCGCGCGAAGGCCTGGCGGCACAGACCCCAGATGCCGAAAAGTGTGTTACTACCATGGTTTAGATATGTTTAGATGTGATCATGTGATCCACAGATTTTCCAATCTTCCAACTTTTCGGGATTGTTTTGGGACAAAATGATGTTTGCATCAGGCAAAAAGCCGAATTTTAAGACCTTGCAATGGAAAATCTGCAATTGATGTCCATGATCCATCGATGGTTTTCCCACAAGAAACTAGATTCTACCCCCTTTACAGATGAGTGTCTTGCATTCCCCGTAAAAGGTGGTGACTTTCCCAGCCCTCCAGCCTGCATTGCCGCCAAACGGCCCGGCAGCTGGTGCGACGGCATGGAGCAGCAGCAAAGACCAGGAGAGCAATGCCACGGCATTCACCTAAGACAGGTGAAGTTGGTTGGGAAAACCCTTTTTTCTATGGGGAAATCACCATTTTCATCCATTTTCTAATAGGTGAATCATCGAACCTAAGCCGGCCATTGTCAAGAGCTACAGTTAAATCACTGGAGGGTAAGTTATGGTGAGGCCCCCACAGTTATGGTGGTTGGTTTATAAACCCATGAAACTATCGTTAAATCCTCCATAAAGCCAACAGTTCACCAAGTTATGTGCCTCAACTTAGCTATCAGTTTGGTGTCTCACCTCAGACAGAGAATGTTGCTTGGGAAAACGAGTACCGGGGCCGCTTGGTGCTTCATCCCACATTTCGTGGCCGTAGCATATGCCCTGGTTTCTTAAATGGCTGGAGTAGGCTTAGTCCACTTATAACTGGCAAAACTAGTAACAATGCCAGCTAAATCGGATTTCTTTCTGGAGCTTTATCTACGGTTGGATGGGTCGACGGTACCATCAATGCTCTGTACCATCTTGTGAGAGTTCATCCCATTCTAAGGCATGGGAAATCACAAGTGTTTGAATCCTAGATTCCGTGAAAAAAATCGCCTGTTTATGCCTATTATCCTAGTGTAGACTTCTTCTTCATTCATCAACTGCCCCAGGTTCCCAAAAAAGAAAACACCAACAAGTTGTTGGCTCCATCCCCATCCATCAGCTTCTCCAACACTCCAACAACCCTTGCAGCTTGCTGCCTGGTATTTCCATCTTTCTGTTGATGGGGAAATCCCAACTCTTGACGTTGTTTTTGAATGAAATGCCCAGTTTTGTTGGTCACCTGCCCAATCTTCACAGGAAAATCCTTATGATTGCTGGTTGAAACTCCCAGTGTTCATAGTCAAATCATGTTTTTCCTGCATGGCATTCCCATCTTCCAACGCTGAAAACGGTGGCCAGGCACCAGTTGAAGTGCTGGATGCATCGCCAACAGGTGCCGCGAACAAAAAAAGATGGGGGGGCGCTTTCTTCGGGGATGCTATGCTCTGGTTATGTCAAAATAGCTATTGAACATGGCCATAGAAATAGTGGATTTACCCATTGAAAATGGTGATTTTCCATAGTTATGTAAACGTTTACCAGAGGGTAACTTCAAGGAACGGGACATGTTGAAAAAATGTGGTGTTACCAGGAACTTGGGAGAGTTGAACCATAAATTCTTCTGAGTCATGGCTGCGGCAAGCAGGGTCATGGGTGCCAAGTCCGCTAGCTAAAACCTTCGAAAACACACACTGATAGGGCTTTGCAATTGTGATATATCATGAGAAGTCATGAGACATACTGGGGGATATGGTCTTCACACCATATATCCCCACTAATGGCAAGTTCGGATGAATCAGCCGCCCCGAGATGGTCGGTACCTAGGGAGAAGGTTCTGCTGGCGCCGCAACGAGCTCGTCAGTGGCTGGGTTTTAACGTCCAACTACGGATATTTCATGATATATCTACCATAGTCTCAAGTAGTTCATCCACTCATGACTTAATCATAAACCAAGTTTGCTAGCGAACTGGGACAACACCGTATTTTTGTTAAACACTTGATCCTCCAAAAACAGTTTGGACACAGCCGGTCACGTTGCACAGCTGCAATTTTTTCTGGAGGAAGCTGCGCGTTTCTGCAACTGTTCCTGGAACCAAAGTGAAACCACCAAAGTAGACGGCTCACCCATGGGTAGAGCCGAAGATGTTTGATAGGGATGTGTCTGGGGAGAGTGCCATGGGAGATTCTTCCCCTTAGACCATCTGTGTTGAAGTCCGTAGTTGGTGGCATCAACCCATTCCAAATATTGTATTCAAGTCTGATCGTCTTTCCAAATGCAAGATATGTTCTGGTTGGTGGTATACCTACCCCTCTGAAAAATATGAGTTAGTTGGGATGATTATTCCCAATACATGGAGAAATAACAAAAATGTTCCAGTCACCACCAACCAGTGTTCAAAACACCCAGCCAGCATCCCCAAATTCCAGCCAGCAAACATCCAACATCTTCGACACTCTTTCTGGTCCATCACAAGGTCCCCAGTTTCTTTGAACCAGGGAGATACGCGGCAGGGGGCCTATTGCGAACGGAGTGGTAGGCCACTCGAATCAAATATATTGGACCTGGGTCAAAATTTGGAGATCCCTTGACATCAAATTTGACCCAGGTCGATAGCTGTGTGTCCCATGGCGTTTCCTAAACTGACCCAACATTGAAGTCGAGCTTGGGTTAAACCTAAGGTGAACTTGGGGACACAGCCAATATTGATACACTTTCAGGAGACCATCTCAGCCTGGCATTGGGAGCAGCACAAGTCTGAGGGAGGCCTCTGCTTGAGGGATGTCTCAATATCAAAAATTGGGATATCCTTAAAAGTCCTACTTGAATGTGGCTGGCATACGGAGTTCACAAGAGAAGTGCCATATGTATATATATATATTATATATATATAATTATGTCAATATAAGTTGATACTTGACCCTCCAAAAACTGAGTGTCGGCTCCAGCTTCCTGATAGTTTTCACCGTATTTCCATTAACCATGGAAGCTCCAGTCAACAAGCGAAAATCCCTTATATCTATATATCTGTGCCATGGTCAAGACATGGTAGGGGTACGGTCACCCCACCATGAAATTTACCCCTGTTTTCACCAAGGCAGAAGTAGATTATTTGATGCTTTATTTTTTTCTTTGCCACATATCAAAAGCACCACCAACCAGATCATGATAACGGCTGATAAGGGTTATATACCCATTTTATCTTTATGTTATCCCCTATTTTAGATGCCACATCCCCATCAAAACCTCCACAAAACCTTTCCCATTGCACCTGGCCTCATTTGGCAAGTTGCTTGTGAGCAACCTGCCATGCTTGGGGAGCTGACCAGGAAATGAAAGCCGGTGCTTGGTGCATGTTCCACGCCTTTCCCCTTTCCGGAACATCAAAGTGAGTGACTACCAAATTTACACGTGCCATTTCTGGTGGGTCCGCAGTGTCACACAGTGTCTGCCTCACTTTCAGGGGATGAACATGAACCATCAACCAAACCGGCCTCGGAAGAAGTGAAATCGAAGTATTGCACCCTGCAGGGCCAGCTGCACCAGAAGCTTGGAAAAAAAACAGATACCATTTGGAAATCACGAGGCGAAATCACCCAAAATGTAACGAAAAAAAACGACCAATCAATAGTGAAGATCTGTGCCTTGTGGTGAGGCTTTAGACATCGGAGCGAATGACTGGGTTTTAAGACTTTTGGATGAACACCCAAACATCGCGGTTCCAGGTCTAGAAAACCATCTTTGAAAGCCATGTCTGTTGGTTAAGACCCTGTTTGACGACTAGTGGGGCACTATCAAATTGCAGTTTCACGGGATACACTTCTTCGTTTGTAACATGTCCGTGTTGTTGGTTTGGTTGGAGTGAACACTTGAAAAAGCAAATCTGTATTTTTTTTGATTGCAAGAAAAACACCAAAACAAAACATCGTTTCCGCTTAGGATTCTTCCAAGAAAATCATCCTATGTCAGTCGCGATGTTGAGGCATAGATGTTGACCCCTGAGGCACGAACGATTCCAGTTCAGAGTCTCCTGCTTGCCTGAGTTTTTTCTGGAAGTGTCTTTTTGTGGGTGGTTGAGCTGCAAAAGTGAAAGCAACCGATGGGAAACTCGCCTCAGAAATAGGCCTGCCAAATGATGGGAAAGGTTGGCCAATGGAATACGAAAGTCAACGTTATATGAAGTTCTATCATGATCGCAAGACCCAAAAACAGATATTTTTTGTCCAACCGACCACAACCTTTCTATCCAAGAAACTACCTGAAACTTGGAGCAGACGCATTTCAAGCAGATAAAAAAAGAACGGAAAATGGAAGGCATCAGCTTCAGAAGGTAATGTTCCAAGTCTATATGGGCCAAGAAATCGAATTTCAAGCGCAATGCGCCTTCATTGGATGCACAGATACATCAAGGTGTGCCAATGCTGGGTACTGAATGCTGACCAAATGAACCAAAACCCCGCTAGCATTCGCATCGAAAAAAACATCGGAGGAAACATCGCCAGTTTAACCTTCGATTTGGAATCTTCTAAAAAATATCTTTCTGCCATCTTGGATGATGTCCCAAGAGCATACTCTGCTGATCCATCCTTATTGGGTCAAATCCTCTGTTTCACCTGAGCCAACAGTGGATGACCCCGTGCTGTGCTTCTGTGGTCTTACAAATTCGATGTGGACCGAAAAACGCCAAGCGTAGCTTCCTCACAAGCACGGGCAAAAAGTGAAACATAACGCATATCAAAGCTTGACATTCACCAGGTTTCCCCAATGTCTATTGGTTCCATTCCCCAATATGTGTTGCTTTTGTCCCTGTTTTACATTTCCCCCCAGTATAGCCTAACACTTTTGCGAACTGGAAGCCATGGCCCATGAAAATCGATGATTTAACATGATTTAACATGATTAATAGGTCTTATATCCCATTATTATCCCATTCTATTCCCATTATATTCCTATTGATTATCCCATTATATTCAACGGCTGGCTTAGTCACCATCACTTAGTCACTAACATGATTTACCATAGTTAAATGGTGATTTTCCATTGTTAAATGGTGATTTACCATAGTTAAATGGTGATTTTCCATAGTAAAACTGTTCCATTTCCAGGAAGTCACCAGATCACCAACTGCCAAGATGCTCTGCCACCTGCGCCGCACGCAAGGCCTGTTGCAGTTAACCCCATGTTTATTGGACATGTGTCCACATCTATGATATGGATATGCATGTATGTATATATATATATATGTTGATATGTAGATATGTAATGTATATATAATATAATATAATATAATATATATATATATTGTGTGTGTGTATGTGTGTATGTGTGTATGTGTGTATGTGTGTATGTGTGTATGTCTGTATGTCTGTATGTCTGTCTGTCTGTCTGTCTGTATGTATGTATGTATGTATGTATGTAGGTATGTAGGTATGTAGGTATGTAGGTATGTAGGTATGTAGGTATGTAGGTATGTAGGTATGTAGGTATGTAGGTATGTAGGTATGTAGGGATGTAGGTATGTAGGTATGTAGGTATGTAGGTATGTAGGTATGTAGGTATGTAGGTATGTAGGTATGTAGGTATGTAGGTATGTAGGTATGTACGTACTATCTATCTATCTATCTATCTATCTATCTATCTATCTATGTCTATGTATGTCTATGTATCTATGTATCTATGTATCTACGCATGTATGCATGCATGCATGGATGGATGTATGTGATGTGATGTGATGTGATGTGATGTGATGTAATGTAATGTAATATGTATATATATATATATCCGCACAAGTCCATGTATGTGCATGTATGTACACTTTCTATTTAAATATATATATATATACATCATCATATCCTCAGTTTCATGGAAAATGATTCCGCACGCACCCACCCAGGTCATTGGGAAGCCCAGTGGTGATCGTCCCTAGAGGAATTGATATAGAAACTATAGTGCTGTCACTCCACCAGTACTATCCGGGATATCCTATCAATCATTGAGTCAAAAAGCATGGTTAAAAACCCATGGTTAGGAAAACCACGGATCCCAGCTAGGATGCACCCACAAGTAGAACTCCCTCTGTGGGTAAAAAGTATGATAATTGGAAAAATAGGGATTTCCTGTTCATGGATAGTGATCATCCCCAATATATATATATATATATATAGATACATACATATATACATATATACATATATACATATATACATATATACATATATACATATACATATATATATATATATATGATGTTGGTATAATCCCAGAACTAATCATCAACCAACAGGCTTGTCTTGCAGCCACTGCCTGTCTGGCCCTCTCACTGCTTTGCGCCAAGGTGGTCAAACAGCGCAGCGCAGCCACCTCGAAACAAAAATCCGTAGCTTTTCCTGGTCAAATCAATGAAATCGTCATTTTCTTGACGGCTGAATGAAAGCCTCGTGTTTGAATGCTGAAAAATGCTGAAGAACTCCATTTCTTCGATCATAAAATCAACGAAATGTGAATGTTTGCCTCTGAAATCTCCGCTCAAAAAAATGTCGGAAGGTCATCTTTTGGTTGGAAATCCCACATTTCACCCACATTGAGCGGCTGATTTTGTTCTGGGCACCGCACTCGCACACCATGGTCCTTGCTTTTTGTTCCGTACTCGCTCTATGAAGTCAGTGGATTTGCAAGGATGGTCGGAGACATATGGGAAATGTCCCAGTGATGATTTACCTGATAAATTAAGGTCCATTAAAGTGATTCCCATAGCTATGATGTGAAAAAATATGAAAAATGGCAACTTCACTAAATTGAAAAAATGGAATGACTTCATTTACTATCTATAACATGGAATGATTTTACAACTCAACTATGCGGGTGTAGCCAAAATCAGTTTCAATATATATATATATAGAGAGAGAGAGAGAGAAAAAACCAATGGTTTTAGGGTGACTTATCTGATAGTAGGGTTGCCACTTCCTACCCCCTTGGCCGACAATCAAAATCTAGAAGTTGAATCGCCATCTTTGATGGTTAAAGTCCCCATTTCTAGAAGCCATGTACCCATCAGTCATCATTTTCTGCAGAAATCTCTCCTGAGAAGTTGAAAGATGCTGTAGCCCTGGAATTGCCACCGCACTTTGCAACACCGCATCCCTGCATTGGACCTCAGGCTGGGAAGCTCCTGAAAAAAAATCTCAGAAACATCTACCCTCTGGTAATTTAACATAACTATGGAAAATCACCATTTTCAATGGGTAAATCCACGATTTCTATGGCCATTTCTATAGCTATGTTAGTCATAACCAGAGGGTATTTAAAGCACCGCAAATCGCCATCGCCACGTCGCATCGACACTGGCAAAGTTGGCCACCGCGAGTGCTGCCTCTGCCACCAGGTTAGGGCCACTGCTCGCGGGGTGCCTTGCGATGCTCTGAAGGACGAAGATATCATGGGATATCATGGGATATCATGGGATATCATCAAAACTGGGATTTAGCAAGCTGACAAGCAAGAAAAATTGGATTTCACTAACCACAATGGGGATTCAACCATCAAAACATATGGATTTGACCAACAAAAACTGAGATAAGCAACAAGACTTGGTCAAATCAGTTTGAACAAGCTGATAAGAATAGGTTACCATGGGATAAGAGTGAGCAGTGAGCAAAACTATTGACAAGCAGCTGACAAGCAAAAGACATGGGTCCATGCAATTCAACTGATTTGATTGAGCCAGTAAAAAATTGGTTGATATAAATGGAATCAACTATGTTAAACCAACCAACATGTGGATTCAATAATAATATGTGGATTTAACCAGCAAAAATGTGGAAGTTTACCAAGCAGAATGGGCAGGGATTTTGGGCATTTACCTGCTGCCCTGTAGCTCATGTCAAAAATTGTTGGTGCCAAAAAAAAACATCCCTGCATTGACAAATCCCCACATCGAAGTGGGTTTGTCTAAAAATAGGAGTACCCCCAAATCCGGGCGTTAATCATATATATATAATTGTCCCGTTTTAAACACCGTTTTGCGGGTATACCTGCTTTTAAGGCAAATCCACATGTCATATATCATATTGTTGGTTGCGTATCCCATTATATCCCCGTATATTCCCCTTTTATGTTCCCAGTATATGTTCCCACTCTATTCCCATTAATTAATATCCCTTTGATATGCCATTAAAATCCCATTCTATCCTTTTCTGTTGATGGTTTTCTTCCCCAAAATATCCAAAATGAAATCCCAATCCCATGAAGTTGATGGTCAAATCCCCTCAAATCCCCATGAAAATCACCCTAAGATCCCCCTTCCGTGCCAAGTGGCTCTTCCGTAAAGAGAGCTCGCAGCAATGGCTGCACCGCTCCTGCTTGCCTCACTTGCCTCGCTGCTGCCTCGTTCGGAGCGACACCATTTCTTCATGGTGCGTCATGTGTATATATAAAGCGCATGCACATAACATAACATCACATAACATACCATACCATACCATTCCATTCCATTCCATTACATTACATACATACATACATATTGTATATATATAATATGTAATCATATATGTATGTGTGTACATATCTATATATTATCATGATATTCATATGTGAGTTGTCTCTAACCAAACAGTCGTAGCGCCCGCTCGCGCTTTTTTGAAGCTGTCGGACCACCCCATCATACTGTGGATGGTTGCGAAATCCTGCACTAGTTGAAAACGGTGGTAAACATCCCATTATTTATAGGCTTTCAACCATCCTTTTGGTGGTGCAGGATTTCTTCCATCAACAGTAGGAATGGATCCTACCCTCTGGTAAACCAACAGTTTGCTATTGAAGCCATGGCCATAGAAATAGTTGATTTTACCCATTAAAGCTGGTGAATCTTTCCATAGTTACGTAAACGTTTACCAGAGGGTTTTTTGGTCGTTTCAACACCATCTGAATGATCATCATCCCGGAAAAAATTGGGCAAACTGAAATTACAAAATCAATGAGACCATAAATGCACACGATAATCCGAACTGCGCTTAGCAAGATATCCACCAACCTGACCTGACCTGACCTGAACGACCTGAATGCTTGGGCCCCACCGGGGTCGTGCCTGACTGGACACGCACATGTTGCCCAAGGCCCGGCACGCCTGCGAACGCCAAATTCCAGTCGTCAGCTGCTAGTCCGTTGGAAAATCCCTTGTAAACGGAGGTGTATAGCTGGGAAAATCATCTATCAGAGGATCTATCAATGAGGAATTTTCCAGCTAGCCGTGTTTTACCAGAGGGTATAGGGGGCTGACTAACTGATATTCAAAACAGGACCCCAAGGACCCAAGGACCCAAGGCAGTTGGCCAAAGACATAGCAAACCTGATAGGTTCATGGAACGAAAAACTGTCAGAATTTGCAAGCTTGAAACCCGGAAAGTTGATTTCATGATCCAGGGCAATCCGAAGATTTTTTCAGAACATCCTACAGTAATTCATTCAAACTTCCCAGACAAGAATGAACATATAGCTATAGCTAGACTTCTGAACCCAGCATTTCCCAGCTATATGACCTGTCTGGAAATATGCTGCTCCATTCCATGCCATGATTGAGAAAAATAACTGTGCTCCTTATTGAACGGCGATGAATTTTCGTTAATTGGCGGCCCATCCCCCATTTGATCCATATCAATATCCATATCATGTTCATTTGTATATATGGACATTGATATGGATTAAATCATTGAATATCCATATATGGGATCCATATCAATATCCAAATCATATTCTGAATATCCCCACGAAATCCCCATGTTTCCCCCATTTGTTGAACAAGTTCTTCATACGTGGAATCCTCAGTTTTCTGACGCGTTTCCAGACTTAATCTCCCCATAGATTCCGGGTCTTCCCATGTTCAATTTCCAACATTTGATGAAATTTGTCAGGTGCCGTTTTTCCGAACCTCCCCCATGGTTCCAACAAAAACCATAAAACCAACCCACCTGCGCCCGGCAGCCATACGGAAAGTCGGCGCCAACCAGCTGCACCAGGGCCGTGACCTAAAGGAAGTGATTGGGCAAAATGGCAAAATAGGTGAAGGTGGTAGTCCAGTATTCCGTCCATTACAAGCAGCATTAGTTCCAAACTTCCTGAATGTTCATTCATCATGGTGTCCTCTAGGTTTGAATTCAAGGGAGAATGGGAATTCTTGGAGATGCTCATGGAATATCAACGATATGGCGGCTGAAGCAACCAAAAAAAATGGGGATTTCACTAGCCAAAATGGCAAACTCTGAAATAGGGACCTATGATACCGTGCAAACCGGAGTATGAACATGCAGTCAAACAACAGCAAGTTCAGCAAAAGTCGAGCTAAAGCCTCTTGGTCTTTGCATGTTTGAAGAGCCTTGCCCCATAGTTTGGATAGGGTGGTGCCAAACATTTGTCAAGGATTCCTGCCAGTTTTTTCAGGGCTGGTATCTTTCCATCAAAAATGTGAGCAAAATCTGCCAAAATCCAGCTGCAGATGACTTTCTTTCGTGCTTGGTCCATCCCAAACCACAATTTTGATCATAATTTAGCGCCCATCAACAACCATCCCAACCCCATATGGGCTTGGTTGAAAATATCGTCGTGTCAAGCCAGCAGCCATATTGGCGGCTACGAAATCCCCGAATCAACGACCAACGATCTGAAAATCGAGCGGTTTTTTTTCTGAGAATTGGGTACAAGATGGTACAAGTCTGTACACCTAAAGAAACATGAAACATGGTTGATCATCCTTTTCCCTATTCAAAAAAAACGTAAATAGTTTGTAAATCACCGTTTTCCGTTGCCCACTGTCTTCAGAGGCCGTTGTGACAAGCAAAAATTGTCTAAGTCTCAGACGCCACCAGCTTTGATTATGATCTGCGTATTGGCCGCATCACCTGGGGTAAGGCCAAACTCAAGCACGAAAAAAGTGACGCTCACCCTCTGGCTATCCAGATTTAGTGGGATTTGATGGGATTAAATTGGATTAAATGGGATCTAATGGGATTTAAAATGATTTAAAGGGATTAAATGGGATTTAATGGGATTTCATGGGATTTCATGGTATTTCGTGAGATTTAATGGGATTTAATGGGATTTAATGGGATTTAATGGGATTTAATGGGATTATGATCCACTTAATGGGATATGCCCTCCGGTTGTTTAACATAGCTATGGAAGCCATGGCCCATTCAGTCCAATGATTTCTGACTATTCGATCTACTCAAAAGGGTGATGTTCCGTAGCTTGGACCTTCCATGTTGGGTTGGCAATCATCCCACCATCATTGGGGATTCCTCCTGAGGATATGGGGGGTTTTCATAAATGTAGGTACCCCAATAGATGGATCTGGGTAAATTATAATAATTCACTAACCTGAAATAAGACCATTTGGGGATGATTTCCCTTACTAACCATGATTCCAGTGAGGTCGCAGTGAGGTCGTTAATTTACCCAGATGGATGGTTTATTTCATGGAAAATCTCAAAAAAGAATGGATGATGAACAGGGGTACCCCCATGACTTTGAAAGCCGCCATTTTGAGCTCAAAAAATTGCCATCCCCCGATATGGCGTGCCCCATTCTGAGATCAACCGTTGCAACAGTGTATTTACATACCCATACATTGTATGAGAATGACAATAGTGATAACTATACATAATTAATAACAATAATAATATTATATTTGATTATATATATAATATATGGGAGAATTAATCTTCTATATACTAATACTTTCGATGGTTGAAACATGTCAAAACTATGGTTCACATCGGCAAAATTCCACTCAGCCAAGGAGCACATGGGCAGATTCGCCAATGCACGCGCTGCATTCCTCAGGGAATGAAGCGTGCCGATGTGAAAAGTAAACCGCATCCCCGCTCAAAGTCATGGAATAAGATAAGGTATTGATCATCATTTATACCCTCTGGTTATTTGACATGGCCATGGTATAGATGGCCCATTTATAGACGGTTTACCTATTAAAAATGGTGATTTACCCATTGATCATCATTTATAAATCATTATTTAATCATCTTCCTCTGGCAATTAAAGTTGAGCCTGCAGATTCGGTGCACTTTGGCTACAGTTTTCGCTGTTCCAAAGCCTGAGCCTATCCGACTTTGGGAATTTCCCAGGAGACCATCAAGGTGTGACTCGGATGTGACTCACGATTTGGTAAAGGACTCGTGTCCCCACATCATGCTGGTTAAGCTCCGCAGCTGGTGTTGCGATTCCGGATCCCTCGATTTCCTTTTGGAAAAAACAAACAGAGCCCGAGTGGTATACTATGTACCATCACTTGTCATAAATTTAGCCAGAAATGGGAGTGACCCCTGTTTTTATTTTCATCAACCCATCAAAAAAGGACATCGAGGTGGATGATAATCCCATGAAATCCCATCAAAAATCATGGAAAGATCCCCATGATTTTCCGCATGAGTTCACCTCAGCACCTGCCATTTGTAGCAAAGTATCTCTCTGAGTTCTGCGGTCTGGCCGTTATTCACCGCCTCCGCGGCAAAGCTCATCCGGGAGACGGTCCGTCGGTCAAGGCTTGGAAATCATGTGCGAACAATCACAACAACACAGCCCATGGTTCAAATGGTAATTTTCATAACGGAATAACGAAGATCAATTAAACAACATTGGAAAATCACCATTCACCATTCACCATCCCCTCAAAACTAGCCGCGGAATCGCCGCCCCTAAAATGGCCATGTTGGGGGTTTCCGATGGAGGTTTCCATGGCCGACTGGGGGGATCCCCAATAGCTGGATGGTTTATTTCATGGAAAATCGGAAAATCACATGGATGACTGGGGGTAGCCCCTGTGACTTAGGAGACCTTATGGGAAAATGGTGTTCTAATCCATTGGGATTTTTTTGGTGGTAGCCTGTTGACAAAGGATCCCCAAGTTCTCGTCTGATTGGGTGAAAAGAGCTATCCGATGGTTTAGAAACAAGTCCCAAAGGATCCAAATGCGCCATGAACAAAATACATCAAAATACCCTTGTTGACTGCTAATGATCAGGAATTATACTACCTAGCTTATTGGGGACTATGACCAGATTGTTTTTGAAAGAATAGGGAAGCCAACGGTGAAAGGGCTCCAGAAAGGCCCATTTCAAGACCCCCAACCCGCCTCCACCAGTAATGGCACGGCACTTGGCATCCATCCCGAGTCTCTCTGCGCCTGGAGATAACGAGCTAACGAACTCCAGCTCTAAACCTCCGAAAAAGATAGAATACACTCTGGTTATTTAACAGTTTGCCATGGAAAATCACCATTTTTAATAGGGTAAACCATCTATTTCTATGGGCCATCTATACCATGGCTATGTTAGTCATAACCAGAGGGTATATATAGATCCAATACATTCCAATAGGCTACTAGGCTACTAGGCTTTTGATAGGGGGATATTCGGATATTCCAGCATATGTTCCATGGTCAAAACATATCAATACATGGTATATCTTTGATGGTCATCCACCCCATAATGCCAAATCCCAGTGAAAATGGACTGACCAGTCCCGAAAAACTGAGTTCATCCAATCCGTCACAATGGTTTAGGTTGATGAAAAATATACAAAAAAAACTACATGAGTGTCCCATTTGTTTCTTTTCTGGGATGGGGAAGAAAAATCAATGTTTCTTTCTGTCAATTGAACAGTGTGCAAATATAAAAGTATAAATTTCCTATAATCAACCAACCATCGTCAACTATATCACCATATATTTAAACTCCATCAATTCAATAGTGCTGAAATCAACCAACACCTGGTTTTGATCACTATATAGACTAGAATCCACATAGCCTATATGCATCATTCCCCTGTATATCGCTTAGTAGCCCTTAGCATCTTCCCCAATCCCCATGGATCCCATGGATCCCATCGATTGTGACCCGGCGTCTCCTTGGTCCGCGCCATGCTGGCCAAGCGCGCTGCTGCGGCTTGCTGCTCCAACACACGTCCGTGGCGAAGCCTGGGGGATGAAGAGTGAGAAGGGGCAGGAAAAAAAGGCCGATGTTTTTGGAAATCACCATGTTTAAGAGCTAAATATAGCTAAATCATCTTTTTTGGGGGGCCATGTTCAATAGCTCATGTGGATGAAACAATGTCATAAACCACCCATGACTGGGAATGGTAACCATACCACCACTCTTTGCTGTTGTGTAATTTCGCAATGATAAAGGTTTGAATTCACTGTGGGCAACGTCCCTCGTGCCGGGTCCGAGGATGACTTACACGTTGCAATTCCCACTTGTTGGAGTGGAAATGGCCCAGTGCTGCAATCCTTGCACCTCAATCTAGTGGTTTCTACATGTTTCTACGTCATATGGGTATGGGTCAAAATTAGGTACCTCAATAATTGGATGGTTAATACTAAACTAGACATTCACATCTGTGGTCCCACACCATATGTCCGGGATGATTCAGAAACCAAGTGGAGCCCTCCGCATCCACCATAGTTTTTCATCAGCCAGGCGAACTCCCAAAATCTGAACCCAGAAACTGCTCCACCACGCTACTGGCATCAGCATGGCAGCAACAAACCTCACGAAGATCGGTGTGGATAGAGTGCAACTGAGAGATCTAGGTGCAAATTTGGAGCAAAGGGGGGTTCTACCCTCTGGTAAACGTTTACATAGCTATTGAAAATTGTCATTTATAGTCGATTTACCCATCAAAAATGCTGGTTTTCCATAGATATGTGGCTGTTTACCAGGCCGGGTACCCTCTGAGAACTTAATCCGAAAAGCAACCAATGGGTGGTCCTCTGCCAGGTTCGATTGGCGAATCAATGGGACTTGAAGTCACCCATTTGGGTCCCGGCCATAAGGCCTGGGTGATGTTTTCAACATGTGAAAACAGTGATAAAACTGTCGCTGTGTTATCCTGTTTTTAATGTGTTTGATCGTTTTGGCAACTTTTGGGTGAACATATGCCAAAATCTCGCAAAATGATACAAAGTTGATGATTTTAAAAATAGTAATGATAAACATTGATAAAATGAATTCCAAACATTTCAGAAGGATACTTTAAAATGCTAAGGCTAAAATAATGATTTTGAATTTGATAGACAATGCATTTTTGGGGTCTACAGTCTCTGGCTCACTAGGACTCTCATAAGTCTAACCCCACAAAAAACTTCCGGGAACTCGGAAGGATAGTAACAAAAAGGTTAGCATAGGGAAGAAAGGCAACTTGAAGCAACAGGTCCCAAAATTTGAGCGGAATGTCTTTGTCTGAAGGGGTTTGAGAATCTTTGTTAGTTTAGAAGTTTCGAATCTCATATTTTTCCTATTGATAGCCATCTTGAAGGGATATCCGCCAGTTTTCCATGGATTTTTCCAACATCTTCCACACCAAAAAAGCTGAAGCCCGTCCATGGCACCGAGGCACCGAGTTTTCAATGGC
This sequence comes from Cladocopium goreaui, assembly GCA_947184155.2. Classification (NCBI taxonomy): domain Eukaryota; class Dinophyceae; order Suessiales; family Symbiodiniaceae; genus Cladocopium; species Cladocopium goreaui. The sequence goes on along the minus strand of CAMXCT020002458.1, from coordinate 118,654 downwards.
GCTGGAGACACCACCCATGGCAAAACCGAATCCTGCTAGACGAGTCGACGGGATCCCTGGGTGGATGAAAGTTGTCAAGTCCGGCTGTCAGGTGGCACTGCTGGTGGTTGTTCACTACTTGTCCCCAGCTCGCAAGGCTTGAACTTCTTGCTCAGCACTGACTTGGATCCATAGGCTGAAGTAAGACTCCATAAAAATCCGGAAAAAGCCGCGGCAGCGAAGGAGACGAAGCCCAATTGACCCGAGAGCGTCCTCTGGCTGACACAAATCTGTGCCTTCGAATGCAGTAAGAAGGGTTACCCTCTGGCAATCAAAGGTGGCTAGCGGCTAGCTGGACCATCCCCCATTTCAAGATGGTTTTTGCATAAAAAAAAACCTCCCAATTCCGAGATTGTTTTTTTCGCGGCCCGCCACGATTGATGAAACCAGACCGTATCATCCCAACTCCTAGTTATCCACCATTTATCGTTAGCCAGTGGCCAGTGGTAGCAATGGTTCCAGTGATATTTGCTCGTTTCCTATCAGCCTATCACTGTGAAACAAACCCAAAATATATGCCAGAGTCGAAGTCTAAAGATTAGGCAGTACGGTAATCATCTACAACATCTTGAAACACGTATATTCCTTCCCAAAACTCATGGTTTCATGTGATTCCTTCCTAAAACCAATCTCAATGATCTAGAATCTAGAATTGGTTTTCTGAAAAAACACATGGTATCAAAAGTCTTCACTGACGTTGACGGTCCAATTGTTTGAAACTCTGTCCCAACAAAGTACTGTAGCCTCAATTCACCTATGTCCAAAATCTGGGACAGCACATTGAAGACAGGATTCTGTCGAGAAGTGTTGTTTTCCCAAAACACTGTAAAACATGCTAAAACCTCAAATTCATAGAGCCCCAAAAAAACAAGAGTATAAATGACTAAAAAATCCGAGTATAACAACTGAAAACTAAGAGTTTGATTTTTGAAAAAACTATGAGTACAATAACTAAGAACCCAAAACAAAAAAAAGAGTATAACAACCCAGTATAAACTCTCTAAAGACATGCCGTTTGATGTTAGAGCCCAAGAGTACCCTTAGAACAACCCCCCTGAGCGCCGACGAGCACGCTGACTTTTTGTTGCTGCGGTCAGCGGTCGACGCGTCGGTCTGGAAATCGAGTGCAGCGCTGCAGAGGAACCTGCAGTTCTGGGCGGAGAAAGGTTGAGTGAAATGTGGGGGGGAGGTCCTGGTCCTGTAAATGTTCCCTTCATCCAATTCTAAGATACTCCCAAATATGGTGCCCGATCTTCATTTTCTCTATTGGAGTTGCCATTTTAGGGTGAACAACGGATGCACCCCATTTCCAGACTGACCTTTTGTATTTATGAAACTTTAATGAGACCAACCTTCCCAATGAACTCAGGTCTCAAAGCCTCAAAACACAGAAGCTTTGGAATGTTGAACGTGGGGTCGTCTGGAAATCGGTACCCCCACCTTCCAATCGATCATCATTATCCCGATTGAACTGAGACGAATCATTTGACCCGTGCCCAAATCACATTGATGGCGTTACATCCCACGATATTCCCTTGGAGAGTGAATGGTTTAAGTTTGTTCTTTTGCTTCAATACCCTCTGGTAATTTAACATAGCTATTGAAAATGGCCATTTATAGTGGATTTTCCCATTAAAAATGGTGATGTTCCATAGTTTTTTGTATGTTTACCAGAGGGTATCTTCAATCCGCCATTTTTCAACAGACACGACCTTTCATGATTCGAAAAAAGCTCAAAGGCCTCGACTCCCACTTAGACTGTCCGATGGCATAAAATCCCTGAGCTTTCGAGGTTTTCATGATGATCCCCAAAAATATACCGGTAGGTTGATAAAGTTGATAACCCCCTGTACCAACCAACAAGAGTATGCTTAAGTCGCTGAGGTTCTTGAAGAGATCATTTTTTTATTTTTAAGCTATGAAACATCAAAAATTAAGGACCCACCTAGCTGGTTGATAATGCAAAATAGCCCATTTATTGTTGGTTCAATCCCCATTTGAGCCATTCAAAATACCCCTGTCCCATCTCATAGAATACTGGTTGAAAACAGTTTCCCTACCATGGGCTAGTTCAAAAATTCCCCATAACCCAAGTAGTATAACTCCCTTTTTTATAACCAATGAAACCGCAGACATCAGCTATATCCCCATATTTTTATCATATGTTTGATAGTTAAACTATGTTAGACCACCAATGAAAACTTATGAAAACTTATAATTCATTGTGAAATCCCCATGAAGTAACCAATCAATGGTATTTTGTCCATGGCTCATTTACTGATTTTCCACCGCTCCTTTGCGCCTCCTGAAATTCTCAATAGCCCATGCTGGAAGGCACTGGCTGGAAGCCCCCAGGGTTCTCGGCCGAGACCAAAGGATGGGTCATGAACCCAATGAAAGGGGATGGTTGATCACTTTTGTGTGGCTGATGTGTGTATAAATATATATATATTATAATATATATATATATTATATATTATATACATATATTATATATATATATTATATTATATTATATTATATTATATTATATTATATTATATTATATTATATATATATATCTCTGTGTATGCGCATGTATGTATGTATGTATATATATATATACATGTAAATGGTACGTGTACGTGTAATGTGTATGTCTACGTGTACATGTGCGTATGTGTACGTTAAACATGGATCGGTTCCCTTGGTGTCAAGCCGCAGTTTTGGGACCTATCAGTAGTCGATCAACCACAACCAGGTTTCTCGGTTACCGCAGACCACTCAAAAGCTGGGGTATACCCTCTGGTAATTTAACATAACGATGGAAAATCACCATTAATAGTGAATTTTCCCATTAAAAACGGTGTTTTTCCATAGTTATGTTAGTTTACCAGAGGGTAACCAAAATCCCAGGGATTTTTCGGGTACAGTATCTAATATATAACAATTGGTGTAGCTTCGCTCAGTACAGGAAAAAATGATCAAAACTATGATGTCAAGTGTTTACCTCTTGCAATTGAACATGGCTATGGAAAATCATCCGTTTTCGATAGTTTCAGAGGTAAATCATTATAATTGGGCAATTTTCTATAGCTATGTTAGATTACCAGAGGGTACAAATTCTTAGAAAATCGCTTCAATTTTTCCGTGAGAATCCCCGAACTCTCTGCTTTTGATCCCATCTCCCCATCCCAATATTTTTGATGGTTAAAGCAAATATAAATGATAACCATTTGGATAACCAATATAACTAATGGATAAATGATATGATACCATAATATATTTGGATAACTAATCATATCACTTCATAACCAGCTATCATTTGGATTTTTTTCATGGCTGACTTTCAGCCTTTTTTTGTGGCTGTCAGGCACCACGACGCAGACCAATATGGTGCCACTCAGGTCCGGACCGGCATTGGTGCATTCGGTGGCTTGGACACTCCGCTCATTCCCTGCCGCTTGGCTCAGTGGAAGGCTTTCTTTTCTCGGCTATTTGGCTGCTTACGTTGGACATATGGGTCTGCCATAGAAAATGGGGGACCTCCATGGTTTTTTACTTTCATAAAGAAGATACTCGATTTTGGGGTACCCTATTTTCAGACAAGCCCATATGTTTATATAAACATACATATATGCATATTTATATATATATATATAATGCTATACTGTATGTATAGATACAGAGCACATTTATTGTACATCTGAAAAGTTATCACCAAAAATTGGATTTGTAGGCTTCTGAAACCGAACCATGTCCACCAAACAATTTGTCCGGCTAAAGGTGGTCTGTTTTGGTGCTGTTTCCACGCGGGTGAATGAATGACATTGACCCGCCCCCATCTCAACGGCACTATCTCAAGAATTTGAAGGGAAAATGTACGGACTTGACCCATATGACAATACCAACCCAAAGTTTGGGATGTTCATAAAAATCAACCAATTTTGAGATGATTCAAACTGAAGGTCCCAGAATTCATTCCAAAAATGAGGTTCATATGAACATCCAAGCTATTGATCCATGGAAGATATCGTTGTATCGTTGTATCGTAGACCCATCCCCATGTTGATAAAGATGGAATTACCTCAATCCCCATATCTGTTTACATGTTGTATTACATACGTATATCATTGTATATCATATTATATATATATAATATATACATATGTATGTATGTATGTATGTATGTATGTATGTATGTATGTATGTATGTGTATATATATATATACACACATGCAACTATATGGAGGCTTCCTAAAATGGGGGGACCCCTAAATCATCCATTATTTAATAGGATTTTCCATTATAATATATTTTACGGTGTTCCCATTTATTCCCATTTATGGAAACACCCCATATGGGAACATGGTGATAAATCCTAGGATTAATGTGGATCTGGTTATTATATAATTATATATATATACACATCATAGAGATACCCTTTGGTAATTTAACATAGCCATGGAAAATCACCATTTTAAATGGGAAAACTCACTATTCCTATGGCCATTTTCCATAGCTATTTTGACATAACCAGAGGGTATACAGCAACTATAAGTTGGTTTATAAACCCCATTAACTATAGTTATATCTGCCATAAACCATAGTTATGGGAGTTATAAACCAACTTAGCTAACGAACTGGGGCACCACATCATAGAGATATACAGCAACTATATTTCTTGTGCCAAAAAACCTCTGCCCCAACTGCCCCTTCTCGCGCCTCAATGCCCTGCGAGACCGACAGGGGCCGGTAGCTTGGCGTGTTGAAACCTCGGTGATCCGAACGCAGAGCATCAAAAACAACAAGGGGAACTTTTTTATGGTTTGTAATGGGATATAGTGGGATATTTCATGGGATATATTACCAAAAATGGTATAGATTGTTGATTGTCGAATCATAAGTCATAAGATATATATATATATATATATATTGAGACATTATATGATAAGATTAGATAAGATATTCTGATATTCAGTGACTTATAATGGGATAATGATGATGAGATATAAGATATCTAGATTTTTTTATATGGTAATATCCCATTTGGGATATAATATAATGGCTTATAATGGGATATATTACCCATAATGATTCATATGATGTCTATAGCAATAGTCACCAACTATGTCACCTATACATTCCGGTGTCATTCAACGTGGTTGGCTCGGAAATCACTACATAGAGGCTTCGTAGAATGGGAAAATCATGGATTCATAAACCCCGTTTACGGCTGTTTAATTGGGAGGCTACCATTTATGTAGCATATAAAGTGACTATTTGGAGGCTACCCCCTAATTAATAAACCATGGTGTAGTCTCATCCGGGTTTGACATTAATGGGAAAATCATCGAAGCAAAAGAAGGATGTTGCCACGTTACCAGAGGGGCCCATCCTGAGGGTTTTTTTCAATGCTGTTCACTGGGAGGTACAGTACCTCCAATTGAGGATCCTGGAATTCCCATTGATAATGGGTTTATGTTACCACCCCCCAAACTACCACTTCGACCCCTGCGAATTATCGGTGAACACAAGAATGTGGGCGCGTCGGCCAAGAAGGTGGTATTCAACGTGAATTCGCACCCCAGATTAGATTGTTCCCAAGAAGTGGAGACCCACCAACGAAATTTTGGGACGAAGAAGTGGAACATCGCGGAATGCTGGTGCTTAATCACCATTCTGGTGCACAGCATTCTGGGGCAAACGAAAGCACAAACCATTCCCCAGAGAATCGCAATGATGAATAAAATGACTCGTTCACAACCAGCTTCAGTAGCGAATAAAGTCCCTCATAGGGCTTATCCTATGGAGAATCGGCTTGTAACCCCGCTTCCTAACCTCCCAGCTACGTATCTGCGTGTCCGGACGGCGAATCTCTTCATGCAGGGAATCGATGTATGCCGCCTCCAAAAAGCCACAAAATCCAAACATTTGGAACTCACAGGTGACAATCATTGCAGCTTGATTGGAAAATTCAGGAAACTGGGGCAACATCACGCAACATCACGCGACATGCAGCTAAAATGGTTAAGTGAGCAAACACAATTAGGAAAAAGCAGTGAGAAAACGTGATCCGGTGAATAAAGGGGAATTCACTCTACAGTATCTATAATCCCGGTCATGCCGAAAAAAGACGGAGATAGAATATAAGCACCAACCATGTTTCTCATTCGCAGACATAAAGATGCAAGAAATCAAAGGGGATACCAATGAACATGTTCTTTTATCCCTGTGAACTGTAGGTCTAACTGTCACCTGTCTTCGCCTAAAGATGCACAGGTTGGATGTCCCAATGATTTGTGGATCCCCCTTGGGCTCAAAAAACGGATAGGGATTTATGGCTTTAAAATAATCCCCAATAAACCCAGGTACTGTAGGTTGAACCCCACCGGACCATTGAATCTCCACACCTCAGTGGGATATGTGCAATGGAACCTTCACCTTCAACTTTACTTGGAGAGTCATCTTAGTGTTTGTGGTTAATAGCCCTGGTTCGGAAGTCCTCTGGCGTATCCCATGTATAAATGGACTAACTCCAGGTACTAACCACTTACGAGCCGTGACGCCCCCCACCTGTTGCTTGTGCGAGGCGATGAGTGCTTTCAGATCTGGTCCCGCCTGCGCGCGTCTAGGCGTCTAGGCGTCTAGGCGCGCCATCGCCCATGGATTTGACACCCCGATTGGCAGTTGGAGATCCCTGCTTTGTAGAGGATGTAGCTGCTTTAAAAAAAAAAGATGGAAGAAACAAGTGGTGCCAGATGTGGCTATGGATCAATACCTATATGTACCATTTTAGGGTGATGAACATCCATTTACCAGCTATTTTGAGGTTCACCAGGGGTACAAGGTTTTGACCCATCCCCATGTATTTGGGTGGGACAATGGATATCTCTGAAACTTGGTTCAAACCACATGAGGGACCGCTTGCGGTGGGTACACCTCTGGTGCCCCGATGGAGTTCTAGCCCTGGTAGCCCTGGAAACTTTAAGGGAGACATACATCCATGAACTACATCTCCTACCTGGGTATGGGTCAAAACCCTATACCCCTGCTGAATATCAAAGTAGCTGGCAAATGGATTTTCTTTCAAAAAAAATGGTATAGTAGGTTTCGACCCATACCCACCCTATGATTGCAGGTGCTGCCCCCGAGTATTGTTGGATACATCACAACCATTTCTGATACTCACATGTTTGCTGGTCAAATATCACATTCATTGTTGGCTATTGCTTGATCTAAGTAAAGAATCTTCGCAATCTTTCCTTGGATTTGCGTAAGGGGTTCCAAAAAGTAAAAAAAATATTCACTATAGATTCCCCAAATGGTGGATTTTCCATTGGGAAAATAAAAAAACACCTTAAACAAACCCATGTTTCCCAAATCAATCCAGAATAATGCGCAAAATAAACCGTGTGGCATGAATTGCAGTTGACATTGGCCGGTCCAGTCCCTCGGCGACGCCTGTGTCTTCACATCCTCCCCAACGAAGATGGAGCAGGTTTGACGTGTTCCACGCTGCACCTGCGCACAGCCAAGGGGTACCCTCTGGTAAACAAACATAGCTATTGAAAATGGCCATTTATAGTTGATTTACCCATTTAAAATGGTGATTTTCCATAGTTATGTTAGTTTACCAAAGGGTACCAAAGCTGGGAGGGTAAAGGGAGGAGGAAGGTGTGGTGAAAGAGCGGTGTATGAGGAATTGGGAGATACTGACGACGACGATGCCGATGATTGCACAATATGGCGACAATGTCCCTATTGCGGATCGAGCCACGGCAAAATTGCTTGTGAAAAAGCCAGCAGGGAGGAGGGTAGTTAACTGTGAAGTGTCATGCGATTGGTAATTCCAGCCCCTGCTAATACCTTGCTAAAGCAAGAGGGACTTCAGCTAGCAGAAGCCAGCTTTCGTGACAACGGCCACTCTTAGACCTGCAACTTCCAATAAAGTGTGGCAAAAACCCGGCCTTCTTACCTTGTGTAGCCTTCTATGTTCATCATAGTAGTCTTTAACAAACCAATGATATCTCTCATCTACCTGGATGTGTTTTTCCCATGTTCTTCCCATTAAGAATGGTTGTTTTCCTGTGCCAGCTTATAGTACTCCCAACTTGAGGCCAGGGATATGCACCTGGATGCCCGAGCCTCCTGTGGGTGAAGCATATTCCCGCAAGGACAATCATGAATAGTTGACGAGAAACTAGAATAATGATGAATAATGAATACCAGTAGTTGAAGAGAAACTAGAGTAGTCTATTTTTCTATTCTGCAGCTGTTGAAGTTCAGAAGAAACTAGAACATGGAGGAAAAAAAACAGAAGCTGCAGTCAGACAGGGAAACCCCACCTCAAAGGCAGTGCCGATGATCGAGACGCAAATCTTGGGCCTCAAAAAGCCATCAATTTTGTCGTCGTTTTTTGCCAATGTTTCACGGGGAAAACCATGGGTTTCTGGCCATGTCCGATGTGTTTTATAGATGTTTCATCCGGAAACCAATGGTTTTTTGGACGTTTCATGGAGAAATCCAATGGTTTTGAGGTCATTCCCAAGAGCAGCGACTGTTGGGTTTCAATCTCGGAACTCTGGAGCCCTGGAACCTGCTGTTGGGTTGCAAAGCTCGATTAATTATCTTCCATTTTCAGTCAACAATGATGGTCAAGGGGAGCCAAAAGCCAAACGATTTCCAGCACGTGGATGTCTATATCTTTGTGGAACCAGTGTGAAGCCTCGCCCAGCTATTTCTTGAATTCGGATCCTCATGCTGTGCCATGGCACATAGAACTTCTGTCAGACTTAGGAAGATGCATAGGAAGAAATCCAGACAAGCTCTAAGAGCCTTTACAAACTCTCCAAGAATGCGGCCCAAAACCTCTTCGCATCGGATTCTTCCACCTACCTTGACACACCTTGACCTACTTTGGAGGCCCCAGATTCTCCAGGTGACTGGTAAACGTCCTGCACTGCATCTGAATAGGCCTGGCAGAGTGGAACCAGAGGAACCAGAGGAACCCGGTTAAGTGAGACATCAAAGTCCTGCAGTTCCATTGTTGGAAAAACCAATCCACTGGTTTATCACCATTCCCTATCTGGTTGGTGGTTTCAACCCCTCTGAAAAATATGAAAGTCAGTTGGGATTATTATTCCCAATATGTTATGGAAAATAAAAGCCATGTTTGAAACCACCAACCAGCTAGAAAAAAATTGCCATAACTCTGGGTAGCTCCCCCATCCCAGACGCACCTGTTCGAAGCGACTGATGAGAGATTGGAGGTCACCCGCAGGCATTCGTGGATCTGTCTTGGTGTCGAGGTTGAACCACTGCTGGAAGATACCTCGCGGCGGCGTGGCTCGGCCCATCCGAAGGGGCCTTCAACCTATGGAAAAAATGCTGGGATTCGTGGGATATACTTAATACTTAATAGATTACTAATGGTACTGAGATAAGCCGGAAAAATCTAGTTGCATCAACCCCAAAGTGGGCTTTGATTGGGATGATCTAAAATACCCTGAAAATGGTTGATGTTTAGGATAGTTTACTCTTGGGTTTGCCACATCAGTCGGTTGGGATGATTGCAGGTACAGATGCGGAAGCGACCAAAGGAGCCACTTGTTGGGAACAGTCCAAATTGAGCGCAAGAACGCAAAATGGTATTAGAAATTACAGGACATGAAATTATTCGAACGTGTACCAACATTATAATGTAGCAAATGATATACAGAGGTGTGGGTATGTCACGTTCATGCATTATTGGTTTGGCCTTCGGGAGTACTTTGGACCATGGGCCTGACATCGGTTTCTCCGTCTCAGCTTCCAACAATGCAGCAAATCAATCATTCTTGGATATTCTTGGGGTATTACCCTCTGGTAAAACAAACATAGCTATTGAAAATGACCATTTGTAGTTGATTTACCCATTAAAAATTGTTATTTTCCATAGTTATGTTCGTTTACCAGAGGGTATACCCGTCATACATCATCACCCATAGAAACTAAATGTCCCATCGCATTTTCTGCCGACGCCGGCCGTCGCCAAGCTTTGTGGCTGTGACCTTTCAATGGGTCAGCGTGAAACCTTCCAGGTTTGGGTTGTCCTGCAGGTAGGTTTTCAGCTCTTTGAATGCCACCTCACGAAACTTATCCTGGGTTCAAGAGTGAAAAAGTTCAGCGCTACCGGTGAAACAAATGTGACATCAATTGGTCACCGGGAAATGGAAAATCACACATTTTTAGCGCTGGTGGAACGGTGGAACTATGGCCCAAATGCCTAAAAGACATCCAGAAATCGATGATTTAACCATGGGGCACCCGTTTTTCAGCGCTTCAAGTTTGCCACGGAACTGGCCAGTGGCTAACAGCCTTCCTTGTGGTGATCCCGCCGTACCCAAATCATTTCTGAAACTCCCCATGTCATAGGGTGTTTACGAGTACCTCAATGTCTGCCAAATCCCATTTCACTGGACACATATTATGAAAACGCATCTTGCTTAAATTCCCCCAGTTCGTTTCGTTCAGATCCCCGTTCCTGTCGAGTGATATCCGATATCCCCAATTGATGGTGTCGCTCCATGCTGCGTAAATATATAAGTACAAGTATATTTCATACTAAAATAATCCCATTTGGGGTTGATTCCCCTACCATTCACTGAGTCACTCAGTGAGGTATACCGGTATACCTTTGGTATCTTCCCAACGGCCCGCCAAGTTTCCCTGAAGACTGCCAATCGCGGCCACTTGACGCCGGGCAGAAACTGGTACGACAGGAAGGACCGGAGTACACAGCTGCTGACGTGCAACGGGACCACAGTGGTGTAGTAAGATCCTCCCACCTTTCAGTTGCTGGGGGGTGACGGTGGGGCCAAGGCAGTAGCTCCATGGCTGAGAAATCCTCGAACTGAACGGAGCTGTTTATAGCTGGGAAAAGCATAGGAAAATCATCGGAAAAAGAAAATATCGGAAAATCCACCATAGATGGAGGGTTGAATGGGAAAATTGTCGAACTATTGCTGTGGGACTTTCCAGCAAGTCATGTTTGATTACCGGAGGGTATGCTGATGGGTCAAAAAGTTATAAAACCCTGCATAGCCCTGCTGACCAGCAAAGCCGGTAAATCTGGATATTTGTCTTTCACTTCAGATCGAAGATCATTCATCACATGGGTTTTGACCCATCCACAAAAACGCAAATACAGAATGTGAGCCCGAGGCGACTTCCACTTCACCATGATTCAAAAGACTGGACGAGAGCTTGGCCCAGCAGGCGAAAAACCTGAGGTGTTCTCCTTCCCACCTGATTCCCATCGGAGGTGATGTTGATTTTCAATTGGACCACCTCGGGGCCCAACTCGAAAACGTGGATGGACGTCGATGTCTCCTCCTTGGCATCATCCTCCTGTGCCAAGGAATTGTCAACGGAGCAAGGTCTAATGTGGGTCCAAGAAATGAATGGAAATCGTAGGGATATACCATCTGGTTATTTAACATAGCCATGGAAAATGGCCCATCTATAGATGGTTTACCTGGGTTTACCTATTAAAAATTGTGATTTTCCATGGCTATGTTAAATAACCAGAGGGTACAATATCTAAAACAGTGAGATTGAAAGATGGCTATTTTGTTTGAGGGGTTCCACCTTACATGTTGGCATGTCTCGCTTGGAAACAGAAGCCTAGTTGAAGTCAGCTCCGAAGGATTTTGTGCGCGCGACTTTGCGGTACTGTCTTGAATCCGAGCAAAGACAAGGACAGGGACCAGTCACTGCAAAAACTTCATCCTCTTCGTCGTCATCGTCATGGTACTATCATATAATATATATAATATATATATATAATATATATATATATACATAGTAACGATCAACCATCAACATCACTTCCATCATGGTCATCACGCTATCAACAGCTTGGTCAAAAACCTCAGTCATAAATGGGATAGGCGTTTCGAAAAATCACTGACGATCCCTGGGATGATCCTCCAGGTACCCGCCCGTGATCAAGCATCAAATTGAAGCTGTTTACCCTGATTTTTCATCAGCCAACCATCATTTATCAACGATATATCCATTTCTATCCCATCTGCTAGTAAAAACCCTATAGAAGTTTCAGTTTTTATTCTTGTTTACCCTTCAGTTGTTTGCCTGGATCTTTTTCAGACAATCCCCGAGCCGCAACGCGGTACCGGTCACCAAGGTCACCTGGAAACCGGGGAGCAGCTCCACCAGCTTTCCAATGCCTGAGCCCGACGTTCCACGTTCTCCTGGGATCCGTTTCCAATGGAGGCCCGGGCAGGGCCCGTTGGGCAGGTCAGCAACAAATCTAGAGAGCAACCATCAAGAGAAAATGTCGAGAAATGCTGAAAAGTGGGAACTTCAAATATGGTTCGATCTTTTTGGCTTGGACAGGCTATGATATAATGATATACTCCACTAGATTGGGTTTATCTTGCGAACAACCACCTCAAGGTAACCCCAGTCACATGTGGATTGTCATGCCGCTCATGTTGGGGAATTACTGCCCATCTCATGCCATTTGGGTGGTCAAAACGATCACCCAAAAGGAAATGGATGAGTTAACCTATGTTAATCTTGAAAACTCCAATCTTCGGTCAACTCGTTGGTACCTCCCCAAACTTCATCCATTGCCATTTGTCAAGGTTCTTTTGTGCGACTTCATGAGTTTGCTGGCACCAGCACGCGGACTTTGTTTCCTGGACGCTCGGTCTCAGGAACACTCGGGCAACTCAACTCCAACAGGTGGCGCCCTTCATCTACAAGTGCCCGTGGGAAGGAAAAAATGGCCCATCCCCCTAATATTCAACATACCCCCGGAAACCATTGTGGATGTAGGGGGATTTATGTATGGGACGATAAAGATAGGGTGTTTTTACGATTCTGGGATTATCGGTGAAGTACCCTCAACATATCAACTAAAACATGGAACGAGGGCATCTATTCCAGTGGTTACACCAAACACCCCGTCGAAGTGGATAACTTCCAACGGCTAAGGGTACACACCCCAGAAAACTCAGTTTCTGAAGTTCCGAACAAATGAGTTTTGACAAACGATGATTTGAATTTACCCTCTGGTTATTTAACATAGCCATGGTATAGATGGCCCATAGAAATAGATGGTTTACCTATTAAAAATGGAGATTTTCCATGGCTATGTTTTGGCCGTTCTGCATCGGCTTTGCAACTTGAAACTCTCCATGATGCTAGATTTATATGCAAACAAATGCGCGTATCAAAACACAAAAAGAACAATAAGCGAGAATAAAAACAATAATGGTAACAACTAAAAAATGAAATATGAAAATAGTATCTATTCCCATATTACAGAATATGTGCACAACAACATCAACAATGCCAAGCGTCAGCGAAACCTCAAAGCCCACCCTTGCCACGTCGTGTTCCCTCTCCGGCGTTTCCCTGAAGACGCCCTTCCCAGCGATGATTTTGGCACCAGAACCGATCGGCACGGCGAAGAATTGAAAGGCCGAGGACCAGACCAGGGTCAGGCGAAATTCTGCAGGTGATGGGTCCGGGTCCTGGGGAACCCAGGGAACCCAACGAAAAATGGGGGATTTAACCAACAAAAGAAGGGTTGAACCAACCAAAAAAAAATGTTTTTTACATGGAATATGTCATGGGATCTAGACAATCAAGCTAAGGTGGATGGTTTTTTTGTCGGTTACCTGTTGGACCTATGCTATATACATCCATGGGGTAATAAAGTACATAAAGCAAGGTAGAACTGGGGGAGAGCGCTAAAGCAAAGGGGGACTTGAGATTTTTTAGTATACTTAGGTGGCAAGTCCCACCATAGAAACCTTAAAGAGAATTCAGATAGTACCAATCTAACAGTTCAAACATACCCTAACACTCAAATCATCTAATTCAGACCATCCCATTTCTCAAGACACAAAAATGAACCCAGCATAGTTCTGGACATTTGTGACGTCCAGTGAGGTCGCATAAGAAAGGGATGACCCGGAGCATCCCAAAGAATCTTACCGACTCGGAGCAGAAATGGGTCGCAGATGGTCTCGAAATGTAGCATGTTATACTGGGAAATTTTTATTTTCAAGAGGTGCACCACATCGAAATGGTCGATGTTCAAGCCGATTCAAGCCATCATGGCTGTGGCATCGAAAAACCAGCCCATGGCCCATGGCGCCTGGTTTTGTATCTTCCATAGTCTAAAAATAAAACCGACTTGGAGGGTCAATCAATGTGAATAGATTGAATAGAAGATCATGGCAACTATGTTGGAGATCCCATAGGGGTAGGAAGATCCAGTTGCAGTGACAACCTCACCTCTCAGATTCTCTCAGCAAACGGCAGTTGAGGTCTAATGGAGAAAACCCCATCAAGAAATATATATATATACATATACATCCCGACGGATCTTTCACCGTCCCATGATTTCTCAAAAACGTCGTTCTCGTGCTAGCAAGACGCACATTCTGGGTCCAAAAAAGTTTCTTAAAAAAGTTCATCGCAAGCTGCTTTCGTCAACCTTTCCAGCATTTTGTGGTCAAAAACGTTCCGAGTTCGGTTTTCCTTTTTTCAGCTCACAGCTTTGCCAGGTAGAGGCCCGTTTTGGCCAGCAGGTCTGCAGAGTTCATCTCCCAGCGCCATTGTGCGCTGCGGATGTACTTCCACAGCAAGGGATTGGGTTTGGATCTACACTTTGAAGCTATCTTATCTGGCACACCAGCTTTCAGAATGGTCCAACAGCTGTTGACATGCCCACCCCACCACCCAACCCACGTAGCATCAACTTCATGACGCAAGTGCAAGCGAACGTTGACATGCCCCACCCCACCCCACCCAACCCCAACCCCATCCGTAACGTAGCATCAACTTCATGACGCAAGTGCAAGCGAACGTTAACATGCCCCACCCCACCCCACCCAACCCCAACCCCATGCGTGAGTAGCATCAACTTCATGACGCAAGTGCAGCGCGTTAACATGCCCCACCCCACCCCACCCAACCCCAACCCCATGCGTACGTAGCATCAACTTCATGACGCAAGTGCAAACGCATGCCCCACCCCACCCCACCCAACCCCAACGCCATGCGTAACGTAGCATCAACTTCATGACGCAAGTGCAAGCGAACGTTAACATGCCCCACCCCACCCCACCCAACCCCAACCCATGCGTAACGTAGCATCAACTTCATGACGCAAGTGCAAGCGAACGTTAACATGCCCCACCCCACCCCACCCAACCCCAACCCCATCCGTAACGTAGCATCAACTTCATGACGCAAGTGCAAGCGAACGTTAACATGCCCCACCCCACCCCACCCAACCCCCACCCCAAGAGGTTTAAGATGATATGTACCAAAAATGTCGAATTTGTGGGCCGGTAAAAGATCCGACTGCATATACATATATATATATGTATATATATATATACATAATTGTACATAGAGATATTATATGTATACCTGTATACCCCATAAAATTTCAAGTTAGTCTAGTAAAAAGACACAAGTTACCCAAGTACGAAACCACCTAGTAAACCAAGACCCTGCGGCGAATTGCGACTCTTCAGAATCCCAGTCCTCAGAAAACTTCAAAGGCACCACTCCTTTCCAGACCGTTCCATCACTGAGCACCAAATTCATACCTGGTGGTTGCCACCAAAACGCGCGCAAAGCGACTCGTTGCCCCATTCGAAAAAAAAAATCGGGGATGGAAAATCTAAAAAAATGCCGAGAAAAGCCAGCGGGTTTGCCCCTACCGATCCAAAATCACTGTGTCAGGACACTGTGGGGAGCAATTCTTCGGGATTTCGGGTGGCTTGAGGAGGTTGAAAGAAACCGCTGCTTGAAGCCAACAAACCTCTTCAAAAACAAAAAAAAAACTACTGAAAACCAGTCTTTGACAGAACAAAACTTATATATTCACAACTTCACAAGCCCCAAAAGAAAACCTCAGCCCAGCGACATTCCCCCGGTTCATGTCGCCAGGTGATGTCCCGCAACTTCGCTTTGCATTTCGAAGCCGTGGTGTTCCCTGGCATCGTCAGGTCAGCCACCAGAGCACCCGAGATATCGTGGACAATGAGCTGCACCGGGGGGCGAAAGACACCCGTAGCCGCAACTTCCTCGAGAAGAGTTTCCTCAAGACGGTGAAGGGCGCTGTGGAAAATGATCTACAAATGGTGGGGTTCCACATAAAAATGTTCATTTACCCTAGGGTAGATCCGATTCAAACTGTTTGGAAAGAGTGAGGCTACCAGGTATGGTTTATGATTGTTTTGACCTGGACACAAGTTCCATGACTCGGGCCCCCCTCATCAGGTGGCTACTATCATTTTGACTGGGTCATTCATTGTCATCCGGGTGCATGCACTCAGCATTTGGTTTACCCAAGGTTTGTGCAATTCCGCCGACGTGTTTTTGTTGATGTGTGTCATTTCATGTATGTTCATATCCAAATTCTAAGGGTTTGTTCAGATACAAAACCCGCCCAAAATGCAGTTTCTCAAAAAGAATTGTCCTTTTCTGTGGCAAGAGCCACCATTATATATACATTCTTCGACAATGGGAAATGTCCCGTTTCAAGAGAAAGGTTTATTTCGTTGGGAAAATTGCCAGGTTTGTTGCCCGGACGTCCCTTCACCACTCATTCAGTCAAATGGTTATGTTATAAATGGGCAATTATGAATATATATATATAATGGTTAATGATGGCTGATACTGGTTAATAATGGTTAGTTATATTTTATATAAACCATATATGATAAATGGGTATATTTCACCATAATTGCTAGGGTTTTTTCTGGAGCTTATAGCTATGGTCGCATAAAAATCACCTCAACTGAGCGCTCAAACCCACTGTCATTTCATTATACAGTACTGGTTGGGTAATAGGGATTACCAGTTCATTGATACAGTAGTGATAATCCCCAATATACGGGATAGTGTAATGTTCGGACAACTCATCAACCAACATGAATTTTGAACACTGCTGGACATCAGACCCACGAGTTGCAATATAATCTTACCAATAGTACCGCACAAGGCGGTGGCAGAAGTTTCAAAGACAGGAGAGTATAGGAGAGGTGAGTTGTTGTGACGCATGGATGGCAGAGCGAATCCACTGATGGACCGCAAGGTGGTTGGAGTTGTGTTTTTTGGAGTGGTTGCAATGGTTGCAGCGGTCACCTCACGCAGAACTGCTGGATGTAGATGGATGTTGTGTGGTGTAGCGCAGCTGTACTTGTAGTTGTAGTTGTAGTTGTAGTTGTAGTGTAGTGGGGTTGTAGCTGTAGTGTAGTGTAATTAGCGCAGTGTAGTTGCAGTTGTAGTTGTGGTGTGGTGTGACGAGTGCAGTGTAATGTAATGTAGTGTAGTGTGCTGTCGTGTTGTGTACTGTAGTGTAGTCTAGTTTAGTGTAGTGTACGGTAGTGTAGTTGTAGTTGTAGTTCTAGTTTTAGTTACTGTAGTGTAGCGTAGTGTAATGCAGTGTAGTGTAATTAGCGTAGTGTAGCGAAATGTAGTGTAATTGTAGTCGTGGTTGGATTTGCAGCTGTAGTTGTAGTGTAGTATAATTAGTGTAGGGTATTGTTGTGTAATGTAGTGTAGTTGCAGTTGTAGTTGTAGTGTAATGTAATTAGAGTAGTGCAGCGTAATGTAGTGTAGTTGTACTTGTAGTTGTAGCTGTAGCTGTAGTAGTAATAGTAGTTGTGGTTGTATTTATAGCTGTAGTGTAATTAGTGTAGTGTAGCGTAGCGTAGCGTAGTGTAGTGTAATTAGTGTATTGTAGCTTAGTACTTTTGCATTTGTAGCTGTAGTGGTAGTGTAGTGCAACTGTTGTTGCAGCTGCAGTTCTAGTTCTAGTCCTAGTTGTAGTTAGTTGTCTATCTGTCTGTCTGTCTATCTATCTAATCTAGTCTAGTCTAATCTAATCTAGTCTAATCTAATCTAATCTAATCTAATCTAACCTATCTATCTATCCATCCATCCATCCATCTATCTAATCTCTCTCTCTCTCTCTCTCGCTCTCTATCTGCAAGCTTGAAAACGAAGCTAGTCTGCGAGACTTCCTCAATTTTTGAACTTGACAACATCAGAAGCGCAGCAAATTCTGCGAGACTGCCTCAATTTTTGAACTTGACAGCATCAAAAACGAAGCTATTCTGCAAGAGTCCTCAATTTTCGAAGTTGACAACATCAAAAACAAAGCAATTCTGCGAGACATCCTTCAAACATAGAAAATTGAGTGCAGAGCTGACGGCCTCGTACCAATGCGTTTTGCGATTTTTCCACTCCACCTGTCTAAAGTACTGCGCCTGCCACGAAAAAGTGATGCCAGGTCATACAAAGTGCTGCACCTGTCACGCAAAATCATCTCAGCAAACCTGAAGATCTCATGCTCCAAAATGCAACCCCTCTCAGGAAATCAGCGCTCGGATGAACAGGTCTCTTGTATTGCGCCTGCCAAGCGAAATGCATCTTTGCAGATCTTCTTCAAATGTCCCACGCCTGCCATCGTTTTTGCTCACTTTTGGCACGGTGCGGAATCCCTTGCCCTGCCACGCAAAACCATATCTGAACCTTCAAAAGTGGTCCGGGCATGCGGTGCTTTTAACATCTTGACTTGGAAATGTGCTTCGCCCCACAACGGCGTGCACTTTTGACATGTCAACTTCCAAAAGCGGTCCGACACTGAGGTGCTTTGTAAATTTTGCCTTGCAAATGTGCTTCGCGCCAAAACGACTCGCACTTTTTCATCATCTCAACTTCCAAAAGTGGTCTCTGAGACCGTCGGTTTTTTACACTTTTGACTTCGAAATGTGCTTCGCACCACAACGGCGTCCACTTTTCGTCATCTCAACTTCCAGAAGTGCTCCGAGAATGGTGTGTATTATACGTTTTGACTTCGAAATGTGCTTCGCGCCACAATGGCCTGCAAGTTGTCATCTCTCATCTGGCCAGTTGGCTCCGCACCCGCCGCTTTAGCGAGCCTACTTTTCGACCCTCTGGAGCCACAAACCATTGGAAAAAACACAGTGTTTCACGAGTTTTCTACCTTTTCGTGCACCTGCATCTTCTTTCCTCTGACTCTTTCTCTTCTCTGATCTTCTTTCTTCTTCTCTTCTCTTCTCTGACTCTTCCCACCTCTGCTTTTCCATCTGTCCATTTTGTCGGAAGTTTGACTTCTAAACTTCCTTCGATTGTAGTCCCATTAATAATCCCATTAAATTCCCTTATAATCTCATTCTCATCCCATTCAATCCCATTAAACCGTTATAGTTATAATATCATTATAATCCCATTATAATCCCAGTTTAATCCCATTATAATCTCACTATAAAAATCCAATTAAAATCCCCCTATACCCTCCAGTAAATTAACGTAGACCCTGCCAGATAGGGGTTGTAAGATTAGTTTCCAGTTCAGGGTAGAACTGTTCCTTTACCAGCTAAATCCCATTAAATCCCACTAAATCCCAGTAAATCCCATTAAACTATGACTATAATCCCATTCTAATCCCATGAAAAACCACTGCTTTGCAGCTTGAGCTTCATCCTCCTCCCATTCCTCTACGCTGCTACGCAACACCGCTTGCTTCATCCCTCGTTTCGGGTCCCGTGGCAACAACGCCGAGCCGTCCATGGTGCAGAGGACGAATTCCGGCAGCTGGCAGCCGTGCTGGTAGAAGGCCACCTGGTCACCGGAAGGGGAGTCCCATAGCTATTGAAAATGGCCATAGAAATAGTTGATTTACCCATCAAAAATGGTGATTTCCCATAGTTATGTGGCTGTTTACCAGAGGCTAATCCCATGAATGTTTTTATGGTCCATGAGTATTCCACTATATCCCTGGAATGTGGATTGTGAGAATAATCCCATTAGTATGTTCCCAAAAATGTTCATCAGTATTCCACTGAATATCCCAGGAATTTAACGCACCCAATTCCCATCTTGCACTTGGATGTGCATCCCATTGAGTGGATTCTAAGCCATAAGTGGGGATATCCTATCAGTGGGTTTGAAAAAAAATCAGTGGGTTATTCACCACGGATCTGGATGATCCTCTGGATGACTGTTGTGAATTTTCTCCCCTTTCATGGATTGTGATAGTCCCCAATTTTTCTATTGGTTAGTATAGTCCCCGAACTGATCAGCCCACGGAGGTTATGAACACTGCATACCTGAGACGTTGGCAATCCTGGATCATCCAAGGTCAAGATGATGGGTGAAAGTAATCCACAAAAACGGGATGTAAGAAACAAGATTTCAGGGAATCTTCAAACGGGAAACCAATCATCAAAATAGGATTTTACCGACACAAATAACGATGTTGCCAAGAAAAATGGTGGTGTTAACTTAAAACAATGGAGGGGGGTTAACCGAAAACAATCGAAGGATTATATAAGGGTTCACCAAGCAGAACGGGGCACAGGAATCTTTTACAACAGCAAAATATGGGCCGAAGCCACAGCAGTATTGAAAAATAACCATCTGGTTGGTGGTTTCAACCTACCCCTCTGAAAAATGATGGAGTTCATCAGTTGGTATATGAAAAATATGAAAATTATTCCCAATTGGAAAAATAATCCAAATCTTCCAAACCAACCAGCCATGGTGAAGTCGTTATGACAAGACATCCCTTGCCGAAACGTCGGACCTCGCTGCTGTGGTAGAGCTCCGCAAAGCTGGCGTCCGCCGGAAGGCGGAACTGCAGTCGCAGCCCAAAGCTGTGAAGCTCCACCAGCACAGGCCCGGCCAGGAAGGTTTCGACCTGGCTCCGAGAACGGGAAGTCATGGGATAAATCATGGGATAAATCATGGGATATATGGAAGGGCCCCCCTAATAGCTGGATGGTTTATAAATTTATAATGAATTCGAAAATCAAATGGATGATGATTCAGGGGTAGCCCTATTTTAGGAAACCTCGAGATGTGAAAAAGGGAATATACTGGAATATAACGGTTGATTTCATGGTATGTTAATGGTGGCTCCCCAAAAATGCCATGGTTTGTGGCGACAAGGATGATAAACCATGAATTTTAGGGATACCCTATTTTCAGACAAACCCAATATGGAGATATAGTAAGGGAATAATAACATAACAGACTATACTGGAATATCATGGAATTTAAATGGAATATCATGGGACAATCACTGCTTGGATGTGGGATGTCAGGAATCTTTAAATGGTTTATACGACATATGTTCTAATTGGGGCTTCTCCACATGGGACTGGGGTGTAACATGGTTATTGATTATTCCCCAATTACGACTTATACTTATACTCGTAGTGGGATGCGCGCAGCAAATGAAAGGATGTGGGGAAGGATTGAAGCGATAAGAACAGGTGGTTCATCGGGAAGAACAGTGAATTCTTGATAGAATTCGGGATTTAGCCAATCAAAGCTCCCAGACATGGAAAAATTCAATGCCAGCAAAAAGGTGAACGTTTTGGTGGCCTAGATTCTTTCGGCCCAGACCACCTACTTCTTTCGGCCCGATTTTGACCCAGAATCATCTTCCGGGAACGAGTTGACCAAGAAAAATCGGGGGGCAAAAATGGAAACTGAACCACAGGAATAGGATTTGACTCACAAAAATGAGGAGTTGCAGTATACCCTCTGGTAATTTAACATAGCTATGGAAAATCACCATTTTTCATGGGAAAACTCACTATAAATCACCATTTTCAATAGCTATGTTAGTCATTTATCAGAGGGTATGTCCCCTATGTTTGGTTGGCACAATTCTGAACATCACGTCTTGATGCTCAACATGAGGAAATGCCCAAGTCACGAAGTCCTTGGACGTGCATCACATGGATCGTGAAGGGAAAATAAACATGACTACCCAGATGCGAACCATGGTGCTGGTATATTTACCTACATGACTGGGTCATTTATAGGGTAAATGTTGGTACATATTCCATACATGGAGCATATGGGATAGAATGCAGTTGTAAATGAGATAATCCTAGCCAGGTGATTAGGTGATTACTGACCTCAGGCTCAGCTGGCCACTGACAAAATTCCTGAGTTGCACATTCAGGTAGCGACTTTCAAATTAACTTTAGGGAAGTATACTAGTGGGTAAGACCTGTGCTTTTTCGGGGTTCGAACATTAAAATCTTAGTTGTGAAGTGAGCCGTCTCCAACAGTAAGCTTCAAGTCGTTTCTCCTGGGTGTTTGAATCTGGAACCTAATGGTTAGGCCATAACCAGTAGTAAAATATAGTCGAAGGAAGTTTAGAAGTGAAACTTCCGACAATATGGACAGTTGAAAAGCAGAGGTGAAAAGAGTCAGAAGAGAAAAGATCAGAAGAAAGAAGAGGTAGATGCGCGAAAAGATAGGAAAGTCGCGATTCACTGTGTTTTTCCAATGATTTGTGGCTCCGGAGGGTCGAAAAGTAGGCTCTCTAAAGCAGCGGGTGCGGAGCCAGCTGGCCAGATGAGACATGAAAAAGTGCACGCCGTTGTGGCGCGAAGCACATTTCCAAGTCAAAATGGACAAAACACTAGAGGATCGGACCACTTTTGGAAGTTCCGATGTCGAAAAAGTGCACGCCGTTGCGGCGCGAAGCACATTTTGAAGTCAAAATGTACAAAACACACCAATGTCGGACCACTTTTGGAAGTTCCGATGTCGAAAAAGTGCACGCCGTTGTGGCGCGAAGCACATTTTGAAGTCAAAATGTACAAAACACACCATTCTCGGACCACTTTTGGAAGTTCCGATGTCGAAAAAGTGCACGCCGTTGTGGCGCGAAGCACATTTCCAAGCCAAAATGTACAAAACACACCATGTTCGGACCACTTTTGGAGGTTCAGATGTCGAAAAAGTGTCGAAAAAGTGCACGCCGTTGTGGCGCGAAGCACATTTCGAAGTCAAAAGTGTAAAAAACTGAGGGTTGTGAGCCTTTGTTGACGTTAAGATGTCGAAAAAGTAGACACTGATTAAGTTAACTAACTTGACTAACTTAACTAACTTCACTAACTTAACTACCCTAACTTCGACGACAACAGCAACAGCAACAACAACAACAACAACAACAACCACAACAACTACAACTACTACAACTACAACTACAACTACAACTACACAACAACTACAACTACAACTACAACTAGAACTACAACAACTACAACTACAACAACAACAGCAACAACAACAACAACAGCAACAACAACTACAACTACAACTACACAACAACTACAACTAGAACTACAACTACAACAACTACAGCTAAAACAACAACAACAACAGCAACAACAACAACAACAGCAACAACAACAACTACTACTACAACTACAACTACACAACAACTACAACTAGAACTACAACTACAACAACTACAGCTACAACAACAACAACAACAACAACGACAAAAACAACAACTACTACTACTACTACAACTACAACTACAACAACAACAGCAACAACAACAACAACTACTACTACAACTACAACAACTACAACAACAACTACTACTACTACAACTACACTACACAACAACTACAACCACACAACAACTACAGCTACAACTACAACAACAACTACTACAAATACAACTACAACTACAACTACAAAACAACTACAGCTACAACTATATGACTGCAACTACACTACACTAATTACATTACACCACAACTACAACTCCACTACGCTACAACTACAACTACAGTTGCAGTACATCACACTACATCCAGCAGTTGTGGGTGAGGTGACCACTGCAACCATTGCAACCACTCCAGCAAACACAACTCCAACCACCTTTCGGTCAATCAGTGGATTCGCTCTGCCATCCGTGATTCACAACAACCAACGTCTCCTATAGGTTTCCTATTCTGAAACTTCCGCCACCGCCTTGTGCGGTACTACTGGTAAGATTATATTGCAACTCATGGGTCTGAAGTCCAGCAGTGTTCAAGTCGTTTCTCCTGGGTGTTTGAATCTGGAACCTAATGGTTAGGCCATAACCAGTAGTAAAATATCGTAAAATCATCTATGGGATCACATTTCTCCGGTTCCAGTGACCCTAGCCCAGAGACCCCGGAAACCCGCCTTCCAAGCTGCTTCAGCAAATCCAGGCCTGTCCTCAGCAAAGTCCAAGCAGTAACTATAAGGAGTTCCTTTAAGTTCAAAGATAAACTCAAAAAGAAACCCAAGAACCCACCTACCCAACAAGAACATTTCGGAAAAAAACGTGACGCTTCAAACAAAATACAAGACATCGAAACATTCCGTGGTCGAATCCAAACCGAGGCAAAGGGAGGGCACATCCACCAGTTCCGAGGCCATGAACCAAACCAATCAGCAGTGGAAACCCTCATTTGTTCATTATATTTCATTATATCACCTACTTAGGTATCTTTCATTGCTTAGTATCCAAGATATCCAAGTTTTTTGATGAGTAAATCTAGCCACCATCCAATCCATGTCTACCGACCTACCATCAATTCCACCCTCTAGATCCATGTTCAACCCGAGGACCAGGCCTAAAATTAAAATGTGCTGTGTACATTCATATTACCCTTCGGTGATCAAACATGGCTAACTAGGAAATCCTCGATACATATGGGTATGGGTCAATACCTATAGATACATTTTTAGTGGGATGAACATCCATTTACCAGCTATTTTGGGGTTCACTAGGTACCAGGGTTTTGACCCATCCCCATATTATGTACTTTGATAAAACTACTCCATAGATTCTCAAACGGTCCAGTCTTATGGATCGTCGGAGGGTAAGATTTATGCCATTGGGGAATCCAGCATTTCTTGGTGAATTTCCCGACCCCCGCAGCTGGGTTTTTTCGTCGTGCAGCGGCTTGTCTCAAACTAGGTGACCCCAGCAATTGTTACAGGTTTCAGATAGTAATAAAATATCTGGTTTCAAAAAGTTTCACAAGCCCAATCTATGTGATATTCACTGATAGGAAGAACAACTTCTTGGATTTCACTTGTTCTCTACCCTCTGGTTATGTCAAAATAGCTATTGAAAATGGCCATTTATAGTGAGTTTTGCCATTAAAAATGGTGGATCTTTCCATAGTTATGTGGCTGTTTACCAGAGGGTAATCTCATGAAAATCACAATGTTTACTGGGAAAATCCACTATTTCTATGGCCATTTTCAATAGCTATTTTGACATAACCAGAGGGTATATGATGCTTCTATTGCTTTCGGGCAACGTTCCAGATTTCCCGGCTCTTTTGCAGGATTCCCCAGGTCATCATCGGATCATCGGATCATCCCACGACCGGTCATGGGACCCTGGGACCCAACAACCCTGGTTCGAAGAAGTCCCCGATTCGCGGTTTATCGCATATATATAGATATACATATGGGTAGACGAACTATGATTACTTACCAGACTTACCACTTCCTCATCATTGACTAATCATTGACATTATTATCCCCATGTTGATTGGTGATATTCAAAAATATCCCCATATATAATTCTCCATCTTTGCTGCTTCAAATAGCAAAAAAACGATGGACGCACTGTGGGATGACCCTCCAAGTCTCCAGGGGCCAAGAGAAGCCATGCGCAATGTGCGCTGCCCGGGGAACCAAGGCGCTCTTGGACCTCAGGGTGGGGCAACGGTGGAAACCAGCCGAAAAAACCCGTAAAGTTGGTGATCGTAACCGGCATAACTAGGCTTTATGGTATACCCAGCCTGGTTATGACATTCACAGTTTGCCATGGTAAATTTATGGCCCATGAAAATAGATTGTTTACCGTTCTTAATAGCATGGTGGATCTTTCCATGGCGAACTGTTAAATAACCAGATGGTATATACAATATATAACTGTAGTATTGCAGTAGTTGTATATATATATAATTCAGTTTTTTGTTCACCAGATCATAATAAGGATTACAAAATGGGGATTTGAATGGGATATACCTCCAACAGTCCAACAAATATGTTTTGGGTCCGTCTGAAGCCATCTAATTTGGGGTGGGTTTCCCGGATTGAAGCCTGGTTCCCAGTCACATCAAAATAGCTGCCGCTGGGCTAGATCTTCTCATGTTCAAAGCCATAGGTGGCTTCTCCCATCCCCATCAATCCCATATCAACCCATGCGGTTCCAGGTCGCTGAATCTCCAACAAATTTCAATGGATAATACCGAGTCATACCGTCAAATACAGTACCCGCTAACCAGTTGCAGCTGTCATCCGGTCATCGATCATCCCCCATTCAGCCCACAACAAACAACAGCCAACTCAGGGGGCTCGCGCCAAGTTTTCCCCCAGGACCATCCATGGTTTCTCCAAGCCACAAGGCCTCCGTCGGAAGCGTCGACATCTTCCGCGGCCGGAGCGCAATCTGAAGGCAGCAGCGGAGGAAGTTCTCAGAGCCCTTCCGGTCGGGAGGACAGCGGCCACAGGGCTTCTCTTCACCACAAAGGGTCACCTCTTCGCCGTGAGGTGGGAATATGACGGAGGGTTCCCCGAGATTTTCCCGGAAGTGCGCAGGTGTCGATGTTGCTATGGATGGTAAAATTGCATGAAAGTGGACCTTCATCCAATTCAAATATTGTGTCAAAGGGCAGTGACCCAACCCCATGTGTCCAGAAACGAGGCTCATGTGCAAAATATGAGCTCGACGAATGCAACATCTTGTATGTATCAATAGGAAATTCAAGACCAAAAATGGAGGCACTGTGCCATATAAAGCCATATTTTGGGGCAAATCTCCTTACATAGGCCTTATATAGGGTAGGTACCTCCAATTTAGGTACCTGGAATGGTCATTGATGTACAGTATATTATATGTTTCGCGTATTTGCTCTACCGGCCAAAATCAGTTGTCGACCAAGCCGACACAGGCATGTTGTTTTTGCCGGAGGCACTGGCGTGACTATCCCCTACGCAGGTACTTTGAAAGTAGGTCAGCATGAAGCACGAAAGTACACAGGCACCTAAATGCAAACATGGACATCCAAATAACTGGCTATTTTGGTATAAACACCAGAGTCTGAGGGTTTTGACCCATTTCTGAGCATAGGTGTCCCAAATAAGATAACTAAACATGTAAATCATCATGAAAACCCGCGTTTTTCAGTCAAGGACTCCAAGCTGAGTTGAAGAATCCCTGTGGCACATCCAAGGAACACGTTCCGGATGCTCATCATACACGAAGAGCAGCTCTTGTCCAGCAAAGAAGCCAATCGCCGGCGTGCAGCGCAGCTCTCGTTTTCGCCATTCCACCTGGGTTTTGGTCATGTTTTCAGAATCTTTGGAGTGACAGATTCTGGCATTTTGGGGTTACCAACATGGTGATGATGATCATGTGATGATCATGACGGCGAGAATGAGGAAGAGGAGGATGCTGATAGTGATGATGGCCAGCAGGGAGGCGCAGATTTTGATCACCACCCCAGATCCTCCAACCCTTGGCCAACCCTTGGCCAAGTGACATGATGAGTTACGTCGTACTCCTCATCCCACATGCTTGGAACAAAAATATCCTGGATGCGGACATAAAGGCACAATCGGTTTTGGACATAAAGATACTTGTGAATGGAAGAGCAAAATAGTTACAGTCAGAAACGACTGAAACACTTGGGGAAATGTTCACCAAAGAACTTGTTCAAAAGGCTACCGGGATTGACCACTCGAGATTGGGTATGGATTCGCACAAAGCACTAGACTTGGGAACAAAACAACAAGGATCAACAAGGAACATACAACCACTAGGGACACACATTCTTTCAAAATCAGATCGGCCCGAGGTTTTCTGATGCATTCGCAGGGCCAGGGCATGAATTGAGTTGCAAATGTTCATGGTGCAACTTTTGAGAGGAGAACCCTACCCCCATCCCTGAAAATGTCCAGTCCCCTAGGAATAATATGTTATTTTTCTACTTGGATGTGCACCCCAGTCATTGTGTGGTGAATTACATTGAATTACCATAGTTTTCAAGGCCAGTTATGAAATTTTGCCAGGTATGTCATGTCGTATCCGGATTACAAACGAGTTAACAACTAGCCCCTTCCTGCGCCAAACCTTGGTTTCCTATCGGATCTATTTGTCATGGGGGTCCCAAATTTTCAGCGTATTGAATATGATCCAGGAAAAGGATCCTACCATTTTTTAGTGAGTAAATCCCAATAGAATCCCCAATTCTTCTTGATTAGACCACCATTTTTCCACCTAAAGAACCCTTTCCATCCAAAAATTGCTCTCAAAGTGATTGGGAATCTGGTCCCTCGGCTCCCGATTTTAAGTTGGGAATATGGATGCAACCATAGCTAACAAAGTTCAACGCGCGAAAAATCGGCGCCAAGTTGCTGTGGCGCTCATCTCTGCATCTTCCCTTAGAAACATGCTGTGCACGCCCCCTGCGGTCGACACCCGCTGCCACGGCCCATAGTGCACCAACGGCTTCGAACCTGCCGCTTTGGGCGGTGCCTGCTGCCAGGGGCCGACGATGTGTTTGAACGAGGTAAACATTTTGATTTTTAAACGATGTTGAAACACCAAATGTAAAACAATCCAAGGCAATTTCTTGCTGATGGGAAATCAACAACACGGTGACTTGCAGACAGCCAGATGCAGATGCAGATGGATCGTCATTTTCCTCCACAGCTGGCGCCCCGGCTGTGGCAGAACGGGGGCTGCGGGTGGGAATTGAGAATCGGATGGCCAAGAGACGAAAAGAAAACACTGCATGATCTGAAGTGTAATGTTGCATGGTGCACCTGGACCTGCCAATCCAAAATAGCAAAGATATATTTAAACTAAACAAAAATTCTGAGTGATAGGGATCTGAGCCATGTGATCTGGTCCGGTTGCGGCGACCAAGTCCTACCAAACCTGCTCCTCCCAGAGCGACCCGGAAGATGGTCACAGGATCCGAACCCCCAAAAATCTGCATTGCCATATCCACGATCGGATGAATGCGCTTGAATGGTCATTTCAACGCGAGCTTGAAATGTGTTTCAACGGTTCGATGTTGAAAACGCTTCATATTTATATAAACATGTACAGGTTGACATTCAGATTCCTGAGCCACTCCCAATTTCTGACATCAGCTACTGGTACCTTCATGTACCTTCAAAAACTTTGAGACTGTGCTGATATGTGTCATATTGTGTCATATTGTGTCATATGTGTCATATATTCCCAAGAGGATGCCCAGAAATTTGGAGTACCTTGCCTTCATCGCCGGCGCCACGGCGGCCACGGCGGCCACGCCCCGCTCTTCGGGCGGTGGCGACGGCCGGCGCGGCGCCGGAGTCACGGCCACACCACGGATGCAGAGGCCAAAGGTGTCACACATGGCGGAAGAGCATGGGCGGTTGGGGACCAGCGGCCTTGTGAAGATAGGTTGGTGGGAAGTCCCATAGCTATGGTTAATTGATTTGTGATTGATTTGTGTACCCACTGTATCTGCAGAAAAATCACTGGGGGTGATTTTTCAGTGTATCTCTTCCCAACTCTGCTGGTGTGCCAAGTCGCGTTGTATAAACCTTAGGATCTACCAACAGAAATATTGTGGTTCTCAACTTTTACTGGCCAGAATTGTGGACCCAGACTGGGTCACGTGGCAGATGCTCCACAGGTTCTTTGCTGACAGCCGAACTTGGCGACGTTTGAAGCTGCGAAGAGTCGACTCTTTAGTCCGAAAATAGGGTAGCCCTAAATCCACTGGTTATTTAACATAGCCATGGAAAATCGCCCATTTATAGATGGTTTACCTGGGTTTACCTATTAAAAATGGTGATTTTCCATGGCTATGTTAAATAACCAGATGGTAAATCCACTGGCTGAGCGGCATTTTTCCAAGTGGAATTTTCGACCCAGAAGGATCCCTCATCCTGGAGTTGATGGAGTTCCCAACAGATCCCCAAGACCAAAGCATGCTTTGCAGGCTGGTATTTCAGATTAGTTGCTCCAAGTGGTTAGTTGGTTTGTAAGCCCCATCGAAGTCTTCCACCATAAATCCTAAACCAACTTACCGATCCACTGAAAATTTCATCCCAGGAGATCACTAGTGCCACCCTTCAAGGCACCAGAGGAGTAACGTTCGGCCAAACGCTCAACAGGCACACGCAACCTGAGGCCGGCAATGGTGAATTTGGGGATTGGTTTTCACTACCAGGGTGCTCATGGAACCGGGGAAAGCACTCGTCTATAGGTGGTAGACTGCAGGCTTTGGTTGTGCTACCCTGGCTTCACATCCCTTCAAAAGTGAACAAATTGGATGCAGCGTGGGCGGGTACGCATAAACTCGAGTGATGACTTTTCAAGCACCGCACAAAGTTCAAATGGTGGCATACCAATATGAATGACGAATTTCAAGCTGCAACCCCAAATGTCAGGCTCTCCCAAAATCGAGGATGCCAAAATCATCCAGGCCATTACTCCTTTTTAACGGCAAACCAACAAACTTTTAGGATGCCCCATTCTCCCATCAAAAAAAACATCAAAAATTGGGTATCCTACAACCATTCAAACCATTGGTCTCCCACTCTCCGCCGAGGTGTAACCAGTGCAACTGGGCCGCAATCCCAGGCAGCGAGCTGTCTCGGGAGTGAACACCTACCAGGGCGCTGAAATCAATGCCTTGTCTAAGGGTCCAATTGGTTGTGGCTCAAAAAAATTATGCCCTCAAAACCACAGAGATTTCATCATCTTTGTACATCTTGCCTGGGTTTGTCTGAAAATTGAGGGCAAAAAACCGGCGCATCCCATGGTTTATCATGATTTTCCGTCATGAAATTGACGGAACAAGTAGATCGGGTAGATCGGGTTTTCCGCTTTAGACACCGGATCGTGCAGGTTTGTTATTAGATTGATGAAATCCCATATCAAATATGATCATGTCCCATATGATGTGGGGCCCCCTAGTTATATGTTGGTTTATAACCCCATCTAACTATACTTATAAGTACCATAAACCCTAATTATTGTAGTTGTAAACCAACTTAGCTATCTTGGGGGCCCCACATTGTATGATGTCCTCATGGATAGATTTTACAGCACATCTCCCCGCTCCTGTGGATTCCTGTGGCCCCCCCACCGGCTCAGGACACTCGTAGACCGTGAAGCTCAGAACTGTGTTGATGCTCACCTTTCAGCGCAGCGCCCGCGCTTGGCTCGGCCCGATGTTCCAAGGTAGCAATGGTTATGAAATCACATGTTACTAAGAGGTGATTATACAGCAGCTAAGCATAAGAAATATGAATATGAAATACCCTCTGGTAATTTAACATAGCTATGGAAAATCACAATTTTCAATGGGAAAATTCACTATAAATGGTGATTTTCAATAGCTATGTTAAATTACCAGAGGGTAATGTAAATAGACCCATGACATATTTGGCTTCCCTATGGGTTTTATACCCGTCATCGCATTTCCCAACCTTCCAAGGCGGGAAAAGTCGGCAACCCGCCTCGACACTTAGCGTCTGGGATCTGCCAATGACTTTCGTGGCTGCTCCTCCGCTGCTAACGTTGCAAAAGTAGAACATATCCTGGCGCTGGAGGAACTCAATTTTGGGTGTTTAGTTTGTGACTGATATAAAATCAAATAAAATTATATCATATTATATCTATATCTTCGCATCTATATTAATCTATATTAATCATGTATATATAGACACATATTTCCAATATGATGGTCCAACTATCTATGTATAATATACAAATAGAGAGAGAGAGAGAGATGCCTATGACACAGGGAGATGGACCAACCGACACCAACCTCAACTGATGGGCTGGACGTATCCTGTTGGACATGGCGAGATAAGCCTTTTAACATAGTACCGTTTGGGGTCCACAAAAAAAATCAGAAACATTTTTCCAGGATGGTACATATATATATATATACATATGACTGATGTTTCATGTTTCCCCCAGAATGTCAACTTTTGAAGCGATTTTTGTGGGTTGCTATCATTTTTTCACCCCTGATCATGTGTATTTTTTATGGGAGATACTGTGTTGCTAATCGTTTATGGACTTCCGGGATCAAAGCATTTTCCCGTCCTGCGCTTTGGGGTTGTGTACATCAACCATGGTGCACAGCACCGGCAAAGTATCCGAAGACAACGTGTTCCCCATGGCCTCAGAGGAGGCCAAACACGCCAATGTGTTGATGGTTACCCCGTTTCTGGCACGGTGGGTTGCTGGTGGACTGGTGGACTATCACACCCACTGAATGCGTCACCTGGTCATCTAACCTGGTCTCAACTAACAAAAAGAACCATTTCATGATAATTACAGACCATGTGGACATGCCTTTTCCTTTCAAAAACAGGGATGCCCTTCCAACCCCATCTGCAACTTCTGCAACTTCGGTGCTTACACTTTGGCCCAGCGGGCGCAAGCCCAGGTCTGAAACAACGGTCCCCCGGTCACCCGTTTTGAGCCAGCGCTGCGGTCGATGGCAGACACATGGCAGACTCACATGTGCCATGATCAAAAGCTGGATTAGATTCATGCAGTCATTTGGGGCTCATACCATGACTACCCTCTGGTAAACATACAAAAAGCTATTGAAAATGGCCCATTGATAGTGAGTTTTCCCATTAATAGCAGGGTGATTTTTCCCATAGTTATGTGGCTGTTTACCAGGCCGGGTAATAGGGCACTTTTTGATGGCCAATGTTTCAGGATTCCCAACAAAGCACCATGGGATGACCCTATGCCATCGGGTTCTGCCAGTCATTTCTGGATGAGTGCACCGTGTCTGGTGGATGTTCCATTGGGAAAATCACATAAATCACATAAGTCACCTTACCCAGCCTGGTAAATGTCCTGGTTATATATGACATTCACAGTTTGCCATGGTAAATTTATGGTCCATAGAAATAGAATGAAATAGATGATTTTCCCAGCGAAGATTAAAACCTCCATTTATGGGCCAGGGATTTTCCAGTTCGCTATGTTAAATAACCAGATGGTATGTGGTAAACCCAATAATCCACCGGGCCCTCAAAATCACCAGAAATGGATGGTATAAATATGTATAAATTGTATAAATCATCCATAAATGGCAGGTTTCCCCCATTCCCATTGATGAACTTCCCATTTTAGTTGATGAAAATCCCCCTTTGTTTGAAGAACAAGTTCCGCAGGCACCCAGTTACGCACCCTTTCGCACCAATTTTCGCCTCTGAAACGGAATATCGGATCCAACGGCCGATCACGGCGCTGCAAAGTTCTGGTGACTAACGCCGTTGACTGGAGCAGCGAAACATAGGCTTTAAGTCCAGAATGTGAGCTGGTTTTGGGATATAGCTATGAGTCAAAAGTCAAAACCCTACCCTAGGTGCCCTGCCAGGAAATAGCTGGTTTCGAGCCATCCCCATATGGAGCCCAGTAATGGGAACCTTGGTGGAACCTATTTTTGGGGACCAATTCTGATGTGGCTCCACTTGGGTTAACTTTCCAGGAAGTCCTTGGACCTTGGATGGTGCAGTAAAAATAACCATTGTGATTGTCCTGAAAAAATCAACCCAGTGGAAGTCCAATAGTCCTGGTCGGTTTAGTCAGAAGATGACTATAGTCTGTACTTTGCTGAGCAGTACTTAAGTACTTAAGGTTCTAATCCCACCTAAGTCCATGGGAACTGGCCCTGCAACATACAGCCCGCCCCAGTCGGTATGTTCCTGCCTACTTTCAGACAGCTTCAAACAAGGCCCGTGCAAAACAGCATGAAGCATCCTCTGCGGTTCCTTCACGCTCCGAAGGGCCAATCTATAGTGATATGCCCCTGACCCATTGGCGCTCCAAAGTGGAGCCAAGCCACCCGAACCCGCATGAAGATATTTTTTTATCTCCTACCCAAGTTTCAAATCAACGAAAATCTTCAGTCATGAAAGCATCACAAGAAATCATTGCCGCGAACAAGGAAAACTGCAACTCCTTGCAACAGCCAGTCTGAGAGGCATCTGAACATTTCATCTTTCAGTCTTTATGTGGTTTCAACCCCCCTGAAAAATATGAAAGTCAGATTGGATCATCATCCCAACTATTGGGGAAAATAAAAAATGTTCCAGTCACCACCAACCAGTTATGCTTTGGACGCCGAAAAAATGGGATCTCCTAATTTCAACCATCACCCGACCATGGTGTTCCAGGGTCGTCCCCTCTCGTGTTCCAACGGAGTCAAGCGAGGCACATCAAGTGGCCACGCACCTCACTCCAGCTCAATGACAGAAGCAGCACCCATGCCACTGCCCAGGCACATTGAGGTCACACCAAGCCTGAGAAAATCGTTGGGGAAACTGGGACATCAATCAGAGGACTTTATTTTTGGGATTTTTGAGTCATTGAATGGAGATATCATATATAACCAAACCATGGGGACTTCCCTTGGGTATTTTTTTTCGGATGACCCTCCAATGTCATCCAACTTTTTATGGAGGGAGGCCGTCGAAAATTTGTGCGGTTGAACCCAACAGAAAGGCAACAACACCCTACAAACCCCCAAAAGCTCCAGAATTCACAAAGTTGTTGCTCATGTCAAATCAACAAAATCTCCTGAAACCATCCAACTCTATTTGGATTAAATGCCCAACAGACTCCACCAAAAACCAGCAGCCAAAACCCAGGCCACTTCAAAGCCAAGTCAATCCAAGTCGTCCAAGTCGCTTCTTGCCCTGTCGCTTCAACTCGGGCAACAAGGTGGCGATCTGTCGCGCGCCCGTGGCTCCCAAGGGATGTCCCAGGGCGATAGCGCCGCCCTTGGGGTTCACCTCGGGCACCAGAAATCATGGGATTTCCATGGGATTTCCACGGAAATTCCAATTTCTACTGTCCTTTCTGGTATGATTTGGCTGATCTAAGGACTTAGGACATGATTTTACATGATTGGTATGATTTGGATTAAAACCTTAGGATTTGTCTCTGACCGTTTTCTGATCGCATGGCAGTGGGAAACATAAATGGTTTGGAGATCGGAGTCTTTGTGTGATACCAGAGACACCTGGGCATCGCAAGCAAATCTTGCACCGAACCATCTCAAGGTTTTCTTGTCAATCACAGCCCGGCTGTATACTCAGTCTCTCAGTGAGCATCCGTTGCACCCAGCTAGTTATATTCATCATTCCGCGTCAACCTTTCACACGGACCCAAATAGCTTCAACAAACATCACCTTTGGCTGGATTCATCACCACTAAACTACTAATGTGTAAAGAAAAACGTCTCACACCAAAAAAAAAAGTGGTGGGATATGTTTCGAACCCCCATCCTTCGTTAAACCCTCTCCAGCCCTTGAAAGGCCTTCTCCATGGGAATCTTCAGGTGGTCGACAGACCTCAATACGGCATGTCAGGGGAAAAATGAGGCATTCAACTGATTGAGACTTGGGGAGCCTATTTTCATGGGGAAAAATGGAATATAGTTGTCATGTGTGGTGGAAAATGAGAGAATGATGGCCTTTCACTATCCAAAGGTAGGATGTTTCCTTCAAATGTTAGACCTCTGAAACCACTGGATTCTTTGTTGGTCCATGCTAGGGCTGCTTTGGGTCCAATTCTTCCCAATTTAGGTGGCAAAACTCCGTATCGATGCCCTATCATGAGGTTTGGTTGCTGTCTCAACGACACATGTGTCAAAATACACCAATGATCTTTATTTTTGTAATATTACATAATGATCATGAATGATCCATATCATATCATGGCATACTCCACTTTTTTTTGGGGAGCGCAACCTCATCTTGAACCATGACTCAAGAAACCTGAGCCAAGTACGGCCAGATATCAAGGCCAAGGCACATGGTGGCTTGGGAGGCGAAGGCCTCGTTGATCTCATAGATGTCGACATCCTCCACCTTAATCCCAGCCTGGCCAGATCTGCCGAAGCCCCTAAAAATTTGAGCCGGGAGGGATCCCCAAAAAATGGGGACTGGGACACTCAGACTAAACCCCTGATATATTGAAAAAAAATCTGGAACAGAAGCCCCTGGAAAATGGATTGAATGCTGATAGGATCTGTGCTAAATCAAGGCTATCTGTTGAGAATATAGTTCAAGCCACTGAAGATCATGTGTTGTTTCGCGCAGTGCCTTGTCTCGTTTTCTTGGTTCTTTCAACATGTTGCAATGAATGTTTGTTGGCATTGTAGCATTTGCTGGTTGCATCGCCAGAATCTAGAATATAGCTCTGGTACAAATCTGAAATTCTGTGCTTCTGAAGCCCACATGTTTGTTGGTTAAAAGCCTCATTTGGTTGCAAACCTTCACCATGAAAACATCGTTTGGCACCTTCTCAAGTGCTGGTGGAATCGCGAAAGCAGGGCCGATGCCCATGAGCTTAGGATCCACGCCAACCTCCGCTGCGCAAAAACTAACCCTCCTTTCCTTCACAACCCAAGGAACCCGAGCAAAAGGTTGAAAAAAATATGTTCCCCTGTTCCCCCTGAGTAATTTTAGCACTTTGCGAACTGGAAAATCAACCCTTTTTATGGATAGGAAAATAATGAAAATATCATCATGGCTTCCAGTTCCACAAAACTGTCACTGCTTGTCATCCCAGCAACGCAGGCGAAGCTTCGGAAGCGCGCCACGATGGGCAGACCCAACTTCTTGGCCACGGAACGCCTGCAATGCCCCCACAGGATGGTAACCCCTCCATGGGGCTCAGGGGCTTTTTGCTGGACAAAAACTCGGGTTGAAGTGGAAAAATCGTGGAAAAATCGTGGAAAAATCAAGAAATTTTAAGGTGTTCCTTTCAAAGACTTGAATTTGCAAACGTTCATTGTAGGCATTTGACCCCTCACAGCTTGCAGCTGGCTAGTATCCAAGGCTATGCGAAAGCACGAACCAGCCACAAACCCAAATGGTACTGGACCGAAAAAAAATGGCAACTAAAATATCATGCAAAATACTGAACTATCCATGACTTTCGTTTCCCTCAATTGTTTATATTCTTTTTCCCACTGCATTCCACCAATTTTGGATGTCCAAGTTCATGGTAATTTTGTTCCTGGGGATACCTGTGGCAAAATAGGGTCCCCCAAAATGTCAACCAGTTGATCCTCCTCCCCATTGAAACGGCCATCACTGAAAAAACTCTGGGATCGAATCACGTTTGACTCACAAAAAAACACGGAACCTTCAAAAAAACACGGAACCAACCATGTTTTGGCAATGATCTCCTCCAAAATGTCATAGTTCTCCTTGTATCTTCCAATATAAATGCTGAAAAAAAAAAAACACACCGTGAAATCCCAGCGAAAAGTCCCACAGTCCCACCTGGCCAAGAGCACCATGGCAGCTCCATCGGTCACCTGGCTGCTGTTGCCCGCAGTAGTGCTGCCACCCGCCTTGAAGGCCTCGGTAAACTTTGGCCTTCAACGTCTGGGATTTGATGTCCGGAAAAGATGGGAATGGCTATACATATATATATATATACATATATATATATAATAAACACCGGACATGATTTGATGAGGATTGCTGATCCATGACCGAAATCCCAACCTCAACTGATTGTTGATCATAGTTCTAGCTAGAATCGTGATTTCATACGATTTAAGTTGATAAATTATCAACAACGGAGGCACTGGGCGTCTCTGAAAATGGAGGATGTACACTCGCAAAGGGCCATCTTAATAGGAGAAATGATAAAGGCCATCAAATGTGGGTACACCCTAGTTTCAGACAAACCCGTATTGGACACACCAAAATGCTGATTGACCATGGTATATTCATCAACAATGGTGGATTACCCTCTAGTAAACTAACATAGCTACGGAAAATCACCATGTTTTTTCTAGGTAAACCAACGTACATCACCCATTTTCCATAGCTATGTTAGCTATGTTAGTTTACCAGAGGCTAATTATCAAACAATGGGAAAGTACCATCCCCAAGTGATCCCCTGAGGATCGCCAGCAAAGTTTTTCAACATCAAACTGAGGTATTTTTCGGTGATCAATGTTGAATGGTCAGAAAAATATCTAAGAATCATCGTGAAAAAATCCAAAGTATCTACAAATGTCACTTATGTCATGCATATATGCAATCATATCCCAACTCCAATCCCTTGACATGGGTTGAAACTTCGTTGTCCCAGTATTTCAGTGCCATAACTTTGAGGTAAATCCCCCAAATTGCCAAATGTCAGATTCTTGGCTACATGAATGCCATTATATATATACTGTATATATCCATTAATCTTTCCCATTGCATTCCCATCGTTTGGAGCTTCGAATGATTCTAGTACTCAGGCAAGACTTCCAGGATCATCCCCCTGATCTATAAAATATATGCATATACACATATACAATATATATATATAAGAAAAAAAAACTCAGAAATCAGGCGATCAACTGATAAAATATGATAAAATAACCCACTGACCAAGATCAGTCAAGGCACTGGCTTCAACTTGGACAAGCTCTCAGCGGTGACACCGGCACGAGGGCCTTCGTCTTCGGTGATGACCTTCTTCTGCATGCTTCCATCCTCGAAAAGTTGGATCTGAAAAAACCACTTGGGTTTTGTGTATGTTTTATCCATTGATTTATTAGATCTACTCGTTCATGTGTTTGTTCATCTACTGGTTTGTGTTTATTTCACGCTGACGTCCTAGATGTGGCTGCAGGGCTAGACTACCTGGCTTGGTACAAGCTGGTGCCCCCTTGTCATAAGTGTTATAAACCCCATTGACTCCAGATATATCTAGCAAAAATCCTATTTGACTTATAAACCAACTTCAAAAAGTATGGAGCACCAGCTTGGCTCCATAGGTCGCTCCGGAGCTGATTTCGGGCGTGTACCCGGTAATCACACGTGGCCCTGGAAAATCCAGCAATCTACCGATTTGCTGTTCGATTTTTTGCAGCGAAGACTCGATGTACCATGGATTTCGTTCCGGGATTTCCCAGCCATCTTTGAGTCATTGGAATTTTCCCCATGGATTTCCCCATGGGATTTCTGGAAAAATCGCCGAATTTTTCGCCGTTTCGGCCCTGGGCCCACGGACAGTCCCCCGGAATCGCCGCATCGCCGCTCCTTGCCCTTGGTCTCAATGGTTACCGGGACGATCTCCTCTTTGAACCAGCCCTGCTTCTGCGCCTCCAACGCCTGCGCGACCAGCGACGCACAAAACGTTTCCGTTGAACGGTCGCGGGTCTGGTGATGTGTAACGGTTGACTATCGAAAAGGCTAAAGGGGCCATGAAAATAGATGATAAATATATATATATAGATAGATGATGATTTAGCTATGGAGAATGGTGGATTTATGTGGTATATTATATATATAAAGATGATGATGTAGCTATGGAGAATGGTGGATTTATGTGGATTTTACATAGCTACCTTAAATAACCAGAAAGTGACGAGCACGAGCAAGAATTTGTTTCACCAACTGCGCCACTTGCTTGTCTTATAGGCTCACCCTGGCCCCAGTGGGCCGGGCGCAAACACAAATGGTTTCTGTTAATTTTCCGTTGAACCATTCCTACTGTGGATGGAAGAAATCCTGCACCAGTTAATAGGTGGTTTCTCCCATTTCTCAGAGGCTTTCTACCATCCCAGGTGGTGCAGGATTTCTTCCATCCACAGTAGGACCGCCACTCCACCCAAACTGCAGGCCACCCTTTTTGCGGAAAAAGATTCCTGGAATCATATCCACCATCTTCAAACGCACCCATATCATCTATTCATGAATTATATATAGATATATGTATATATATATATAACTATATAATTACATATGTGTGTATATTATATATATATATTATCTGTATCTTCTATTTCTGATGATGAAATTACTTTAAACCACCACATATTTCACCATATTCCCACCTTCTTGTGGGAATCTGCCGCCATGCTATCCTGACGATCCCTGGGGATGCCATAGGCCGCCGCCACGTTCTCACTGGTGAGACCCATGGGCAGGAGGCAAGCCTGGCAAAATGGAGGAACCGGTAGCTCTAAATGTCATAAGTATAGGAAAATCATGGATTTTATCCATGGACTTAGTGATACTTAGTGACTGAATCCATAATCTAGAACTGCGGACTTAGATATTCTTATAGCCTGGAACAGCTTTTCCCTGGCAGAGGTGGAGATTTTTACAGAAAAAACATCACCTTAAGGTCAGTCCCATCCTCAGCATCTGTGTAGTCCAAGACTTTAGCAGAGAGCTTGGTGATGTCGATGGTGGCCATCATGGGGAACCTGGGCGTATCGGCGTTTCTTTCCGTGTGATGGCCATCCAGGTGACCATGCAGCAAAAAAAATGGCCAGGCATAGGATCTGTTGACTTATTCCATTTCAACAATCTGGGTAAATTATAATAATTCACTACCCTGAATAGTTGGGCCATTTTGGGATAATTCCTCTTCTTAACCATGATTCCAGGGTTCGGGAGGACAGTGAGGTCGTGATGAAATTTACCCAGAACAATGTAGTTCCAAAGAAGCCACCATGGATGGTCCCCAATCAATTTAGGCGGATTTTTTTTTGGGATCGCTCCAATCCCCCAGGAACTGCCAGGCAGTTCTGGTACTTCACCCAGGGCCCCCACATGCTCATGTTCTCCACACCGCCAGCAAGACCAACATCAATGACTCCAGCCTGGGCTGTGGGAAACCCTGCCATAAACCGACCATGACTGGGGATGGTAAACCAAGGCACCCCAGAAAAACATGGTGGTAAATCTCATAGCCTCTGGTGAAAGAACCAGAGGCTACATGTTCTGGCTACAACAATAAGGTAAATCAACACTGATCTAAGTCAGTCGAGTTAGTGCAGTAGCCTTCACCTAGGATTCCGTTTCACATTGACCACCTCTAAGCCGTTGGGGATGGTGGATCCTGTTGCAAAATAACATTAGCACATCATCATGAAAAAAACCCAATAGGGGAATACCATTAATCATCATTAATAGGGGTTTAATAGATGTTTATGCCTACGGCAGGAAAACCGTACGTGCGTTTTGCTTCTTTTTTGAGTATTGCTCTTTGTCTTGGGGTTGGGGTGGGGTGGGGGGGCATGTTAACGTTCCTTGTACTTCGTACATGATATATTGCCATGTTGCTAAGATCTCTGGGATCTTTTACTACGTTACGTGTTGCTACGCTGCTGAGATCTCTAGTGTGGGTTGGGGTGGGGGGGCATGTTAACGTTCCTCGTACTTCGTACAGGATATATTGCCATGTTAGTGTGGGTTGGGGTTGGGATGGGGTGGGGTGGGGGGGCATGTTAACGTTCCTTGTACTTCGTACAGGATATATTGCGATGTTGCTAAGATCTCTGGGATCTTTTACTACGTTACATGTTGCTACGCTGCTGGTATCTCTGAGATAGTTTCCTACGTTACATTGCTTGCTACGCTTTCTACGTTACATGTTGCTACGCTGCTCTCTGAGATAGTTTCCTACGTTACATGTTGCTACGCTGCTGAGATCTCTGGGATCTTTACTACGTGACATGTTGCTACGCTGCTGAGATCTCTGGGATCGTTTACTACGTTACATGTTGCTACGCTGCTGAGATCTCTGGGATCTTTTACTACGTTACAGGTTGCTACGCTGCTGACTCTGTGATCGTTTACTACGTTACACGTTGCTACGCGGTTCGTATCTCCGAGATCGTTTACTAAGGTACAACGTCTGATGCACATGATGTTTACCTGGATTTGTTAAAAATCAATAGATTTTGCATCCACTTTTTTTTAACCCAAATTCAGTTATCCAAACTGATCGGAAGAGCATTTTATATTGTAAATTACAGGTGATTGTGACTCTCCTGGAAGCAACCAATCAAAACGCTCGCGCGGTTTCCCTTCCGCCGGGATGTTTATGTGGTTTAATATCATTCATAATAATTGTCCCATTATTACCCCTATTAAACCACATAAAAATCTCTATGAAACGACCATTTTTTCTGGCTTTTGCGACACATGGAGCTTTCCAATCCATGTACCCCCAGTCATCCATGTTATAACTTCGGAGTGCCTATGATTTTCCATTGACCATCCAGCTATTGGGGTACCCCCATGGTACCCCGTAGGAAACCTATGGAAACCTCCACATCTCAGCATCAAAATCTCCCAACGGACCCGAACCTTGATGAAAGCCGCGATGTTGGCGGTAGCCTGCAGGCTGCTGCTGCACTGGCGATTCACCTATGGTGACGAGCAGCCGAGGGGGAAGGCCAGGATATCATGGGGATATTTTTAAAAAAAAAACATACATATGATTGTGTCATATATATATATTTATATATATATTTATATATATATTTATATATATATAATTATATATATATAATTACATATATATATATAATTACATATATATATATATGAAATGATGTATGGAATTCTCTGGATATCATTGTGGGTAATGGTTTTGAAACAAAAGCAATAGTTTTAAAAAACATGTCATCATACTTTGCTGAAAACGGAAAACATGTATCTAATTCGAAAGGTTGTTCTACTACTATGTCTTCGTGAACTAACTCATCTAGAAAAGTATCAAAGTCGTTTGCATCAACCATGTCGCTAGCTTTAAACTGTCGCGTGAATTCGTGAACAAAAAGATTACAGCAAGCCGCCAAAAAAAATAGAATGTGGTTACCGTCTTGGTAAACCAACACAGCTATGGAATATTGAACATTGAAAAAATTGATGTACCTCTTAAAATAGTCGTGTTTGCCATAGTTATGTTGCTTTACCAGAGAGTAAATCAATCCCAAAATGCTGATAAACGTAGTGCCTGTCGTTTTGGGGTTGTACCTCACCCGAACAAAATGGATCCACGACATTCCTCCAGGCTGTCGTTTGACCAAAGGGATACAACATGATCTACCTGGCAATATTCCATGTATAGCAACGTCCGAAACTTGGAACTTATGGCATAAAAACATCGAAACATGGTTCTATCTATTAAGGGGACCCCGTTACTGTGTTTTAACTATGGTCTATAGATGTCTATAGTTATTATGGAAAGGATTGCCAACCACTTTCCAGGAATTGGCCCAGTGGCAGTGCTCAATGGAATGTCCCAAGGCAGCTCCGCAATGAATTGGCCCATGCCTTGCCAGTTGAAGGCTTGGGGATCAATTTTTTCCTCAGAAAATGGGGGGGTTGAATACCATGGTATACCCAAAAAAACTCCCAAGAAGTCGTCCATCATCATAGGCCCCGCTATACTTTTTGTTGGGTTTTCGAGGCCATGGAAAAAAAAATAAACAAATCCATCAGCACGTCACGGGAGGTGAGTCCGCTGGCTCCGGGCTGCAGCACATTGCCTCGATGGCGAAGATCAATGTGGTCGAATTCGAATCGATATGGCAGTGTGTCAAAACCTTGTACCCCTGTAGTTCACATCAAAATAGCTGGTAAATGGATGTTCATCCCACTAAAAATGGTATTAATAGGTATTGATC
Source organism: Cladocopium goreaui (assembly GCA_947184155.2). Classification (NCBI taxonomy): domain Eukaryota; class Dinophyceae; order Suessiales; family Symbiodiniaceae; genus Cladocopium; species Cladocopium goreaui. The sequence goes on along the minus strand of CAMXCT020002458.1, from coordinate 75,272 downwards.
CATACCCATATATGGAACAAATTTATTGCCACCCAAAAAAATGAACAACCATCTGGGGACCTGCGGTCCCCAAATTTTAGAGTTTAAGGATCAGATTTTTTGAGAAGGGCGAGGATTCAAAGAAGGGATTGCACCAACAAGAATGGGGTAGCAGTCATGATGGGGGAAGGAGAGTTGAATGGATTTGAAGCATCGAAAAGTCAAGATTGGACTGGTGGGAAATTGCTGGAAACCCTTTGGTCACTTCTTATTTTCAGTGACAATAGCCAATCAGCCAAAAGATGAGGGCCATCTTCAACAAACACCTGAAGGTGACATTTAAAGTCCCACAAAAAAATGGGACGTTCGGTTGTGAGTCAAACTCTCCCTGGCGAACACCAAAATAGCCGCAAAATGAAAAATTTAATCTCCCCTATCACAGTTCCTGGGGTGGCCGTGGCCACACAACTGAATACCAAGGGAAAAAAAAAAACACCCACCATACCCACCATGGTTTAAATCATCAGATTCATCAGAAAAATATCTGACCGATATCTGACCCTCATGGATCACAATCAACCTGATATTTGGGTGGATTAAATCCGCCCACACCGCTTTGGCGGTGAAGGCGTGCTTATTGGGGGGCAACAGCAACACTAAATGCTCAATGACATTTGTTAATATAGCAGTCGCTATATCAGCTTTAGCTGGGGGGGGGGCCAAAAACGGTTTCGCACCGAGACCAGAATACGGTACGGTGGTGTTTTCGACATTTTTCGAGGATTTTTGGGTGTCTGAGCGCAAGAGGGTATTGAAATGGAATTTTGGGTCATTTTGGTAGCTTTCCGGCAATGGAAAAACGGCCAAAAATGAAAAAAACATTGTACATAGCAAGATTTTGCAGGGTTTTTGGATGCCAGAGCATTGAAAACACTGCAAAAACAAGTGTTTTGGACTGACGTTATAGCAAAAAACGTGTAAATTACCGTATGCTTGACTGGAAACATTACAAAAACACTGTCAAAAGCAATGTTTTGGAAGGATTTACTGCCTTTATGGCAAAAAACGTGTAAATTACCGTCTGTCAAAAACAATGTTTTGGAAGGATTTCTTATATATATGTTGGAGTTGGCTACCGGCATTGGCACATGGAAAAATTGAAGAAAACACTGTAAATAGCGGTGTTTTCACCGGTTGGGGAGATAAGGAAATTGGAAGCATTGTCGAACATGATGTTTTCGACCGGTTTTATGGCGACAAAAGTGTAAAGTACCGTGCTTTGAAGGAAACCATTGCAAAACATGGAAACACATTCAAAGAACACGGGATTTGGGGGACTATCTAGGCGTCGTTGTCTAGCTATTTGAAATTCCGCAGCTTGGAGAGCCTCCAAGGGAGGGAAAAGTGAAAATTCCATAGCTTGGGAAGCTGTCACGGCGGGGAAAAGTGAAAATTCCCTAGCTTGGGAAGCCCCCACGGGGGGGAAAAGTGAAAATTCCCTAGCTTGGGGAGCCCCCACGGGGGGGAAAAGTGAAAATTCCCTAGCTTGGGGAGCCCCCACGGGGGGGAAAAGTGAAAATTCCCTAGCTTGGGGAGCCCCCACGGGGGGGAAAAGTGAAAATTCCCTAGCTTGGGGAGCCCCCACGGGGGTCTTAGCTTGGGGAGCCCCCACGGGGGAAAACCACCCTTAGCCCCTCTCACGGACCGAAATAAACCTGCGGTGTGGGCGGCCACCCCACGCGAAGCGGGGTGAATATGATTAAATCCCCATTCAGTTAAATCGCATCACAAAATCCCATGCAAACCCATTCAATCCCATTCACAGTGCCCATGAAATGCCCATGAAATCCTAGGCACCGATCTGAATGTCTCCGATGTCCTTGGGATTCACCTTCGTCCTGGCAACCACCTGCAGGACGCGGCAGATGGGCTGGACGTGGCATGGGAAATGGTGTTTTTATATGGGTTTAACAGTGATAATCATGGGATATCATGGGCAATTAAGCAATTTACACTCCGGTGTCATCAAACATGGATGTTTTTGAAGATTTAAGAAAAGAAAATAATATGAGATGAGATGAAGAGGAAGAGGCATAACGATTGATGATGATGATGATGATGATGATGATGATGATGCTGATGCTGATGCTGATGCTGATTTTAATCATGATGATCACTATGTAGTAATATTGATACAGCAGTCACAAGGATGATGATTCCAAGCTGGGAATCAACACACTGTCACCATGTTTCGCGCCATGCAAAACAGCCCTCTTTGCCAAGGACATCCCTGGCCCAGTTCACCATGATCACCATGGTTCTCATCGGTTTCCCCATATTTTCCATGTACAACTTCCCCATGACTGGATAAATCCTGGATAAAATACTGGAGAAATCCATAGGAATCCACCGATCCAAGCGATTCGGAATGACATGGGCCTCCTTGAAGACAGCAGCCAACAGCAGCTCAGGGGCTGTGTCCTGGCGAACATCATCGGAAGACTGGGAAAATCAGCGGAAAACAGCATTGGAAATAGGACCAGGACCATCATCTTTCCAGCCTTCCATGTGTGACTAATCGAGAGTACTCCAAAAAACTGCATGAGTTGTGCATCCTCAGAATCTGCCGCACCGGCGCTTAAGAAGTGCCATGCCACAATAAATCCAAGACAAATAGGAGATTTTGAAGAGTGTTTTCGCAAGGTCACGGTTTGTTAACCATTCAAAGAAGCAGCTGTGCGGAGGTCCTTTGGGATTGAGTCCACGTATCTGCGGAAAATCGTTGAAAAACATGAGCTGCATTTGATCTACATCCATTCCCCATCATCATAATGGCCAAGGCAATCTCAACCTATCTCCGCTCGAGTGCTGAACTTTGACCATCCTCCAAGGACTGCGAAAAATGGCGTTTCGACCATGGCACGTTCCCCGAAACATCGGTCCTTGAAGGACCCACGCTTGGCCTTGCACAGTGGGGTGCGCACCGCGCAGCAGATCACCACGTCCTCCTGGTGATCGAGGGTTGACGAGAAAAAGATGCTGAGGGGGTACCCAGTGACTGAAACCATACTTAGGATTACTTAGGTATGTCTAAAAGTTATTGTATCTCACCATTGTCCAATTGTCCACCCTAAAATCACCGGGAACTTAGAACGCTGAAACCAGAGACATAACTAGCATGGTGTTGTGTTTATTGTTATATGGGTATGGATCAATACCTATTAATAATACCATTTTTAGTGGGTTATTCACATCCATAAATCCCAGCTATTTTGATGTGAACTACAGGGGTACTATTGGTTTTGACCCATCCCCATATACACAAAACACCATTTAAGGATGGCTTGGATGGCTCAAAACAGTCCCATGATGTCCCATGGTTGCTGAAGTCCAGGTGACTTCTCCCCATGAGCAACACAGCAGCCTCCGACTTCTCGGGTGTGCAAATGCCCATGGTCGGCTGGGCTCCTTGGTATTCGATCATTTTCATGGAAATAACTCTGTTAATGAAGAGTGAATCTCAATTGGAAAATATTGAATCTCAATTGGAATTTTGATGGAATTGTTATCATTACTATCATTATTATGATTCGATGTATGTATGTATGTATGTATGTATGTATGCATGTATGTATGCATGCATGGATGGTAAGGTAAGGTAAGGTAAGGTAATGTAAGGTAATGTAATGTAATGTATGTATGTATATGTATATATGTATGTATATATATATGTATATTATATATATATTATATATATAGAGAGAGAGATGTGTATACACAAATGTTATTAAGGGCAGTATAGTTATTGTTTGATGATATGCCATTATTCATAAAGTCAGTCCAATTTCCTACTTAACCATGGAATCATTGATTGCATGATATGACCTTATGAAGAAACGGTGGAATTACTGACAAGTAATGGATGATAGTGGGATTGTAATAGAATATAATAAAAAACTTGAATGGATAAATCAGTCAATATTGGAATAATTCCATTATCAATTCCGGGTCATCAATCTGGCTTGGAGTTTGCGCAGAAAAATTGGGAAAGTCACCAATGCGGACCGTCATTGACAATTGACTCCAATTTCCTAACCTGATGCTGTGTTTTTGGGGGGTCCCACAAGATTGACCATCATTTAGATATGAACCCAGCTTTGCAACCCAACAGCAGCAATGGTATTAACGCGGTTCCAGGGCAGGGGTCCATTATGCGAGCATTTCTGGCCCAGTTTGTGGGCTGTAAGCGGGTAGGGGGTGGAGCCACCTTCAAAAAACACCAAAGACCTTGGGCCCCAAGCCGCAAAGCCATCAGCCCAAACGGTAGTTCAATGATGTTCAGTGGATCATTTGGTTGAATGATTTCAAGTATATGGAGTTGGAACCCTGATGTTCTTAGGTACCCCAAAGAAGTTTGGGGTCCAACTTCCCATCAATCATCCAAGATCATCCAAGATACCCAGGAAGCTTTCCTGCTCTCCCATGCTGGACTGCACATGCCCGGCGATGCGTGCCACACGGTTCATGGCGTCGTTCGGACAGTTGGGGCGCAATGAAAAGATGGCTGTGAGCTGGTTCACCTTGAACCGTGCGGCACCGGCATCCCTGGTATTGGTCAGTGTTTAAGAAAAACCGAACAACTTCGAACCATCGAACCATTTCGAACCCAAAAACTTCGCGCTTTCCAAGTTCGGATCCAGAAGCCCCTTTTTGGAGTCGCTGTATTCCTCTTTGGGCTAACCCTCCACAAAAACCTCTTTGACCCTAAGAAACTCAGGAGTCGCACCCCCGCAGCACAGCTCGGCATTTCTGAAACGCGGATCAGGGATCCATAGCAGCAGATCTGGTGACTGCGCCGTCTCGACTGGAGAAAGGAACCACCTCTCCATAGAATGTCGCCATGTCGGAAAGCAATGGCACCAGAAATGGCTTGTCATTTGACATCACTATCAACCCGTATCCAGGTTTAGGGGTCTTAATGATTTTGAGCCACAATAATATCTCCAGGAGTTCTCCAGGTTTGATCAAGCCCAAGACATGGGGGACCGCTTGCCGGGCAGCCGTTCACCAAAGTAACCATCCCCTATAATACCCCAAACAGGTGGGATTCTATTCCTGGCCTCCTTTTCTCCAGTCGAAGAGTGTCCTTCTGCCTCTTTGTTCGGCAGCTTCAAACAAAGCCAAGCAAAATAGCCCGAAGCATCCGATGGGGTTCCTTCGTGCCGAAGATGGCCGGTGCCCTGTCAATGGGCACACCCTCTGACTATGTTGAGAACAAGCATCCACTGTAAGACTGTACGCATTGTGGTTCTGGGTCAAAGCAGGGCACCCAGGGGCACCCAAAAGAAATCATGAAACTTCGATACTTTGTCCTCGAAATTAATACCCCAAGAATGGCAAACTTCACAAATTGCGCTTTGACCCGCTTGAGCCATTCCAGCTACAGTCCGATTCTACTGAAACCAATCAGCCACTCACTCCAGCTCAATCACTGAGGCGGCGCCCATGCCACTTCCCAAGCACATGGAGGTCACGCCCAACCTTCACAGGGATGAGTCACAGGGCGATCACAAAAATGAATCATCTTGGCCTCCCCACAAGGTGGCTTATAAGGCTCAAAATACATCCCTGAGATATCCTGAGTATACTCAGGCGTATTTTTTCAAACAGGAATTTCCAGTTTCGAAACTCGACCTGAAACCCCACTTCAGCAGGTTCTGTTGCCACAACGAGTGGATTTGCCCTGGAGTCCCAACAAAATCGAACCTGGCTGGAACGACTCATCCTACTTTTGTATGACATGGTATGACAATGATGGGAGATACCTACATAAGCAAGAACTAAATTCACCTATTTGTTTTCCTAAGGTAAATATGATAGGGAAATCATCGACTGCGTTCTGAATGGTCTGTTGCCATGTTTGATTCATGGCTCCAACCACAGGTTAAAAAACCGTTCCACACATCAGCCCAACACCGAGCCAAGTCGTCCAAGTCACTTCTTGCCCTGTCGCTTCAACTCGGGCAACAAGGTGGCGATCTGTCGCGCGCCCGTGGCTCCCAAGGGATGTCCCAGGGAGATGGCGCCGCCCTTGGGGTTCACCTCAGGGTGCGGAATCCGGCCATGAACCCCCGAATTTAGGTCTGTATGGGTGAAACTGTGAGGCCCTCAACCGGAAATTTGATGAAATTTGGGCACCGAATGGTGACCTATCACCGTGGATCACCAGATGAGGTCATCTCAAAATTTGGCCCATTTCATCATAGCATTTCTCACCTTCTCGCTGAAGAAAAATCTGTCTTTAGTGCTTTCAAGGCCCGATTTCGGCTTCACAAAATCACCCAAAGCCCGAAGCATCACAAGTTTTCTTGTGATTCTGGAAACCCAAAAATCCCAACCGGCCGTTCTTAATGTGACCATCTTCACTGACCCCGAGGGAACCCCGTTCTGCAGCGACCTTCTCCATGGGGATCTTGAGATGATCCACAGACCTGAGATCCGAATGCGCCCTGGAGGAGTCTTGGAGCTATGGCACCCCCAAATCTGTTGACCATTGCGGGTTCGCACCTGACTCTCATGCCCAGGGCTATGAATCAAAGCTACATCCAGATGTCATTGCTTGGTGCCCCTCTGTTTTCCTTTGGATCCCACTCTTCCTTGCCCAAGGCACATGGTGGCCTGCGAGGCGAATGCCTCGTTGATCTCATAGATGTCGATGTCCTCCACCTTCAGCCCAGCCTGGAAGATCGTCCACGGCCATGGTGCAGCTCGAAGGGGGGATGCCTTTTCTAAGGTCCATCAGAACCAAGAAAATTGTGGCAGGAGAATCAGGAGAAGTCCAAAATAGTGAGGATACAAGCAACAAATTCCTGTGGCCAATTGCTAGTTAGAAAGAGGCAAGAAAATTCCAAGTCAAGATTCAACTTGTAACAACTCGTCTCGTGAAACCGGATCACTCAGTTTCTGCGTTAAACCCAACCAGAAAAACCATCCCCAATTCGGGTTTATCATGGGGTACACTGTACAAGATGGGATGATTTATAGCCACCAGCCATGCTTGGTGACTTCGGTCCACACCCACCTTCTCAAGTGCTGGAGGAATGGCGAAAGCAGGGCCGATGCCCATCAGCTTAGGATCCACACCCACCTGAAGCGTCAAAGTGGACCTGCAATGATCTTCAAGCTTCCAACTCCTCTTGTTCTTGAAACAAACAGTTTCTATAGAATATATATATATACTGTATATATATAATTATATATACACTGTATATATATATAGAGTGAAATTTAGTTTTTTTTCAAGTCCTCCAAACTTGAGTGATACCATTCACCCTTGTTGGTCCCGGGTTCCAAAGCCGGGTGCGGTTGAAAAGTCTCAATGTGACCAGCCATGTGGTAAACTGGCTCCGAAATCATGAAAATTCACCCAGGTTCTGGTTACAAATGTTCCAATCTGATCAAGATCATGGATATTTGGATCAAGATCATGATATTTGAATCAGGTTCTGGTTACTCTGGATCCAAAGATCATCAAATATCCATGACCTGTGATACGTCCCCGTCTGCAGATGCCCTGCTTGTCATCACTTGTCATCACTTGTCATCCCAAGCAACACAGGCGAAACTGCGGAAACGCGCCACGATGGGCAAACCCAACTTCTTGGCCACGGAACGCCTGATCCAAAAGGTGCAGCCCGCTGTCAATTCCCTTCTTGAAAAAATGGGAAAAAGAGAAAACGAACAGAATTTCATAGAGATTTTATGAGAATAACGCTGGGATTTAATAGGGATTTTATGAGATAACGGGATATTCCGAAATGGTGTCATCAAACCTGGCTGGAAAATCCTCCAGCAATAGTTCGACCCAAGTTCGGTCCCAATGCGTAAATATGTGTAAATTCCCTATCAAACCATGGTTTCTTGGGGGTCTTTCATATTAGGGGGATGGGATTAAGAATGATTTACACATATTTACACCAAATCTATGAAAACCCACTATAATCCCATTGCTATAAATCCCAGGTAATGTAAAGGATAAATATGATATAACCCCGGAACTCATCCACCAACGCTCACCTGGTCAAGAATGGTGAAGCTGAAGTAAAAATCTAGCGAGAAATTGGCTGAAAACCACTTGAAGTGACTGGAAGACTCAGCAGAAAAACATGTGTTCTACGGCTACAGCCCTACAGCCTAATCGGGCATATGACCTCATCTTAAGTGATATATACAGTAACCAACTAGTTGCAGGAACTATAATCCCCTTGGGCGATAACTGTACAAGTCACAGATTGTTAAAAGTCAAGGTTATGAATGGGTATAGCCATAGCTGCGAGCATCATGAGTTGGGATAGAATCAGATAGAACAAACTAAGTAACTATAACCCCAATATCCAGTGACTAAGGGCGAAAACTCTCCACGACTATACGCTAGTCATGACCCTAAATATATGGAGATTCATCATTTCCAGATCGTTTCCAAGGGACACTACCCAGTGTACAGTACCCCACATCTGAACTGGAACTCCACCCCAAGTGCTGACCATCCGCCATCATTTTTCAATGATCTCACGAATCTCACCCCATATTTCTCCTTTTCATCTTCCCCCCTTAAAAAATGATGGTTGAAACCCAAAAAAAAAACGTGAAAATCCCAGCGAAAAGTCCCACAGTCCCGCCTGGCCAAGAGCACCATGGCAGCTCCATCGGTCACCTGGCTGCTGTTGCCAGCAGTGGTGCTGCCACCCGCCTTGAAGGCCTTGGATGGAGCTTTCCACAGTCTTCCATCTGATTTTAATTGTAAAATCATGTAAATCATATATCAATATCTATCAATGGTGGATTTTCCAGCAAGCCACTTTCGATGACCGGAGGATCCAGAGGGTAAATCTCCCAAATATGGTCGATTTCGATCCACTTTGGTGAAAATCACCTGATTGAAATCTCCATATGGGTGTATCTGACAATGGGGGCCATCAAAAAATAGGGAAAATAAATATAAACCAGTGGATGGAATGGGGAACTCCATGTTCAACCCCATACTTATTCCATCTCCCCTGGTAAAAGTATCTCTTCTCCATATTTTCCCCTCCAAGATCTGATTTTTTCCCCGGCAACCTCTCCAACTTCGTCCCAGGCACCGGCTTCAGCTTCCCCAAGCTCTCGGCCGTGACGCCGGCGCGGGGGCCTTCGTCCTCGCTGATGACCTTCGTTTGGATCTTGCCGTCCTGGCCGGGGCGGGTCTGCCGGGTCGGGGGAAGTGGTTGGACAGGTCCTACAGGTCATTCGCGTGGTGTACCCGGCCTGGTAAACATAGAAAAAGCTATTGATAATGGCCATAAAAATAGTGAGTTTTCCCATGAAAAATGGTGGATCTTTCCATAGTTATGTGGCTGTTTACCAGAGGGTAGTTGGGAAAGTTGAGACGTAAAACATTGTAAAACCCTGTTTTTTGTCCATTCAAAGTAGTCAGGGCGGTCCGGTGAATTTCCCTTCGTCTGGTAACAGGGAGAAGTGGAGACATCAGGAAAAGAAACAGGGGATTTTTTGTACGATCTCATCAAAAATCAATAGATCTGGGCAATTTACATCACCAATTCATGAATAACATGTAAAAATCATGTTTGGAGATATTCATAACATTTCATAAGCCCAAAAAAGATGCCAAAACTTGGGAAACCAGGGTGGTACTTCGATGATAGTTGCCTCATACTTCCAGTCAACCACTGGGGCTGCTTGGACGATCATCCCACTTAGGAAATGGTTCGCAACTGGGATTACAAGCCACTTGCATATGGGATGAGCACAGAAATTGGGGACTTACCAGGGTTCTTAATCACGAATTCTGGGATGATCCTCCAGCCCTACAATCCCTACAATGTGGGGTCCCCGTTCGATAGCTAAGTTGGTTTGTAACTCCAATAACATCGAATAACTAGACTTCATGGGACTTTCCCCCACCATCAACACCATAACCTCAGCCATCCTCAGCCACCCTGGGCGCCCTGCCTTGCCCTTGGTCTCCACCGTCACAGGAACAATCTCCTCCTTAAACCATCCGTTCTTCTGAGCCGCCAAAGCCTTGGAAAATCACCATAGCTATGTTAGATTACCTAGGGGTAAAGCAAACTGCTCATGAATTGGAGAATGTCACCTCTATGTTGTTGTATTTGTTTCAAGAATTTCAGTCATGGATTATCGTCAACCCTTGGTTGACTGGGGTGGTCGCCCTAACAAAGTGATAAGTGTGCTCCTGGGCTGTGTCAATCTGGGGCTGACATTCCACACTATTTCGAAAAATAATGTCTGAAGTCAAAATTGGCTTGTCAATTGTCAATGTCAACAGGGGGTCTGTGAGGACAAAATCCCACAGATTTATATGCCCAACATTCAGTTCGCAGCTGCGCCTAAAATAAAACACCTTGAAAGCCGCCATGTACCTTCAGTATACGATAGCCGTTTTTGATGAGTCTATCATTTTATCCCGAAAATGTTTGTTTTTGTCTAAACATATATCCCAAACAATCCGGTTGAAGGTATCCCAGAGCCCACCTTCTTGTGGGAATCCGCAGCCATGATGTCCTGACGATCCCTGGGGATGCCATAGGCCGCCGCCACGTTCTCGCTGGTGAGACCCATGGGCAGGAGGCATGCCTGACCGCATCAGACACACCAAGGATCCAAAATGGAGGTTTCCCCAAAAATGCTTTGAAAAGCCATGGGTTTTGGGGATCCTGAATTTTAGGAAACCTCCTTTTTTTCTTGGTTCTTACATCCAATTCTACTTTAAAATTGTCCTGACTCCTGACCTTTCATCAAACTGCACAGAAAAGTGCTGGACTTCCTGTCCCCAGGTCTTTTTTTTCAGGTCTGACCTCGGCATCTGGGTAGTCCAAGACATCCTTGGAGAGCTTGGTGATGTCGATGGTGGCCATCATGGGAAACCTGGATGTGGTTGGTCAATGTATATAAGTAAGCCAAGAAAAAGATGCAGAAATGAAAAAAAACACCTGAAATCGACAGATAAGTTTCACAGCGTCACGCACAGCATTTCTATCCTTTGAGGGTTTTTTCAGACAGCAAGGAAAGTCCGCAACATCTAATCTACACCAACTGTGAAAAACTGTGAAAATGGGGATAGTTAATATCTTCAAGCATCCAAGTTGGGGGGATCCCTATGATGTTGAGCCATAGCCATTCAGCAGTGCCGTGTAGAACTATCCCAAAGACTTACTAGAAATGGGCCGGATTGGGTTGGATTGAAACCATCCACACTTGGAGGTTTGTGGCGTTGGGTTTACCACATCAAACCAAATTCTGCTGGCATCCCCAAAAACACTTAAACCATCTAAAAACATGTTGTGTCCAACCCAAATAAATCGTGCTTTTGTGATCCAGATCCAGGGTAGTTTTTTGGGGACTAAGGGGATAGTTAGCAGTTAGCAGAAAGCAGCAGCAGGTGCTCAACGACTCAAATTCAGCGACGTGCAGAGACATACACCTTCACAGTGGAAGGATAAGAGTCATTAAACTTAAACGAATCCAACCCTAAATTTCATGGAAAAAAACATGGGTATCTGGGTATCCTCTAGATCTTCCCTTTTTTTCACCAACCCATATGTCAGTATGTCCCTTGTCCCACCCTTGCGCAAGGCACATGCTCATGTTCTCCACACCACCGGCAAGGCCCACATCAATGATGCCAGACTGGGCCGTTGTTTCGCTGCGATCGGATAGGCCAGGGGCCAAAAAAAATCATGTGATTGGCAACTTGGACTGATCTTCATGAGTGAAAGGAGATGAAATTGAGGAATATTTGAAGATATTTGAGGAATATTTGAGGAATATTTGGATACACCAACTAGTTGTGGACTGAAGATTGTGGTTTGACTACTGTTCAAGGGCGGTTGTCTCAACATCAAGATAGCTCAATAAGAGTACCCTGGGTGCTTCGGTCACCAGAAGAAAAACGAAAAACTGGAATCGAATCCCAGGAAGGATCCAAGATGCCAAAACGACCCATATCTACAGTATTTCTGACCACCAACCGCCGTTCCAACACTCTGAAGCTTGGATCCAGATTTCGAGGCTCAGATGAGCCTAGTAGTCTTGGATGTTCATTCCTCCATATAATCCTAGGTCTTGACCTCTAACGGGCTTGTCATGTCTCAAAAATGAAAAAGATCTTCCTCATCATGTTTCCGATAGAATTGGCGATTTTTTCATGGCTATGTTATTGGCTTGTCATCCATTCCCTCCTTTCTTGCTGCCCCATTCAGGGACCAGCTGAAGCCATGACCTTGATGAACGCGGCAATGGCTGCGGTGGCTTGCAAGCTGCTGCTACATTGACGGTTCACCTGGGAAGTGTGTTGGAGACCAGGCAAAATATGGGGAATATATGGGGAATATGATCAGCAAATGGGTACCCATAGGATCCATGTATGGTATATATGCTAACATTGGGGGGTATATTGATGGTAAATGTTACCATATATAGCATACATGGATCCTATGGGGTATGAACTGTATGAACCAAACATTGGGGTATGGACCCGCAGAAATTATGGGCAACTATCCATTTCGGGTGGTGATTCAATTTTGACCTGCGGTAAGTCGAGAAAATTTTCCGTCAAAAATTCGTGCTGTGATTCCACCAGAGTCTTGCTGAGAAAGACATCTACATCATCTACTACCCTCTGGTAAACATACAAAAAACTATGGAAAATCCCCATGTTTTTAATGGAAAATCCACTATTTCAATGGCCATTTTCAATAGCAAACTGTTGACATAACCAGAGGGTATCCATACTGGTCCCGAGAAATGGCCAGGGCAAGACGAGCTGCTGTGCTCAAGGGGATCTCGTAGGGAAGCTCGGCGATGAACTGGCCCATCCGGGAGGTGAGGCCGCTGGCTCCGGGCTGAAGCACGTTGCCTGTGGGATTCAACGGGGATCTCAACAGCCATCGGTGGGAAAACTGGGTACAACGGACAACGGCAAAAAAGAGTGGGCAAGGGCGTTGTTCCAGCAAAATTCATTTTCTGGGGTGTATGTATCCCTTGTGAGTCATATATTCATATATATATTATATTCTGTGGTGTTTTTATCATAGGTGAATAGTTGCTATAGGGTTATACATAATATATATATATACTATTCTATCGGGTCACCCTCACATATTTACATATATATTTTATGTAATTATAGTATATATAATATGTTATCCGGGTCACCCCCATATGTTTACATATATGTATATATATATATACTATCTTATCAGGTCACCCACACATACACATATATATATACTTTAAACCCCATAACGCTTCCACTCAGCTATCACAGCAGCAACAGCAGCTGAATTGGGATTTGAGTGGATTTTTTCAAAAATTGGGATGATCGGGGTTCCTTAGAACGCTCGCTACCGGTAGTGAATTGGGGTTTGAATTGATTTTTTCTAAAATTGGGATGATCGGGGGCCCTTAGAACGCTCGCTACCAGTAGTGAGTGTTCTAAGAGGGAGCGACGGTCGCTCCCTGTTAGAACGCTCCCTAAGATAGATAGTGTTCTAACAGGGTGCGACGGTCGCTCCCTGTTAGAACGCTCGCTACCGGTAGTGAGTGTTCTAAGGGGGGGTTGGCAAACATCGGACCAGGGATGATCTTGTGTTTTCGCTGGGGTCTTAGTGAGAAGAACGCAAGATTGAGGGTGCTCCAGCGACAGGAAACCTCCCTTAGAACGCTCGCTACCCGTAGTGAGTGTTCTAAGAGGGAGCGACGGTCGCTCCCTGTTAGAACGCTATCTATCTTAAAAGCAGCAATTATACATATGGATGATTGGGGGGCCCTTAGAACGCTCGCTACCGGTAGTGAATGGGGAATTCTTTCAAAAATTGGGACGATTGGGGTTCCTTAGAACGCTCGCTACCGGTAGTGAATGGGGAATTCTTTCAAAAATTGGGACGATTGGGGTTCCTTAGAACGCTCGCTACCGGTAGTGAATGGGGAATTCTGTCAAGAATTGGGATGATGGGGAGCAATTAGAACGCTCGCTACCGGTAGTGAATGGGTAATTCTGTCAAAATGGGTAATTTTTGAAAAAAGCCGGCTGTTGCTGCTGTGATAGCTGAGTGGAAGCGTTGTGGGGTTTAAAGTATATATATATATATGTGTGTATGTGTGGGTGACCCGATAAGATAGTATATATATATACATATGTAAACATATGGGGGTGACCCGGATAACATATTATATATACTATAATTACATAAAATATATATGTAAATATGTGGGGGTGGCCCGATAGCATAGTATATATATATTATGTATAACCCTATAACAACTATTCACCTATGATAAAAACACCACAGTATTATATATATTATTATATATATATATATTCTATATATATATATTATATTATATTATATATATATATTATATTATATATATATTATATTATATTATATATATATATTATATTATATTATATTATATATATATATTATATATATATACATTATATATATATATACACATGAGGTTTGGTGTGGGGGTTTTAGCTGCTGGTATATTCAAGCAAGCTTGATGTTCGACTTGGGGTGGGGAGAAGCAAGGGCAACATATCATATTCTGAAGATCTTGTGAATGTCCTCGGCTTCAATCTGTACATCATTTATCTAGTCCGAATATTCAAAAAACAACTTAGTCCAGTTTTTGAGGTATATACATATTGTATATATTTACTCCTCTTTTTCGAGGTTTCAAGCTATCTTCAAGTCTCTTAACTCAGCCAGAGCCGGCTGGGCAAGGTACCAATCTGGATATCGCCAATGTCCTTGGGGTTCACCTTGGTCCTTGCCACGACCTGAACAACTTGGCCAGCGGGTTCAGGGGGGTTCTAAAAGGGATGACCATGGGTGAAAAACCTTGGGTGAAAAAATCTTTACTGGTTGGTGGTTTCAACCAACCCCTCTGAAAAATCTGAGTTCGTCAGGTAGGATGATCATTCACAATAGTTCGAAAGATAATCCAAATGCTCCAAACCACCAACCAAAAATATTTATGTTTCTCTCATTGGCAAAGATTTAAGTTGGTTTTGGGGGGTGCGACTATGCCCTGGAGAAGAACCCGGACTTGCCACAGGCCTCCTTGAAGACAGCGGCCAACAAGAGCTCAGGGGCAGTGTCCTACACCGTTTTTCTTACTGGTGCTTAGTAGGGAATGAGGGAATGATCCACAATAACTATCAATAATCATCCCATTCCCCCATTCCCATCCATTCCCTACGTTCAGCACCAGTAAGTTTTTGCTTGTGGCAGTACTCTCCAATTGGCTTTGTTGGCAATACGACTTTTGACTAAGTGACAACTTCTGTGTGATCCACCAACTCGGGATCTGAACTTAGCGTAAAATTTGGGTACCTCTATTTACCAAGCATCCACTGGCAAGAGGAGCCGTATTGGAGAAAAAAACAAGTCTCAACTTGCCCTGCACAGGTGTTTTCTTGTAGCTGGTGCAAGATTTTGGTCTGCAAAATCACTCGTTCCAATTGGTCCCAAACAAATCTAGGGACTCACTTTTCATCGAAAAATCGATGGAAAAAAATCACCAATTTCCCATCTTTTTTGTTGCCATAAATTGGTGATAAAATACCCATCCCATCCCATCCCTATATGATAAAAAGCCTTGCACTTGGGGATCTGGGGATCTCTGGATCTGGTCCTTGAAGGATCCACGCTTGGCCTTGCACAGTGGGGTGCGCACCGCGCAGCAGATCACCACATCGTCCTGCGCGGCTCGCGTGATTTCGCATGCCATGTCAAGGCTGGTTGGGGGCCGGCCATGTCCTCAACACAAAAAAAACTCAGGGTTTATCCATTCCGTATCCATATCCATATCCACATCCATATTCTTCTTTCTAGATATGCCCATATTTTTTGCCCACCACATATCCATGTCCCCATGACCAGCTTGAAATTTGAGACACCCTAAGTCGTCCTCGCCCTTCGCTGCCGCGCAGTAGCCAGCTGTAGGCTGAGCACCTTTGAACCCAGCTCTGAATCACTGGATTGCTTCAAGGGAAGTTCTCCCTGGTTTAACCAGCTACAAGGTGGTGCCCCCCAGTTATAAGTTGGTTTATAATCCCATTAACTATAGATATATCTACCATAAGTCCTAGTTATTAGAGTTATAAACCAACTTAGCTATCTTGGGGGCACCACATTGTAGAGATGTATTTTTTGCCAAGGTGGGCTGTAACTGGAGTTCTTCCGGGAAATCCTGAACTGAAAACCATCCAATTGGCCAAATCCAAAAATTCCCTGCAGGGAGATCATAACTTAGCCCAAACTACCCCAGCAACCAAGTGGAAAGAAAAACATCAAAAATCACCCTAGGACAGCTGAGAAACCAAGGCCCATGTCCTGTGCGCTGGACTGCACATGGCCGGCGATGCGCGCGATGCGGTTCATGGTAAGACGGGAACGTGGCAAGTCGATGGGGAAAGGCTGGGAGCAAGTTCACTGGAGCCAAGGGCATCCAAAGGTGGCAAAATTCAGCGTTCAACACGATCACAAAAAGGTCAGCCTCAATAGGAACCAAAACAAATTCACAAAAAATGTCGTCTCCAGAAAAACGGGTTTCAACATCGCACATCTTTGCCCGAAACCAAAGAGCGAATGCTCCAGGTCCACCCCGGCGGCAGGTTCTGCCACCAAGGCAACAGCTGGTTTTTCTGGTGCAGCCAGGAAGAGTCGGGGTAATTTTGGTGCAAAATTCTCCAGGGAAAAAAAAAACTGTGTTTTGCCGCTGCAACCTGATGTTCAATGGTTAAAAAAGAGATGAAACCAGCTATCCACTGGAACCAGGTATGCAAGAAATGTGTTCGGGTCGAATTTTCCAGGACTTGAATCATACTGTACTTGATGATTCAATCAAGATGGCTTCCTGTAGATGCTCCTGTCATTCCCAATGAGGGTGTATCACCACCAGAAAGCTGGACAACAATGGCTATGATTCAGCAGATTTTTGTGAAATCAATTTGGATTCAACCACAGCCCCTTGGCCTGCCCCAGCCAAAATATATAGCCTGCCCTCGTGAGAAATTTTTCGAAGGCGGCTTGAAACAGCCTCACAAAATCGCACGAAGCATCCGAAACCGTGGTTCCTTCGTAGCGAGGCATATGACTATTTGGCGACGTCACGCATGTTTTACGCTGACAGCCTGACTAGCCAATGGAACCTTATTAATAACATAAATTACCATGCATAAACCATAAAACACCATTAATAAGAGCCAATGATATACTCTCGGATTGCCTTGATTGCCTGGACATGATCTCAGAAAAAAATCTTGCTGGTTCTTATCATCCCTGCGAACCAATGGTCATCATTTTGGTGTTTCTTCAAATGTAAAACCGGTCCTTGGATTCAAGACGAGCGGTTCATGAATATCGGGGACCTTTCACGGTCACACCTGTTACTATCAGGATTTTTCTGAGACACCCCTATTCTGATGCAATGAGAGGTTTGTTACTCTCTATGGTTTCTAGGCCTCTCTCTCTCTCTCTCAAACTTGCCATGTCATCAACAACTGGTGGACATGGTTGCTTTCACCAGTCAAGCCAGTTCTGCACGCGGGTCACTTGTCAACATGAACTAAGATCTAGAGGTTCTGCTTTTGTTTTGGAACACATCATCGTGAACCATAAATCAGCCTTTTATTCAATTTTCCTCACTAAGTTGCCTCCTGCTGTCTCCTCATAAATAGACCTCATGGTCAATAGCCATGCCGGGCAATATGCATCTCCTTTAGCCGTTGCAAGCAGTATTTTTCCTATACATATAACATATATATAATATGTATATATATATATATGTTATACACTGATTTACAACAATAATTGTATATATATATACACTGTGTATAATATATAAATATATTATATCAAGGCAGCTTGGTCTCCGTCGCCAAGTTGAACCAATCAGCTAACCAATCATCACTCCAGCTCGATCACAGAGGCAGCACCCATGCCGCTTCCCAAGCACATGGAGGTGACGCCCAACCTGGGCTGCGGTGGGACGCCATTTGGGGCTATCCAATCTTTGGAGATTTCTATTTCGCCATGAAAAAAAAATAGGAAAAAGGGTGCAGAATTGTTTTTGGTATTATTTTTTTTACAGTTTTGGAATTTTTTTTGGGGTTCGTGCCTCTTCAATTTTTCCATGGTTTTCTTCAATTTTTCCATGGTTTTCTTCAATGTTTCCATAGTTTTCTTCAATTGTTCCATGGTTTTCTTCAATTTTCCATGGTTTTCTTCAATTTTCCATTGTTTTCTGCAAGTTTTCCATGGTGTTCTTCAATTTTTCCATTGGTTTCTTCAATTTTTCCCGGGTTTTCTTCAATTTTTCCATGGTTTTCCAATGGTTTTCTGCAAGTTTTCCATGGTTTTCTTCAATTTTTCCATAGTTTTCTTCAATTGTTCCATGGTTTTCTTCAATTTTCCATCGTTTTCTGCAAGGTTTCTTTGGTTTTCTTCAATCAATCAATCTATATATATATATATAGTATGTGTGTATGTATGTATGTATAGGTAGGTAGGTAGGTAGGTATGTACGTAGGTAGGTAGGTAGGTATGTATGCATGCATGCATGTATGTATGTATATGCAGGGTGTGGTTTAGGGTTTAGGGATACAACATGTAATTAGGTATAATTACATGATTATTTGTTGTTTATGTTGGGATCAAAGTTGTGTATAAAAACAACCACAAATATGTCATATATATATATATATGTATACGTCTGTATATCTATAAGTAAATATGTATGTGTATTTATAATATATATATATACTTATAGTTATATAATTATATAAATATATATACATTGATATGTATATACATATTAATATGTATGTATATATATATACATTTATATAAGTACATTAATATATATAAATATAAGTGTATATATAAATGCAAATATATACATATACATATACATATATATATGTATACGTGTGTCTATATATATATATGTCTAGATATATATATATATATAACAAAATAAATTAATATAGTCGAATCAAACAAGTGTATTGAAAAGTGTGCAAGTTTGAATTTAAATAATTAAAAAAAGCGGGAGGGGGGGGATTGGGGGGGAGGGCTGAAGAGGGGCCCTAGCGTCTACTTCAAGATCAGCTAAGGCGTCTTCCCCAATGACAGCACTTGTTTTACTCAGCCTGTTGCCGGTCTGTGCTTGTCTACAGGGTTACTCTATATACCTCTTGAGCCTTGAAGGGCGCATATAAATGTGCTCAATACTCATGCATGTACCTATGTAGGTATTAGGTCGAAACAAAAACACAGGCACAAATTCAAAAGCAATGAGTAGAGCACTACGCCTTGCCGTACCCAATTGGTATTAAGAGTATCTTCCTGACTTCTCTACACAATGGCAAATAGCAAAAGAAACCGGAGTTACGCAGTGGCTTCAAATTGAAAAACACGTGAAAGCAGCGAATGTCCTAAGGACATGTCGAAAAAGAACAGCGGATTCGCTAATTTTTCCAGTAGCGACCAATGGTGCTTCGCGCACGGTCTCTCCATAGGCAAAATGCCTTGCTCTACCGGTGAAAGTTCGAATTGAAAAGTTCGGGTTCGCAAGATTCAGAAATTCAGGTCATACGAAAAACAATTGACCAAATCACGAAATAAACGGAAATAGCGGATCTCCAAAGTTGCTCATTCAAGCAAACAATGGACTGAAATCGAAGTTGGTAATTTTTGGAGTTCGCTCCATTCGGAGTGGTCTGCTCGCCGGATGGTTCATGGAGATAAATGTATATAGTATCTCTATTTACAAGAGTCTCTATTTTACATTAAATTGAAGTTCAGACACTTGTGGCATTATCTCTATCTAAAAGAGTATATGCCATCTGTGTGAAATAAGTTGAACGCACAGAAAAACTGTACACGGCCTCTCATGCTGTGTTATCTTCATTTAAAGAAGTATACACTCACTCATAGCCAAAAGCTTGATCTCCATGGTCTGGACGAAGAAGATGAGGATCCACCCCACTCTGTGTTGCCCTGATACGTCGATGCTTGATCTTCATATGCCTTTCTCTTTTTCTCCTTCTGTCTTTCCTTTCTTGTATCAGCATACTGCTTCTTCTTGTAGGCCTGTTTGTAATGATGTCGTTCATTCCATGACATATCAGAAGGATCAAGATGGATAAGAATTGGATTATGAGCATCGCGATCATTTGGGGCAACCATGAAGATGTTGTGATCACCATGTAAGCAAGTTTCATTTACCTTGAAGTAAAATTCACCCACATAGTTCATGTGATCTTCATCCTCAAAGTCTTCTGGGTGTTCCTCACACATCAAACGTGAATGACCCCACTCAACAACTGTTAACATACAACAATCACCTTTACCATTTGTCTTGTTCATGAGCTCGTCGGTGTATGTTGCTGTTGTAATGCCATCCAAGTGCGTTGCAAGAAAATCCAAGTCACGATAACTGCAAGAAATGAAATGCTTGACCCTGATTGGAGGGCAAGATGAATCAAAATACTTGCGCATGGCTTGTGTTGCAACACCTACCATTCTGTTGATCCAGAATTGGATAAGGCTGTGTTGGTATGTAGGGACACCTGGAGATTTTGGTGTGCTGTAATAGCATGCCTTGTTTCCATCACCTGCGATGAAGTCAACTTGATATCTGGCACACTCAAAAGCCATAACAGCTAAGCACTCACCAACAATCCCAGCAGAGTCTGATGCATACTTCTGTCCGACGTGATAAACGCACACACGTGTCATTCTCATCCTAGCTCTTGTCAAGTCAACAATCTCATCTGTATCTCGATCCTTTGTCTTTCCCCAAGATACTTCAAAGATTGCCCATGAGACTTGTCGAACTCGTGTGTCGTTGTCATCTGTGTGATATCCAGCAATTTGCTTGATATAGCCATCCTTTCCAAGGCGAGCTGCCACCATCAAGTCATGATAGTCATTGAAGCAAGTTTTAAAGTCAACCTCGTTGAGTCTTTCTCTGTGAGGATACAATGAACCAGCCTCGCAATTCATGAAAAGATGTCCTCCAAAGTTCTTGATGACATTGATGAAGTAATTGTTGAACTGTGATTTGTTTTCATCAAATTTTTCATGATCCTCATCGATGGTGTAGTCAATGTGTGGTATGAATTGTTGAAATCTTTCTGGAACCGGGCATTTTTCAAATCTGTTTCTGCACCAGTTTCCCAAATTCCAAAACATTGCTGTTATCTGTGGAGAGGATCTGTATGGAAATTCAGCATCCTTGTACGTTGGGTCTGATAGGCCTCCACCTAAATACCTGTAAGCCAAGCTATGCAAGATCATACAGTAAGGCAAGACCTTGTGGTCCTCAACGTAATCTTGGAGTACCCTTGTGAGATTTCCAAAATCGTCATCAATCCTCTTTTCTGCTTCTTTTGAGGATCTTTCTGCTTTGTCTTGATGAAGAGGATGCATCCTAGGATCACTACAACCATATTCAATGCGCTGATTGAGTTCTTGTAATTCTAGTTGTGGATTTTGATCCTTGTGTCTGGCAATGTACTCAACCATCAACTGGTCATCTGTAAGATGGTACCAATAATCTTGATGTGGAGACATGGTCTTTCTGTACTTGACATGCCAAAACATGTGTCGATGCTTCGAAGACGCTGGATAACCTTTGTTGTAAAATCCTGCCCATTCACCATGGTAATCATCTGAAAAACAATCCTTCAATTTTCGAAAAACTGAATCATCTTCGTTTCCAGTGATATCTTGACCATAGTAAAGTCGAATTGCAGGTTTCACTTCAGGAGCTGTCTCATCATCTTGAATGTCTGTTTTCTTCTCCCCTGATTCCTCCTTTTCTGAGGAGCGTTCAGGTGGAGCTGATTCCTCTTTCTCTGAAGAGCCTTCAGCTGGGACATGTGGCTCCTGTGTGTCTTTTTCTTCTTCTTTTTCTTCGACAGCAATCTCCTCTTCTTCATCCTCTTCTTTCTCTTGTCGTTCTTCTGGTTTGACAAAACTGTCCTTGATCTTTTGTTGAACATTCTGATTGCACATACTGATCCATTTCAATGTACACTCAACCAATTTGTCATCATCAGTTTCCAAAACGATATGCTTGTCCTCAATGTTCAAACTTTCAATAGTATGTTTGTACTCAGGATCACCTGCGCCTGGTCTTTGAAGATCTGGAAGAGGAGTGTCTGGATCATCGTCCACCAAATCAGGATCCTCTGCTCCAAAGAAATTTTCTGCGCCAAGGTGTTCATTCTCCTGAGAACTTGGTCAATATCCAGTTTGAACTCATGATACTTGTCGTAAGAGATCTCATAACCCATCATAGGTGCATACTGCTCCATAAATGTTGAAAAGGAAGCATCTGATAATGCCGACATCATCAACCATAATGAGAAGAAGCTTATGTCACCACGTTCAAGGGGTTGACCTCCTTCAAGATCATCTCCTGTGAGGATTGATTGGCCTGCAAGTGTAATATCCTGTAGGATCCTCCTGTGCTCTGGTTTGAGTTGCCTGACTAAAAACAGTCCCTGTCGATCTTCCATATTTCTTCGAGGATTTGCATCTGGTAATACCTCATCTTCTTGTTGTGGTTGTGTTTCCTCTCTTTCTTGAGAGCATACACCTTCTTCCTCTCTTTCCTGAGAGCCTGATGCCTTTTCCTCCTCTTTCCTGACAAAAACTTGTAGTCTTGGCAAAAACTCCAAATCATCTTCAGCATCATCATCATCGTGATCTTCCATGTCCACATTCTGTTGCTCTGATTCTGGGATGTGAGCAATCTTGTCCTTTCCAGCTACCCAGATGTAGCCATCGAGCTTTGTAGATGTGTGGAAGTCACCTGAACCGCATTCCCTGACCTTTGTCCTTGCTCTTGCAGATTGATGGAATGCTTCATGCTGAAAGAATTGATTGTAGGCATGTTCAACAAAGAATCTGTAGGATTGAGCTGTCAATTCCTTTCTGCTATCCACAAATTGTCGAAGCTTGTTCAAAGCAAAAACTGTGAAATGGCTGAAGCTAGCAGGTGCTTCATCTTCATACAGATCGATTGCCATGATCATCATCTTTGTGGAAAACGAGAAATGCCGTTCAGGTTCAGGGATGACTGTTTTCTTGTTCATGGGAACTGTAATTCCTTGGATAGTCATGTCATACCCATGTGTGTTCAACTCCAGTGCATCCAAAATGTTACCATCACGGTCCTTCTTTCTCTTGCAGAAATCTCCCCAGAGTTTGTTGTTCTCTCTAATGAACTTGTCAAGATGCTTGGTGTAAAAGACAAAGACTGCTTCTGAGAGATACTCCATGTCCTTCTGTATTGCTAAGTCTCTTTCGTATAGCAAGAACTTCTCTCTCCATTCGTCTCTGTTGATACTGTGTCTGTCTTCCCAACCTGTTGGGGCAACTTGACCTCGCATCCAGTCTGTCCAATATTGTCGACAAGAGTTCATGTAACCTTCCATGGCGTCAATGTCTCTTTCTCGATGGAAGTGTGCCAACATGCGTCCAATCTCCCAAGCTCTTGTGAAGAGTAAGCATAGATGTCCTGTCCATGGTAATTTCTCCCAATCTGAGCGAGTGATCGATTGTCTACGAAGTGCTATCTTTTGTGAAGAGAGTAGTAGGTTCCATTCACGCAGAACTATCACTTTTTCTCCTGAGGAGTTCTTGATGAGTTCACCGCTCTCTTCTCTTGCACAGACAATTCCTGCCTCATACAGGACCCAGGGATTCGATGCAGAAATTGAACTTTTGGTAGCCTGTTCTACAACAGGGTCTACGATATCATCTGGTGGATCTTCTGCTTCCCAGAGATTGACAGCCTCTTCACCCATTGGGTCGTCATGGACGTCCACTGATGGCTCCTCTTGTTGATTGTCTTGAGCATCTTGTTGAGGATCATCATGTTGTGGTGATTCTGGACTTCCTGATGAGGAGCGTTGTTGCTCCCATACATCTTGAGGTTCCTCTCTTTCTTGAGAGCGTCCTCTTCTTGATGGTTGTTCATATGGATTTTCCATGGTTTCATCAGCCTGCGCAGATACCTCTCTTTCTTGAGAGCCTTCTGCTGCAGCACCATAGATTGATTCCACAACCGGGTCAAAGTCATTCTCGTTGCATAGTGGTGTACCAAAAACCAATCTTCCATAGTTTTGTGGAACCTGTTGACCCATGAACTCCCATGCTGTGATTCTGACTTCCTCAGGAATGTCTTGTCCAGGAATAAATGTTGGACCTTTCTCCTTCATGACATGGTTCCATGTTGTGTTGGTGTGCCATGAACCACCTGTAACCGATGGAGGTAGAGAGTGGCCACGTCCTTGATGAACAACGTTACATGCAATGGTAGGGAGTTGTTCCTTGACGTGGAGGTACTGGAAAGGAATGTCACCATGAAATAAAATGACACCATTCTTTGTCAGATAGAGTTGGTTGTCCACAATAAAACTTGGATCCAACACGAGGTACACTGGTCGCCTATAGTTTCTTGGAGGCTTCGTGCCCTCTGCCATCCTTATGTAGCCCTGACCATTGTCATTGTGGTACATGAAGTGAACTGCATCCCTTCTGCCTTTTCCACTTCCTTTCACAAAGGTCTTCAGGCCTGATTGTTGAATGGAATCTAAATTCATGTAATCAGTGACATGAAAAATCCAGCCCAAACTCATAGCCTCATCATATGTCAGTTGGTGGTGTGCCACAGTGGGATCGACAACTTGGTTGCTATGTCCTTGAAAAGCACCAAGACGAACGTCGAATGGATACTCTGCCATTGAGCTATATGGGTACCACTGCCATCTCATGGAGATCTCAACAAAGAAACGTTGTTTTGGATTACACAGTAACATAGCAGCAAAATCTGCTCCAGACATGTGATATTCCTTTGGATTGTCTCCTTGCATCTGATCAAACAGTAAGGAAATGTTCATAGCTCCACTGGCAGTGAATAACGTTTTGTCTCTGCAATGTCTCAACACATTGGATAGCCTCTTGCTACATGACATATAATAACTTCTCCTTGATGAGCTAGTCATGTCCACGTGGAAATCATTGCATCGTTCATCAAACCAGTTTTCTTCTGCCTGAGTTGTAAAGCCACAGAGATACTTCAGAAAACTTGAAGTCCATTTCAAAGATTCATCAAATTCTCCATGACTAGTTCCCCAGTGCAAAATCCAAGCTATTGCGTCCATGAACATTTCATGTCTGTCAGTTGGTCTCATGTTGTGTGGACCCATCAATGTATGTAAATTGCGCTCTCTCTTCTTCCTCACTTGCTCGTGAGCCTGAAACCAATCTGTTTGGCGCCTGTAATCATAGCAAAATGATAAATGATCCTCATCGGGTAATGTCGATGGTGTTCGAAATTGGTCAGCTGGGATTTCCTCTGATCTTCTCAGAGCATATCCATCAGCTGAATGTCTTCGACTAAAATCATAGCTTTGATGTTCTTGACCTCGAGTGTTCGATTGTGCCTGATCACTAGATGCTGCGGCTGAGGCCCTGTTCCACCGGCTAGAGCTCGACATGTTGAAGAAACAGTGCGATCCTCGAGACTCTGCCTTTTGAGCCGCAGGCACAAATTCAAAAAATAGTCAAGAATCCCTCAAGGTGTCACCTAACAGAAATACATCATGTCTGAAATCAACATGACTGCAAACTGTTGGCAACCATGACCTGAGGTAAGCCTTGTGTTCCAGTAATGATCTGAATGGTGGATGAGCATCAACTTCCTTAAGAACACCTTGTCGAACAGCATCAATAAGATTCTGAGGATTGGCAGACTTCTTGGTCAAACAATCGGCTAAACACCATTGAGTTCTGATATGTGACAAGTCAGCAATAGAACCTGAACATGCTTCCTTCCTAAGCATCTGAATCATATGAATGGTCTCTTGTTGTTCAGGAACATGAGTAGTGCTGGCAGTAGTCACAAGATTGTTTGCATCAGTCCTCATATGAATCTCACTTGAAAGTCCAGTGATGTCCTTGATCAGTCCTCTCAACATTTGACATGTACCATAACACTTCATGAGTGCATACAACTCTGCAACAGTTGTGCTCAACGTGGTACGTTTGATTTTGGTTGATTCAAAGAAAATAAGAGAACCTCTGGTGTTTTTGCTCTTTTCCTTTCTCGGTTCAGCCATGAAAATAACCATCGCGCGCTGTGAGGATTTGTCGCTGTTGTTCCTAAACGCTGCATCTGGCATTGCAACTAATCTAGGATCACCTTGAAGTGGCCAGAACATAAGTTCCATCGGGTCACCTACAATTTGCCTGCAAAGTTTGTTCAGCGTTTTGCAATCACCTATGGTGGGGGAAGCAGCGGCAGAAGCACAACGTGAAAACTGATAACATGACTGAAATTGAGTTCTTGATTGTAACCAATTGATACTACCTAAGAGTGATCTATAGGCAGTGTGGAGATCCTTGTCACATTTGTCTTCATCCTTCAAACCTTTTGGTATGACAACCTCAGTAAGTTCACTGACACAAAGTGATTGTTCAACAGTGATGTGTGATTTCTTCTTGGTCTTTTCATCAATGATCCATTTCACACGTTGACCAGTGAACATCAAGTCATTCACATCTTCATGACCAATCTTGAATTGTGACTTGACAACTTTCTTGAACTTCTCCAGAAACTCTGGAGTTCCAGTAATGAACAAGTCGTCAACATGCAAACAACACATGCCAATAGGTTTTCTTCCCTTGGCATTACTGCCATTCACAGGGTCCATGAAGTGTTCCAAGAGTTGTTCAACAATCTCAGGTGTCAACTGTGGTGTCGTGGCAAGATAAGTACGCTCTGAAGGTAAGAAGACTGAAACAAGTACTTCAGCTTCTTCTTCCAAACTTATGGAAACATTGTCCTTGTTCATGTCATGATTCATCTCAAGCAACCACCAAACTCCTTTCCTCTTCACAATAGAAGTTCTCAAGTGAAACTTCTTTCGATCATAATGTGAATCAGGAGTTCTCAAAGCTTTTGCACGATAGGCAACTTGAGCATGACCATTTTCAAAAGGATACCAACCAGACTTGTGTTCAACAGATTCCAAAAACTTCAACAAAGTTTCATCAACAACAGGAGTCCAAGCACAATCTTCAACCTTCTTCTCCTTGAACTCTTTCCTCTGTTTCCACGTTTGGGTTTGTTGATAGCAAGCTGAAAACAATCTTTCTTCAACCAAAAGAGACTTATGAACTTCCTCAGCAATGTCGGAGGATTCATCACGCGTTTCCTCACCGTCTTGTGAGCTTACGTAGTATGTCACAGGTGCTGGTTCTGTTGCCTCAGAGTCAGCAAAGCTAACCTGTTTTGGCTCCTTAAAAGCACCATCATAGCATACATATGTACACCTGTCAGCTCTTGTTGGTTGAATACCAAGCGAAATCAGAAATTTGTCAAGGCGGTTCCACCATCTACGTGGTGCGTCCGCAAGTCCATAGACGGAACGAGTGCACAAACCAACCAAGTAAGGAGGCAAACCAATGTCAGTAGGCAACTGAACATGGATAACGCGGCGGTCTAAGTCGTATGTTTCCCCCTGAAGGAAGGCAGTTTTCAAGTCTAAATGGAGTAAATCCCAGTACATCGAGGCTGCATGCTGAGATGCCACACGAAAACCATACCTGGTAGCAGTAGGACTGTCAGTCTGTAAGTCATACTTTTGAGCATCTTGAAAGCCTCTACATACCCATCTAGCCTTGAACTTCTTGAACTGTCCATCCTTATCAACCTTGATGGTAAGCACCCATCTGCCAGTGACATAGTTATCAATCTTATGACGTCTCTTGTCTCTGAAAGTCATGGCAGTGAAATCCAGAAAACTTCTGAATTCTTCAAGCTTGGCTTGTTTGATCTCCTTAGCATACTTTCTCAAGACTTCTTGAGTGATAACTGATTCTGCCTTTGGCTGCTTCTTTCCATTCTTGGCAAGATACTGTTCAAACTGTTTGAATCCAGTAACATCGTATGAACCAAACTCAGGTGCAGCTTGGACCTTTGGGTCCTAAAGGAACAAAAACAGTACCATCAACATTGACAAAATGAGAGTGGTCTGATGTGTAAGGTTCAGTGTCCACATCTTCTTCCTGAAGCTGAGCAATGTCATCCTCAGTCAAAACAGGAGTGTCGTCTGTTTCATATGGTTCTGTTTCATCATCATCATTTTGTGATGATACCAATTCTGGTGTTCCTTGTGAAGACTGCTGTTGCGCTGGCTGCGCAAAGTCACCTGGCGTAAACGATGTTGGTGTAGTAGTAGGCAATGGAATTGTATTATCATGTGAACTTGAGGCAGTAGGATCATGTGAAGGTCCTTCATCTTCATCTTCATGAGGTTTCTGAGTAGGAACTGAAATTGGCTGAACATGACCTGGTAATTGAACCTTTGGCCTCTTGATAATCACCTTTGCCTTTGCCTTTGGTAAAGCATCAGTAGAATCAGTTGAGATCTGTCTCTGTTTCCTTTGAACTCTGATAGGCTCTGACGTTGGATCAGGTCCTGGTGGAGAATCGTCATCTTGTCCAGGATCAGCAATCTCTTCAATTGGAATGTCAGGATTGGAAAACGGAGTTGATGGTGAACTTGGTTGATGTGTTTCCCCCGAGTCCTGTATTCCTGGCATATCCAAATCATCATCAGGTGGTGGTCCATAATCATCTGGAATGATGTACTCTTGATCATCATCATCACCTGGATCAGGTCCAGTATTGTAATCAGGTTGATTATCATCATCCAGAGGATCATCTGGTTCATCACCACTCAACATCTCATCATCATTTGGTGGAACATCACCATGCTGATCTGGATGAATGGGATCGTCACCATTTGGTGGTGTGCTACTTGAACTAGGAGGATCTTCAACTCTCCTTTTGATAGCACCAGTCGTTTCTCGTGAAAAGACGATCATACTCCATTCATGGATTTTGAACTGTTCATGATGTGGATACAACTGTGACACAAACATGAAGTAAACATGATCATAGTCACCAGGTTTCCAAATGAGTAAGACAGCATCTTCAGGATGTTGAAACAAAGGATTCACTCTTCCATAAGTTCCTCTGAACACACTGCAATCTTCAAAGTACATTTGAGGCAATGTCTTCTTTCTGACATCTTGAAGTCCAGGAATCAGTTCAATGATTCTGGGGTCAGTTGATTCTCTGACACTGGCCTCTGTACTCCTTGGCAACTGATCAATCTTTCTCAATGTTTGAACAAGTAACTGAGTGGTAAACCTCTGTGGAAGGATGTGCTTCAACGGCACTGGAATAGAGGTCTCAACATGATGCAAGTCTTGCAACAAACACGAGCACTCAGGTTCACGGTCCAAAAACATTGAAGTGCCACACAATGCTCCATCATCAAAATGTTCCAACAGATCTTCAAACAAGAAACATTGTCTCATGTTCTGCAAAGGTACAAGTTGTGTGAACTGCGCAATGAATGAACACAAGTGAGATGGTAAGACCTTCCATTGTGGATCATTCCAAAGCTTCCCTTCTCTATTGAAGGCATGCTGTGGTTCCAACATGTCAAAGTCTTCATCATAATTGTAATACACACGCAAGTTCTTGATTGAAGGATCACAACGACAGTAATTCGTCATGTCAAGGTTGAAACAACCAATGTGATACTTGATTCTGTCTTTCTGACATTTCTTCCAAGCCAAAAACTGAGCAAATCCTGAATCAGGTGGTGCAATCACCAAGAAACCTTTTCCTCGGTCAACTTGCCATTTCATCACATCAAGGCAAAACTTAAATACCGAGTATTTCCAGGAATTTGGTGAAGGATTTGTGATCAACACGTATTCAGGATCAAGCTTTTCAAGTTGTTTCCAAACTTGGTTTTGTTTCTTTTTACTGTTGAAACTCCAACCATGCTTGTGGTCAATGGGTTCACCAACCTTCATGTTCAATCGTGCCATGTGCCAACTAAGACCAGTGTTGCTACTGAAAAGTTCCACAACATCACACTTGCCAGTTTGACAAAACCAGTGAGCTTGTTCACCTAAGTATGCTTCAGCATATTCAGCGATATCTGGTTCATAGTCATCTTCATCTTCAACTGCAAGTGGAACAGGTTCCGATGTGTCAAGTCCAGGAACAGCAACATCATGCCATTCATCATGGTCACGTCTCACCTTCGATTGATTAACACGCATGACTGCGTTGTCAACATGAACATTGACCATAGCACCTTCTTGAGAGATAACAGTACCTCTGATCCATCTTTCCTTCTTCCATGCCTTTGAAGCAATAGCATTAGCATTGACAGGGGAACTCCAAACGAAAACCTTGTCACCTGGTTTGTAAGGTCCATCTGATGGCATTGTTCGTTTGGCCATGTCATGTCTGAGGTCAGCAGCTTGTCTGGCTTCCTGATGTGCCCTCAGTGCTAACCTTTGCAACTCGAGTTGTGTTTTGTCTTCAGGTAAAGGATCAACACTAAGTTGAGCAGGATCAGAAGTCTCAATATCCAGAAGATCTGGTGGTCTTCTACCAGTGGCAATTTCCAAAGGAGAATAACCACTAACAGTGAGTTGAGTGTTTCTGGCCCAAACAGTACGCTTCACAGCTTCTCTGATGGTGATTCCTTTGAACCTATCATCTTCAAGGTTCTTGGACATGATTTGCCATTGTCGTTTGAAAAGTCTGACAGCTGATTCAGCTCTGTTAGGCCATGGGGTTCTTGAACCACAGGGACATTCCTTGATACCATGAGTTCGGTAATAAGTCAGAAAGTCTTCTTGAAAGAAAGCTTCATCACCTACAATGGCTTTAGGCATACAATTGTGTTCATCACTCCACAACCTTAGAGCCTGAATGGTCTCCTTGTTGTTCAGTGAGTTTTGTGCCGTAGCCCAAAGTAAGTTGGTTGCACCATCAAGAACAAGCAACACCATGTACTTGTTCTTCCTCAACTGAATTTCAGCATGATCAACAAAGATAACATCTCCAAAGTTGGTGGATCGTATGCCTGAAATTCTGGCTCGCGGCGGTGGTGCAATGGAAGTACTACACACACGACACTTGTTGTACATCTCCTCATACTTCTGATAAACAGAGTCAGGAAGTCCTAACATGGAAGTCCTTCGTCTGAATTGAGTAGGAGACATGTGATAGTGTTTAATGTGAAGCTTGTAAAGTTCCACACTATCCTCCAGTTTCCTGAGCATCTTTCTGTATGCTGGTGTCATGGCTTGCACTTCACTACCAGGCAGTGGAATCGAAACTCGCCTAGGCTCAAGAGCATCACTACCTAGTTTCTCAACTTGACTTTCTGAATCTTGCTTACCACGGTTGCGCGCAGGTGCAGAATGTTTTGGTTCAATGACTTGAGGTTCATCTGAATCAATCTTGTCCAAACCTAATTCCCTAGCTACCTTGTCAAGCTCATCTTCTTCATCAAGCTTGGGATAGGAGACAACAACCTTCTTTCTTGATGAACCTGATTTAGAGTCATCGACAACTTGAGGTTTCTGCTTACCTACGTGTCTTTTGGCTGCAGGTGGACCTACCTCAATCTTTTTCGAGCCTGGTCCATTTGAAATCGGTTTGCCTTCCTCCTTCTTTAAGGAGCTTGGCTTCTTCTTCTGTACACCTGATGGCACTGAAGAGGCTGACTCAGGGTGAAAAAGATCATCAATGTTTCCACGAAAGGGCTTTGCACGATCAATGTCACTTCTGACAATGTCATCTGGGATCACGTAGTCCTCCTTGATCTTGTAGATGGTCTTGCCCTTCCAGAACTCTTCACTCTGTTCAGAAAACCTCTTCTTCTCAGTGCGCCAGTTGTCCTTGTGAAGAACCTTCTTCTTGCTCTTCTGGAATTCAATGTGGGTTTCTCTCTCATCAAGAAGTTGATCTTTTGGAATTGGAGTTTTCTCTGATCGAGTCATCTCATGTAAGTTCATTCTCTTGTCCTTGTGGTGCCTGATGAGTTCACGACGTAGTGGATCAACCTGCCAGTAGTCACCAGTCACCAAAGCTTCTCCTTCATGATCATCTTGTTTGACAGCAATCTGACTGTACTCAAAGTGATCGTGTTGTGAATAGAAACTTTTGACTTGTGGAGTCTTGAAATGAACTTGGCTCATGTACCATGCTACATCTTGTAGGTCGAGAATGAGATGAGTACTGATGGCTGTCCTCAAAACCATTTTTCTCATGCCAATACGTGCACAGGACAAATAAGCCTTCTCTGGAGTCAGTTCAAATTGAAATCCAAGGTTTCTCATCTGTGGAAGTGACATCAACAATGGGACATCACCTTCTTCGACAATGTCGAATTCTGTAAACTGAGTGTTCCATCCATGATCATACATGAATATCACGAGCTTCTCAGTACATTTTGATTGTTGTGAGTTTGCAAAGAAGAATCTTGAACTTGTTGGCTGAATTTCATACCAGAGTCCACTGTTGGGATGTGAGTCAACATATCTGCAAAATGCTTCAACTGCTCGTCGAGAGCCCATAGCTCTTGTGCATCCAAGATCCAGAATACACACAGTTGGTGGTGCAGAATTCTCTGTGTGAAAAGCTAGTCCATTCTCACATGCCAGATCAGTTTGTACAGTATGAAATGAAAAAGCACTCTGCTGTGATGGTTCCTCTATCTCTGTAGAGCATCCATATGAAAACAATGATGTGCCTTCTGCCAATGGCTTCCATGAAGCCTCACCTTCTTGAAGACCAACTTGCCTGGGCACTACAGCTGGACGTTGTTGTACACCTTGTCGTAGTGCACCAACTTCTCCAACCAGAACAGGGAATCTCTTCATTTCTCTCCTGTTTTGATGTGCTCTTGCATCACGTTGGTTCTGTCCTCCACGACGAGTGCGTCGTTGTTCATCTTGTGCTGCATACGTGGATGTCAAAACATCAACACGAGCTGGCTCTGTCTCTGCAACATCAACACGTGCTGGTTCAGTTGTTCCAAATGAAAAGAAACCATGACCAGAACTTGAAGCTGCAGAAGAATAATGAGCTTGTTGAGTTTGTTGATTCTGTATGGCAGGAGCTGATGTGGTCTGAGGTTGAACATAGTTCGACTTGCCTTTTCCATCTCCTGGCTTTCCTCCTTTTCCATCATCATCCTTGCCTTTCTTGCCTTTCTTTCCTTTTCCTTTTCCTTTTCCTTTCTCTGGAAATATCCATACTCATCCATGTAGTATGAATCATCATAGGCCCAATAGCCTTCATTCCAGGTTTGATCATCGGCCCAATAGCCGTCATAGTTTTCATTCCATTCATCATCTTGCCATTCATCTTCATAACCTTCTTCACTCACCATGTGAGAGCGGCCTTTCTTTCTTCCTTTTCCTCGGCCTTTTCCTTTTCTTGATCTGAAGAATCTTCGTCCTCCTCTGCCTTTTCCTTTTCCTTTTCTCTTTCCTTTACCTTTGCCTCGTCTGATGTATTTGCCTTGGAACCTTCTCTGATACCATGTGAAGTTGGCGTCATCATAAACCCAGAAAACATCTTCTAAAGCATCCAGGAATCCTTCTGCGCCGTCTTCTTCATCTTCGGCCCAATAGCCGTCGGTTCCTTCTAATTCACCTTCATCCAGTACGAGGAAAGATCTTCTCTGTGCCATGCCAGAGGGTTGCATCAATGGATTGTCAACTGCTGTTTTGGTAGTGCAAAACATTTCCAAGAACAGGTCACGTAGTTCTTGAATGCTGTATCGATCGAGGGTTCGTCCACGATGTGTCATGATACTTGTGAGTGTGTTTCTCTGATCTTGACTCAGGTCAGCTAGACTTACAAAAATCAATGCTAGCAAATTTTCACCCAGTGGGAATGCTTGTCGCTGTGCTTCTCTACGATTTTCCTGAAATAGTCTGAATGCCGCTAGTGCCAGTTCATCTGTCCAAGGAACAGCTACATGGGGTGTTCCTGAGGCTGCTGCTACTTCAGCTCTCTCTTGTTGATCTCGTTCATGTTCTTGACGTCGTTGTTGAACAAACAGGATTGCTTCAGGACTAGTCACTGTTACTTCTGGAAGTAAATCCATCCAAGACTCAATAAGTCTATTGCCAGTGAGTTGAAATCTAGTCATCCACTTCTGAAGATCCATGGTTCCTCTGTTGAACTTCATGAACTGCATGAAACGGTATAAGAACACGTTCTGGGCACCTTTGATGAAATGAGGTCGTAGAAATCTTTTAAAATAAGAAATAAGCCACTCCTTCATAGGGATCCCTGAGTAATTCTCTATCCAATAGCCTCTTGTATTGTTGAGCATCTCCTTCCAGTCTGTTGCGCAATGCTGGACCACGTTTCTCTGGTTCTAACTCCGTAATGTCACACCAGTCATCAATTGCATCCTCAAAAGCAAAGAAGCTGGTTCGCCCATCATAGGCTGGAGCAACCTTTGTGGTCATCTGTTGCGTCATATGAATCTGTGTTTGCTGGGGTGCTCTTCTCATTGCATAAGAGTCATATTGGTTCCATTCATTTGCATCGACAATGTCGAAGTCATCATCATCATAGCCATGGCTTGCCATTTCTTGGGCTCTACCTGGAGCTCACCCTCAATGAGGGATCACAGCTCCGCTACCACTTGAAGAGGGGCCCTAGCGTCTACTTCAAGATCAGCTAAGGCGTCTTCCCCAATGACAGCACTTGTTTTACTCAGCCTGTTGCCGGTCTGTGCTTGTCTACAGGGTTACTCTATATACCTCTTGAGCCTTGAAGGGCGCATATAAATGTGCTCAATACTCATGCATGTACCTATGTAGGTATTAGGTCGAAACAAAAACAGGGGGGGGGGCCTCCCCACACTAATCAGTAACCTACATTAAACCCCATTGTATGGATCAAAACGGTATAAATAACATTAGATAACGAAATGTGTTGGACAGCACTTTCCATAGATATCAACATAAATCTGAGATTTCATGACTGACATCTCCTGAACAACAACAACAACAACAACAACATCAACAACTTCAGACATCCCCGGCGCCATTCTTCCAAGCTTCCCAGCTCCCCAAGCTTCACTGATCAACCAGGACAACATCAGTCGAAGCTCCTGGCCACAAATAGATTTAGCGCGCCATTCTCTATGTATAAAGATACGCATCTCAAAGATCGATTTTGTGCAGAAAATCAGTCAAAATCTCAAAATCATCCATAAGAGACACGGGATTCACTGGTTAGTAATGTTATACTAACTATGTGTTTTCCTTGTTTCAGTGGGTTTCTACTAAGTTTCCAGATGGGTTCTACCCTCCGGGTCCAGGTATTTAACATAGCTATTGAAAATGGCCATAGAAATAGTGAAGTTTCCCATTAAACATGGTGATTTTCCAAAGTTACGTTAGGTTTACCAGGCCGGGTAACCGTTACGGACCGTTACGGACCGTTACGGACCGTTACGGACCGTTACGGACCTGTCGGCCTCGATGTGCTCCCTGGGGACGGACGCATCGGAGAGAAAACGCGCGCAGCGATTCGTTCTCCTACGCGACGGGTCGGTGTGTTTCAAGCACCGGGGAATTTTCGGGGCGTATAGCAGGATATCATATGGAAATATCATGATATGTTGGATGATATGAATCAACACGTCATGGGAATTCTTCATATAAGACATAATGGGATATGTTAGGACTGTGAGGCTAGTTTCACGATTTTTTGAACAGCTGATTTAGGTTTGACCAAAACTGGGTGTAGTCACCGCGGAATAGACACTTACTCAATGGATAGTTGGTTTGAACTTGTGCAAACCATGGCAATTAATGATAGGCATATCATAAGATAATATACACAACAATATGTCGTAGATATATGATGCAATGTCCAAACCCGGAAAACCACAAACATAGTGTCACGGTAACATGGTGCTACATAATGAGGCCATATATTCTTTGACAATTCAATAGGGGTTTCATTCCCCAGAAGGATGAACAATCAGAAAGTTTGTCTGCAACATCTTTTATGACATGGCTTCAAAATTCATTTGTTGATCGATATCAACATTACCTTGGAGAAAGAAATGCACATAATGTTGATATGATGTACCTTTCAGTGAAATGGGCAACAGTTGATATATAATGAACATTATCTTGGAGAAACAAATGGGCAATTACCCATGCACATATGGAGTTCTCTAAGTCCGGAAGATGATGTACCTTTCAGTGAAGAAATTGTGGGCATTGCCCATTCAGTTCGATGATTTCCATAGCCATTGAAGTACCAGAGTATCGACCAAACAACAAACATGGTACCCTCTGGTAAATATACCCAAAAAACTATTGAAAATTGCCCATTTATAGTTGATTTACCTTAAAAAAAAATGGTGATTTTCCATAGTTACCTTAATTTACCAGAGGGTATACCCAGCGATCGAATCGGCCTCATCTGACCACAAAGTCCCAAGGAACCACTGCCATCTCCTGCGCAGCAGCGGTAGAAAAAAACCTGGCTGGTGGCGTGGGGGTTTCTTAGCATTTCTTGCCCAAATACTGTGTGCATGTGTAAATGACTTACATGACAGTTCATATAATTAACATATAAATATATTTTATATATATAAATATAAATATAAATATAAATATATAAATATAAACATATATATATATGGCCACCGACCGAATTTTGGAAATTAAAAAAAGGTTCGACATTGGTCGGTAAAAATCTGCCTCGCATCGGGCCGTATTTGTCCATAATTCTGTTTTACTCATAAAAATGCAGACCTCTAAACTCTAAAATCTCTAATAATTCTTCGACCGAACCTTTTCGGAGGGGCGTGACGCGCTGCAGGTAAATTTCCATATATTTTTTTTCCATGTGAGGGTGCTTCTTGGCACTCGACCATTGACCATTTCCATAATTATTTGCTTCCTGAAAGGGTGACAACTTTTCTAGTGACAACTATTTGAATCTGGATTTAGTCCCAAAATCATGCAAATATGCTGTAAACCAGGTGGTTTGGAGGATAAGGATCCCAAAACTGAATCTGGATTTAGTCACAAAATCATGCAAAAACACACAAAATCAGGGAGTTTGTGGAGGATCAGGATCCGAAAATTAAGGTTTCCAAAATTAATTTTGCATCGTGGATTAGAGGCTTTTGTAGACATTTGTCTCATCCTTTTTTTTGAAGGATCAGGATCCGAAACTGAATCTAGATTTAGTCCCAAGATCATGCAAATACGCTGTAAACTAGCTGGTTTGGAGGATCAGGATCCAAAAACTGAATCTAGATTTAGTCCCAGAATCATGCAAATAAACTGTAAACAAGGTGGTTTGGAGGATAAAGATCCCAAAACTGAATCTGGATTTAGTCCCAAAATCATGCAAATTTGCCGCAAACCAGGTGGTTTGGAGGATAAGGGTCCCAAAACTGAATCTGGATTTAGTCTCAAAATCATGCAAATACGTTGTACACCAGGTTTTTTGGAGGATAAGGATCCCAAAACTGAATCTGGATTTAGTTCCAAAATCATGCAAAAACAATCAAAACCAGGTAGTTTGAAGGATCAGGATCCGATAAGTAAGATTTCCAAAATTAATTTTGCATCGTGAATTAGAAGCTTTTGTAGACATTTGTCTCATTTTTTCTTTTTAGAGGATCAGGATCCGAAAATTGATATTTCCATTTTGAATTTGATGATCGGTAATATCTCTAATATCGCATCTTGGTTTCGGGGCCGAACCTTTTCCGATACCTGCGGCGCGCGAACCTTTTTTCATTTCCAAAATTCTGTCGGTGGCCGTATATGCATGATTAAGCATGTATATTCGAAAATGTCAATGTACATATACTGAGAAGTTCACAGTAACTCAATTTTGTCACTTTTAGCTCTCAAAGAACCAACCAACACACCGAAGCTGGTTTGCTCAAGCTGGTGGGCGTGCCTGTGTGTCTCAAATATATTGTTATATATTGTTGGTGATATACTCCATTGATATCCCTATGACATATCCCTATTATATACATATAATACACACACATATATATATAAATTATACTATACCATATGTTGAAAACAAAAATAACACGTTGATTGTTTTGCCTTCACCTGCAAACAACAACGCAAACACATGCTACTAAGCCAATTCACTCAACCATTGCACTCCCAAAATATTCCCATAAACCGGTTGTAGTTCATATCTCAACCATTGTCATCAGCTACCCAGCAACTACAGCCAGCAAATGACACAAACGTCCTCCAGCTTCGGGTGCGCACGTCACATTCATCTGCAAGGTGCCTGGTATCGTTTCAGAGGACTCAAATGGAAACTGAAAACAGTCCTGGAGGGCAAGAAAAGTCTTAGAAAATCCAACATGCAACATGTAGAGAAACAAGCATGCCTAATGATTATTGTGAATCACGTTCAGAGACTCAAAATTATGCGAGAAACAGGGTCAAAAACAAAAAACTAACTATGAGTCAAACACATGATTGAGATTATTTCCAATACTACTATGCATCTATGTTGACTGGTCGGCTAAAAGTCTGACAGTCCCATTGCAAGTGTGGACTCCCAGAAAGACAATGTCTGGGAATGGCGGCTGGGCCAAGGGAAAACGATGGAAGTCAAGTGTGTTACAAATAACTTTCGGGTCACAATAACTGTTGATGGCAAGTGTAGAGGTGATTATGTCAATTATCCAGAAAAATGTGGAAGTCCCTCATTACATGCAAACCACGTGATTGTTGAACACTAATGTTACGCACTGATTCAAACAATAT
Source organism: Cladocopium goreaui (assembly GCA_947184155.2). NCBI lineage: Eukaryota > Dinophyceae > Suessiales > Symbiodiniaceae > Cladocopium > Cladocopium goreaui. Next base: position 36,492 of record CAMXCT020002458.1, on the reverse strand, counting down.
TGACCATATGTTACTGTTCTTCATGAACACTTAACATATGGGTAGGTAAAACTATGGAAAATAATCTGGATGTCAAACAAAGCAAACATGGGAAGCTTCATCAAAATGATCGATTGATGTCACCCCCACTGGCTGCATAGAGGTCAACCATCAAGACAGCAACCCAGTGGTGAAACGGTAAGAACAATTGTACATCAGTGTGTGCACATCATAATGACATATGTCCACATGTTACAAAATACAAACATGATATTGCATGATACTACACCCATAGGATCCATGTATGCTATATATGGTAACATTTACCATCAATATACCCCCAATGTTAGCATATATACCATACATGGATCCTATGCATACATGGATCCTATGGGACACTAATATTCCAATAGATTATATTATGGGTATTGGCCTGTATGTACAATATACACAACTTGAGGTTTTTGTTGTTGCCCTCAAGCCTGCCAGTTTCACCTTCATTAAACTTATCACTACCCTTCACCACTAGCCTCTGGTAAATTAAACAGTTTGCTATTGAAAATGGCAATAGAAATAGTTGATTAACCTATAAAAAAGGTGATTTTCCATAGTTATGTTATGTTATGTTAGTTTTACCACAGGGTCAACTATGCATTCAATATGTTTTACCGTTTAACCAGCCCACGATTGGACTTCGAAATTTTAGATCCAAATCTTTGCTGAGAAGGTGCCGAAATTAGCCCATCTGTTTCTGGAATTTTCGAGAAATTCTTGGTGGTTGCTATATGGTGCTACAATCAATCCAAGATAGCTATAGACATTCTCCATCAAAGTAACTCATCGAACTATGTCTGGGTCATCTATATATTTAGGGCCATGATATGGCCATGGGATTTGCTAATGTCAACTGCTTAGCTGCTTAGTCTCTGGCTTTTTGTTTGTGGGTTATATCACCACCGGCCGTTCACCAAAATTGGCCCCGGATGATCACCTGGAAAGCTCTTGGAGGCCGAAGCCCAAACATCCACCTCCCTTTGCTTCTCAGGCCTCAGCCGAACTTCTCCATGGTTGGTGGTTGAGCCCTACCCCTCTGAAAAATATGACAAAGTCACTTGGGATTATGACATTCCCAACTGAATGGAAAGCCATAAAATTCATGCTCCAAACCACCAACCAGTCTATTGTTCAATGGCCATGCAACAGGAACCGATTGATGGTAACTAAGGATATATCAGGCCTATTTTTCAGGCCTATGTAAGGGAATAGCCCCGCAAAATATGGTCTTGTATGGTACAGTACCTCCATTTTAGGATCCTGAAATTCCCATTGAATTGTTGGGCTTACCACACTCTGAAATTGACCGACTAGTGAAAGATTCACTGTTTCATTCATGAGAAATACTGAATACTAGTAATTAAATCACAAGGTATTTCCATGTAAATTCCAATCATGAATGGGACAGCCTGGTCCAAAAGGGCATCCCAGTTTCCAGAATGGCTGACCCAAAATGGGGACAGAAGCTATCAGAATGGCAGTAACCAGTGAATGACCCTGATCTTAGAGGCTGGGGTTCTCCCATTTGTCTTTACATTGGGAAAACAGCCCTATTTGTACTCGCGAGCTACGATCCGTGGTTGGGACGGTCGGATGGAACTTTTTTTAGACTTACCTCTGGTAGTCAGCTCCGTGGTTTACTGGAACATCCATCAAAAATATGTATGTATATATATATATAGTTCGATGATTTGTCCGATTTATGTAATGCCCATTTAGTTCGGGGATTTCCCAGCGGCGTTCGCCATGTGTGATGCCACCGCCTCCGGGTAAAAACATTGCAAGCATCAGGGTGCATTTGGGAGGTTGACTCATGGCTAAGTGATGGCCATTGAGAGGATATGCTCACAACAGAAGCATCCAAGTAGAGCGGCAAAAGACTAGGGCGACACAACTGACATTGGCGTTGTGACTTGTTCGCAGGTCAATTGCCATAATGATCACTGTTCTCTGGCAACCTTTCCAGTGCATCAAGGTTTCTTAATCTGGGGCTACCATTAAAATCATTAACTAAGTAGTCAATATGAAATGTGTTTTTCAGTTACCCTCTGGTAATTTAACACAGCTATTGAAAATACCTCATAGAAATAGCTTCTTTACCTATTCAGAATGGTGATTTTCTAGTTGGCTACGTTAGTTTACTCCTTGGAATTGGATCAGAGCCTGTTGGCCAACAGGGGACCCAACTTCTTATGACAGGCGCCGAGATGTTGCCACTGCCACTATGTTTGAGGCTGATCTTTGATACCTCTTACATCAAAAACAATATTATGATTATGATATATATGATGTAAATAAATATGTACAGGGCACAATGTTCGTGCAATAAAATGTTTATTGCATTTTGTTTTGCATGTATACATGGAATACGGCATCTATATACATATGGTTTCTGGTCAGAATATACACAGATATCTGTTCTACATTTACATAATATATCTCTCTATAATCAACTCCCAGGATACGGAAAATGATGCCAGTTCCATCGCCAACGCTCCAAGGCGCTGTCTTTGTGTGGGGCTTCCAAGTAGAAATACGCCTGCCATCACGCAGAGCCTCGGCCAACCGGAGATGCCATGAACTACCAAAAGCACTCCTGACAGTCTGCATATTGCTGACTTGGCGCATAGGAATGGCGAGAAGCATCGCCACGGCAATTTTGCTCAGCCTCAACTTGATATTTGGAGCTACGGCAGCTCAAGAGGATCCCTGCTGACATTCAAAGTATATACACATATATATAAACTATATACATATACATATATATATATATATGCTATACATATATATATTGATGTATAACACACAGGCAGGTATGTATATATATATGTATGGCATATATGTATGTATACTATACATATACACATATACTTTACTATATACATACTTAAATGCATATATAATATATACAGTACATAGAACATCCCAAAGAAAATCGGATCTCGGGGCAAATTTCTGCCAACTGCACGCAACTCGGTAGGTCCTCAAAAAATATATCTCATAAGTCACAAGTCAGAACGAGTATATATACTTGTAAAACACAAAAACGGTTCAACTCTCAATTCTCAACGGTTAAACTCTCAAGAGGTTGTGCTGAGTGAAAGAGACGCAATTAGTTTAAGAAACAAACCTTCCTATATCAGAACGCAACACAATATAGTAATTAAGAACTCATGCAGCCCTGTTCACCAGTCCATTTTACCCATTGCTAACCTTAGATCCCCTTCAACAAGAAAAACAAATACGTCGCTGCTCAGCGAATCTCAGGAGCGATTTTCCCATTGTCAAAAGGCCGAAAAATCAGCCACTAGCAGCTTCAGCTCGGAACGCAGTCAGCAAATAGGCTGACTGTAAAATTACCATCTGGTTATTTAACATAGCCATGGAAAATCACCATTTGTAAGAGATAAACCATCTATTTCTCTGGGCCATTTTCCATGGCTATGTTAAATGACCAGAGGGTAATGATTGGGTTTATGAATATCTATATGATATTATATCACAGTAGTAGACGATAGGGGAACAAAAACCCGCCATACATATCTCTTGTAAAACATATATAAAAACCACGTGTCATTGGTAAACTCGTGATAGCTCCCCATCTAATACATTTAATGGATAATATATGGGAATATATGGAAATATGGATGCTCTTGTCTCCGAAGCGCTCCCTGTGAACCACCAGTGCCTTCGTGGCTCCTCTGCGCACGCGGAGGAAACGGCAGGAGCTTCCTGGCAAGTGACTTCGATCGGCGAGAATGGTCCAAATCGATTTTGCACACATAGACATGGACACACACACACATACTATATCTATATATATAATATGTAACTATATACATAAGTATATGCATTGAAACTATATATATATGAGGATTGTATGAGTTCCATGAACACAGAGATGTGCACATCTCTAAATATACACAAGTATGTATGTTACATATGGATGTAAAGTGATATACGGAATATACATAGACCTGAACATACGGTTTCACCATGTTTCACCACATTTACAACAACAACATTATATATATATATATGATAAATATATAACATTATATATACATATCCTGCTGGGGAAGTTTGCCTACATTATGCAGGGAACAGCTAATCCCCCAAGACTTATTACGCTTAGTATAACCAAGTAATTAAGGGCGGGTCATGCACGTTTTTTTTGCTGGATCCATCACCGAAACATAAAATGGGGGTCCAGCGATTCGATGAAAAATCACTGAGTACTTGAAGATTTACATTCTGCATGGACAAACAGTATGAAAAAGAAACCCAATACCCTCTGGTGAACTAACATAGCAATGGAAAATGGCCATTTATAGTGGATTTTTCCATTAAAAATTGTGATTTTCCATTGCTATGTTAGTTCACCAGAGGGTAATTGGTTGGGTTGGAACATGTTGGCTCAGTGCTCCCTTTTTGAACATCAGCTCGGCGTCATGCCGTCAAGGCCTCATTAGCTTTTCCCCTTCGCTTCACAGCCATTGCGGCACGTTTCGGTGGCGCGGATCGGTCTGTGGAACTTGAACTGCGAAAGTCGGCGCTTAATTAATGTTCTATACCAAGAAATGAATAGAAATGAGGATTTTGCTGGACTTCAGTGACTTAAGGGATTTTTGTTTTGCCCCAAAACAATCCCCAATGCATGTTTGTTCGCTGTTTGCCAAAGTCAAATTGTAAACTGTTTCTTGAACAATCGCCGCTAGAAATCCACGAGATATTGGGGCCGTGAACAGTGAAGTAAACCTCAATAGAATCCTCTGAGCTGAGGGCCCCACAGAGCCATCTTGAGCCCCCAATGGGATGCCTTCCATGGGAAATTCTACTACTTGAGGCTGGACGCAGCTGTCAAAGCACGAAAATTGGGAGGGGCACCTGGCACCTCTTTGAGGTGCTAAAATCTGACATGATCGGCCAAGATCAACTGCCGAACTGCCTAGCTCTGTTTTTTCTTAATCATGAAAAAATATGAAAAACAAGGATTGCGGATGATTGCGGAAACATTTGTGGGATACTTACTCAAAAGCAATCATGGAAGATTCTGATATTGAAACTAATTACTGCGATTGGATGAGGCAAATGTATGTAAATGTCACATTACAAAAACAGCCGTCTTTTTTTGCAGATGATAAATCGATACAGATCCGTTGTATTTATGGACATGTTCCAAGCCCTGTAAGTTGGTGAAAGTTGGCGATCTCTCAAGAGCCACCAGATGATTCTTGGACTTCACATCCCCCTCTTTTCGCATGGAAAGTCGTCATTTCGGTCGTCTATTGGCGCCTGCTTTGCAGCCGACTTTTTCAAGGGGCCAAGTGTCGCGTGCGCATTCCCTCCCAGTATTCAACCATATAGTACAATATCTTCCCCTCACTGTTACTGTGCCGAACATTGTTAGAGGTAAATTGTGGTAATGAATTGAAGTGCACGGGAAACCAGTTTAGACTGGACATGAAAAGGGAACGGCTTCTATGTTTCACAAAGGACTTTGGCTCGGTACCCCACAGGGAAAAAACATAAAAGCCCCAGATGTCCTTAATTAGTAGGATCGAGTTATTCCAAGACATAGTTGGAGGTTTCCTAAAATATGGGTACCCCAAACCATTGGTTTTCCTGGTGATAGCCAATTTTGGATGATTTTGTGGTGCCCTCATTTTAAGGCCAATTGGAGCTACCCACCAGAAAATGTCTTTTAAACAAAAGTTTGCTTCACTGGATGTTGGGAGGAAACACTTCACTTTGTTGAAACGCGCGGGTTCGAATCGCCGGGTGTTGAAGAGCGATGTGTACTCAAGAGTTTTTACATGAACAGCATGCATCGCATGATTCTTTCTGCTTCTGCAAAATGTCCGTGCCAAATGCGTCACAATAACTTTTGCCCAAAGACAGAGGATACGGCGCATAACCGTAACCCACGGCGTTTCTGGTCCCCTGTTCGTTCCTCCAAGGTATGACTGTTATTCCATAAACCCATGGGCATGGATGATCCTTGGGCACTGCAGTGCTGTTCTCTCTGCAGTACTGTTCTCTCTGCTGGCTTCCAGGCTCCAGTAGCGAACAAACTGACCTCTTTTTTAAACAAGTCTGAACTTTGGGAAATCGAACCTCCTGTAGAGAGGGTTTTCCAGAAGAGCCGCTGGCCATACCATATATCTAAAGTCCTTAAGAATAAAATTCGACCCCCGGCGAGTCAGCAACCTCTTGTGGATTGCTGCAACGTCGCAATCCAAGCGGCTGAAAAAAAAGATCCTGAGGTCAAACAGATTTCTATCGGGTTTCTGGCAGCTGAGGAAATCAAACCAGTTAAACTCGGAGAGCCCGAGCAAATTGTTGCAAGATGAACTTGCAAAATCTCCCTTGCATCATCCGGCTATATATATGCTATAATTATATATGAAGGGCTTATGTCACTCCTGGCCCAGGCGTGTGTCTCGTTCACCATAGCCAGGATTCCCGTCAGCACTCGTGTCTGCGGGTCAAACAGTTGGGAATGGGTTCCGGCATCGGAGCAAAATCCACTGTGCTCTTCTTTTGTCTTTCAAAAAATGGAAAACCTATGAAATTCCCGCAGCTTTGGGAAAAGTTGGGGCTATACGCTGATACGTCCACTACCTCCCCGCAAAAGGAATCCAAATTTGCTATGCATATATTTATTTATTTGTTTATTTATTTGTTTATATATTTATCATATATTTCTATTTATTTCGATTTGTATACAATCCTTTGGTCCAATGCTCCCTTGTGAAAGTCTACCCCAATGCTCTCAGTGCTGCCTCTCAGATGTAGCTCACCCTGGACATGGCATGGTTTTGGGCCAAAGCTTGGGGAATTCGATCTTCTGAATCCTTTATAAACTAGCCAAATGTTTAAACCATAAACCCCAAACCCAACGAATCACCATCAGGACTTGACCAGCGCAACGTTCAGCATGTATGATATAATCCCATCCCCCTATAATATTTAACACCCCCTTGCCGGTCCCAAGTATGTGGAAATTCCCTACATCCACCATGGTTTCTAGGGGGTATTTAATATGAGGAAGGGATTAGATTCAGATCCAGATGCGAGCCAGTTGCTTCTTATGAAGAGGATGTCGGTTTGGGTACTAGACTAGATACACAACATATATATATATAATTATTGTATATATGATGAAGGGAAACTCCAAACAAAGGCTGGGAAGGCAGCCTTCCTACAAAGCCAACTGCCATGTTTTTATTCTGTCAATCAATGCTAGCCTCTGGCAAACGAACATGGCATGTTGGACTGTGTTTCTTCTGCATCACTAAATATTTCGACAATTTTCGACATGTGTTGGGAATTGTCCACCCACATGCAAAGAAGCGGATGAACATTTTGAAGTGGCAGAAGGTTGCCTGAGACTTTCCATGAACCAATGGATAACCCCAAGGCTTGCCAAATTTTGAGTCAAAGTCATTGTTAAAAGAAGGCCTCCCCAATAGACGACCAGGGGATTTTTCATCCTGGGTCAACGCATTGCTTCATGATGCCAAGGCTGCATACCATGCCTCTGGTCTTTGCAGCTGAGCAATCAACTGAGCCACTAAATCACCCAGAACTTTACCAAGTTCAGCCTCATGGCCTCGTGGTAAGACTGAGATTCAGTGTCTTATGTCAGCCAGCCTTGACCTAGATCGAGAGATGGTATACAATGAACATCAATGAAGCCCAGTTATAAACCCATCCCCAATATTACCATAGATGGATGGTACATATCATACCCAAATGGTAAGTTTCTGGTATTGGGTTTGTCAGTCTATCACCTAAGTCCTTTATGCTAACTTTCCCACCATGCCCCGTTTAGTCAAACAGTCGGCCGCACGCGTTGGTCACGTCCGTCGCTTGTGGGGACATCCCTGGCGGAACCATGGATTGAACGGCAAGCAGGATGAGTTTGTACTAAGGTCCACTCACCACCAACGTAGGCTGGGACGTGCATGTATTCAAGTAGATATATCGTAAGGATTTATGCTTATATATTTATATATATATATATTCAAATTTAATGTAAAATGTCAACGAAGAGGAACATATGAGTTGCATGTATGTATATAAACATACTGTCTTGCAATAAACTAGCAACAGAAAAAATGTAATCGTTCAATACCTTTCACATGGTAGCATTCTTCACACTTAATTCACTTGCTAATCAGCCAGCAGAAGTGTAGGGCTTATCTAGGCAAATAGTGTCCCGTTGGGCAAAATACTGAGCAGCACTGCCAAGCTCATCTTGAAAACCCATGATATATAATGTCCTACTGTCAATTCCTGCGAATCAAAAAGCAACATAGATTAACAATGGTCAACTGTTGATAGTCCATTAAAAGAAAAATGTTGGTTATGGTTATTTTCACTTATAGGCAACAAAATAAAGGATACAGAACCCATCCACAGTTGGGGATGTAACCTTGTCCCTCCTTGTTCAACAACCCACCTAAAGTTCGTCCAGCACCCTCGTCCTGGGCCGTGGGAATTCTTGGACAATTCACGGCCAGGGCCATGCACGGAGTTGTGTGCAAATGCAAATCATTAAACACATCTATGTTGAACAAAATTGAAAAACAGTAGCAGTGCTAGATGTATATACATTGGTGTTTCCGTGTGTCTCGTACATCTGTTGATATATAATTAAACAAAATCGGCATATACACAATATATGTACAAATTATCAAATTCACTGTCGTCTGGTATATACAATGTGACTATAAAAATATAAATATTACGTGCTGTATGTCGCATAAAACATTTGCATGTATACAATGATATACATAAATGTCGCTGTATTGTCTTGGATCAGTTGATGGAACCCAAACAAACACAGCAAATGTATGTACAAAATATCATGCAATATAATGTTGGATGCTGATTAGTGGCTAGGTTCGGTATTGTGGCACATTTTCTCCAAATTATTCTGAACCCATGTGTTGTTTGTGGCAAGAAAGTTTGGGAGACCATTTGTTTTTGAAAAAACAGCCTGTAATTGCTGAGAGGCAGACTTTTTTACAAAAGCAACTTCCAAATTCAAATGCCAAGCCTTTCCCAAAGGAGCCGATCCCTTATTAAACCCTTATTAAAGAACAGCTTTTCCACCATTTTCCAAGGCCCTGGACCAGGAGCGGCTCCATCTCACTTTAGTAGGTTTGTTTGCTGGGTTCACTATTGCAGCAAGCTGTGCCAAAGCAGCTCCTGGAAGCCCAGAAGAGAAGCAAGCCTTTTCCAAAAGCAAGCCTTTACACATACCACAACTACTACAACTACTTTAAATACTACAACTACTACAGGTACAACAAGTACCAGAAGTACTACAAGTACTACAAGTACTACAAGTACTACAAATACTACAAGTACTACAAGCACTACAAGTACTACAAATACCACAAGTTCATCGGCAAAAAACAGTTTTTATTAGATTTCAAGTGTAGCCAATTGAAATCCTTACTTAAGTGAGGATTTGTTTTCCTGGGAAGAAAATATTTGACTTTCCACTTTCAAGAGAGTCCAGCTATTGTTTAGGGGGGGGCCTCACACTAATCAGGAACCAACATTACATCTGTCCGTCCATTTTGTGACAGTTTTTGTATAATTTTGTATATGCACGTTAATAAAGGGTTCCCACATTGCTATTATCAGCCCCCGTCGTCATCATTATTGATTCCGCATGAAACTATGCATGGGGGACCCCGCACGGTCCTGTCTCCGAGCGATGAAATCGATACGTTCGAACATCCGCCTTTGCGCCACCTTACGGTCAAATGGGCTGAGCTTGGAAAGCAGCAAGATCCACCAAAAGATCCAGGGGTAGCCATGACTAGGACTCCAACGTCTAGCAGAATGTAGCATGCTCCAGCATATTTTAGAAGAATCATTGTGGAACACGTGCTGGGGTGGAACAACCACATTCAATCTGTTAAACTGCGGGGTCCTGGCACCATTCACCCCCGCGGGCGCCTCCACATTTTGGAGCCTCCAGCGGAGGCCAATCATGGTGCTTTTCCCCAATTCTCTATGGCAAGTTTCCCCGGAAAGGGTGGGAATGAAGCTTAAAATCTTTGGGAGAACAAGTACAAGAACAAACCCTTTTTTTCCAATAGCAATTATCTGCATCAACGTGTCATTGACCGTCATCCAACATGCTGGGGCACGGGCATATCAACCGTCCAGTATGTGCACGCAAAACCATCAGAAATTGTACAGAAACTTTAGACGCGCCAAGCAGATTGTTTATTTTCCTCTGTTTTCTCGTGCTGAAAATGAGAACATAAGTTGGTTGCCCGCATTATATATGTGTTTTTTTTTCTCCGTGGGCTCCGTTTTTGGGACTGGTTCAAACATGTTCAAATACTGTAAGTCAGTTTCTGCGCCCGTAACACATGGATCCCGCTGCCACACCAGTACCGCTTTAACAAAAACATGAGATAGATGCACCAATATAATCCAATATAAATAAATCAAATCTCTTTCTGCATCTCAAATCAAATATACCTTCTCTAGATAGTTATAGGTCTATAGGTAGTTACACTAGGCCCCTTTTCTGTTGTTTCCATACGAATCTATGATGCTTGTATCCTTGTTTTCCTTGTTTGAATACCGATGTTTGATGGTCAAATTTATGCGCTCAGTTGATTAAATAATCCACTGCCACTGATGGATTACGATTTCAATCCTATAGTGAAAACACGTTTCTTGACTGTTCGACACTGTTTCCTCGTTTGATTTCACCAAATAATGAATATATTGAATATAACAAATAAATTAAAAATGAACATAAATACATATATAATTATATACATATACATATACGCAGCTGCATTCCCGGCCCTTGATGGTTGGAAACCCATGTCTGTTGGTGCGTAAGTCCATGCTGGATAGAAAAATCAAGTCAACTCCTCATTTCATATGAGCAAATCATGGCAAATCACCATGTTCTCCCGTATACTGTAACTCCCTATTTCTGGTGATCGAACCACCATGTTTGAACTCATAATTAAATCCCTCAATTCAACTTAAATGTCATATTTCTCCCAAAACTCCTTACTCAATCTGCTGAAATCATGATGTTTTTTCGATCCTGACTTGTTTTCAAAATCACTTAAGCCCCTTAAGTCATCTTAAACATGCTTAAATCACTTCAACCCTACATGTCTTTGGTGGATTTTCTTCCTTTTAAAGGTACCATTCTGGGTGCCCCCCCCACACACAGCAATTATCCTGGAGGACACCGTGCGCATCTCGCTGCGCAAGTCGCGGGTCAGCAGCTCCAGGCGATCCAACAACTGGGACTTTTCGAATGGGGAGAACCTTAGCCTACTTGGAAGTGCAGTTCCAGTTATGAGTGGACACACACACACACATATATGCATGCATATATATATATATATACATGTGTGTGTGTGCATATATATATATATATACATACACATTTATATATGTATATATATATGTATATCTAAAGTTAAAGGGGCCCCATGTCCCAACTTATGGGGTTGATACCCGTGGCACCCATCAAAGTAACCTCAACTGCACCCCATAGGGTAACATAGATGTGGACACTCAACCCTTTGTAGTTTATTTTCCGGGGGGTTCCCCATAGGTTTTCCACATCTATGTAGAAATTTATCCTGTAACTACAGAGTGAGACTTTGGCAACAAAAATGTGGTTTCACCAAAAACATGTTGATTGCAATGTAAAAAAATAGAGAGATAGTGAATTATAAGCAACTAGTGGTGTTACTGTGTACATATATGTGTATGATTGTATATATACATATATACATGCATGTAAATCATCAATCAACTCATGTCGGAGTCACCAAATGCTATAAACCTACAAGGTGAGAACCCTAAATATATAATGCACACTCAATGGTTGCCAATAATCACTTGTAACTAACTGGACTGCAAAAGGGGATACTACAATAGTGATTATAACATGCAATATGTTTTTCACAAACTGGAGAGATCAAGTTAATCATAATCGACTACATATTGTGTTGGTGACTATGTACAGTATAATATTTCTGTTAGTCAGCTATAATTACCCCTCTGGATCCATCTGGTAATCTAACATATTCATGGGAAATGGCAATGTTCATAATAAACAATAGAGGTATTCTTCTGCGGGGATGCATTTATATAATGGATTGTATTCATACCACGTTGTGCTCTATGATTCTTAATATGGTGGTCACATTTTAAATGTTCTATAGTACGAGTATTGGAGCAAAGGGATCTCAGTATATTTTAATTAGATTTCAATATATATATATTTATATATATATATATGTCAGCTAATCTGAATGGAACTATATAAAGTATTGAAATCATGATAATAACCCTGGTGATCAGAAATCTATAGTCTCCGAATGGGTGTTCTCCCAATCCATACTTATGGCTGTACAACTGGAATTGCGGTGGGTGCCTCCTTGCTATTGACTATCATCCAGAAGCGTGCCCTACAAATACGGCTCCGTGTTTTGGGGTCCCGAGCGCCCAGAAAAATCCTTATGACCGAGTTCATGCCTACAAACCGTGAGTTTCTATTCTACTCCTTGATACCTTCTGGTTATTTAACATAGCCATGGAAAATGGCCCATAGAAATAGATGGTTTACCCATTAAAAATGGTGATTTTCCATGGCTATGTTAAATAACCAGAGGGTACAAACCGCGAGTTTCTATTCTACTCCTTGATATTTCCCAATGGTTTCCCGGATCTTCCATTACCACATGGCACCCGCTGCCATGGCATCAGCAAAGCCGCCTGGTTGCAACCAGCCGCCTCTGACATCGTGGGCGACACAACCTGCAACGGGACCCGTTGTTCGTTCGCCAAGTTCTGTTTTTTGAACCCTTCAGACCCTTTTGTCGCTCTTTTACACTCGTTTAAAATGGCAGCTTTGTTTATTAGGATATCTCAAACTGGGCTATGATAGTCCACAATATATTGGGTAGCATTAGCCCCAATCATCATAAACCAAAAGTCAAACACAACACTGGACCTTCAGCCCACGACTGTACTGCTTTCCGCTTGCGCGTCGACCTGCACGGAGCCCGGTGAAAGCGGTGTCAACTTGTCGCTCTTGGAGGATTGCATTCCTTAGCGATTCGGCGTGCAGGTGTGTGTCGTGGTTTCAGATATGATGTTTTATTTTCTATGTGTAGCCTCCGGTAATTTGGAAAAAAGGCTATACATTATACTACGGTCGGGGGCTGTGTTAAGAAATCCTATTAAACAAGAAATCAGACTCTAATTTTCGGGCAAAGTAATTTACTTAGACTCTATTTTGGGGAAAAAAACTGATGTTGTCACCACATGTGGTTCTGTCTCTTTTCCTTTTTGCACAGCGCAAGTACTGCCAACTACAGTGCCAGTGTTCTGCAAAAATCCTTGTGTAAGACATCCAAGGGCTGGATTTCTCAGCCGCGTATTGTGTTTAGATTCACCTTGAAATCTGATCTTGGTAGAATGCATCTATCTTTGTTCTCAGCCGGTCCTGGGACTGGCCTTTCAGAGTCATTTCAGACCTGTTTCAGACCCTTACAATCCTATCTACAAAATGTGGATTGCAAGCCCGTGCAGCTATTTGTTGAATCCTGATCATAAAACCCTACCGTATGATGTCTTTGTGTCATCACGGGGCACTCTCCAATCCCCACATGTTGACATAACATATATACATACCATAAGAATGCCATTGCGCAGCTGATATGATCGGGTGATTGCGCGGACTCCCCAATACCGCGTTTCAAAAGGGTCTGGTGAAGATTCTAGCTATCTCCGGAAGTTTTGAACTTTTCCGGGTTGAATTTTTCCAGGGATAGTGTCAATCCTTGAGGAATCCTGAGGCCTACGTCATCGGAAGCAGGAAATTGAAATGAATTAATAGCGACTAGAGCTCGAAAGAGGTAGATTTAAATTATTTATATATTGAATTGTCCGAGGAAAGTTGGTGGGATTAAGAAACCTAGTTTAGACTCTATTTGCCAGCCACATTTCTTAACCAGGGGGTCGTAGCTACGAAATATTTTAGACTCTAAACCCAAAATACGTATTTCTTATCAGAAGCCTCAGCCTTAAAATTAATGATTTCCCGTAGCTATCTCGAATTGTCGGAGAGTTATAATATCATATTTGACACATGTTGATACATGTTGATACATGTTGATACATGTTGGTTATAAGTATATGGAAATACAAATGTACGTAACACATCATATATCGCGCCAAAATATGGTGTCATGACGTTTCATGTCTGCCATGTCTCTACAAGCACATCTCTGAATTGCAGAGCCAAGACGTTCCCGAACACATCATGTCCAACCCGCAGTTACCAATAAGACATCACATGTTCAAACATGTTTTTGGCTTTAACAAGTAGGATTGCCAGAATAAAAACAATGGTTCCCTCCATAAATCCAGTGTTCCAGTGGTTTGTTACATCAAAATCTTCATGTATAAAGGTAATGTACATATGATTTCCATTGCTCTCTCTCAATCTCTCTCTCGCTCTCTCCATCGCCTTCTCAAGGACTTCAGCAGAGCCATTTGGCGAGTAAGATCCAACTATACACAACTATCCTAAAGCATTTTTTGATACCATGTTCATACCATTTTCATAGCATTTTCCGCTCTTTCCAATTGGGGCACCACTACCCCAGCTCGTATCGTCGAGCTTCGGAGCATGGTGTCCTCGGAACCTGGCGGGTGCTGGTCGTGTATATGATATGTTTATGTACATACCTCCCTCTCTCTCTCTCTATATATATACGCAAATTAGTTATGTACAATATGTATATATATATACATGCAGCAAAACAGAAAAATAAATAGTGATAGTTTCATTAGCAATATATATATATATATAGTGGACAAACGCCGCCATAAAGCATGTCAATACGCCTACACCATAGGCACACATGTGTAGTGCGTTTAACAGTTGATAAGGTGCATCTTGCATTTGGTTACTGGTGCATGGATCCAATGTTGTAAGGCCCGTTGATCATTGTAGTGAATAGGTTATCCTGCAGAATGGATCTTGTGGGAGTTGTTGGTCGCTTCGCCGACTTTGGCCAAGGGTCAGCCAAATCATTTGAAAGGCACATCTCTCTATTGACTTATTCCTACTATCTTCATTCCAGGGTTGTATCATGTCTTGACATTAAATCCATCCCAAGCATATCTGGTTGGTGATTTCAACCCCTCTGAAAAAATATGAGTTCGTCACTTGGGATGATGAAATTCCCAACTGTTTCTGGAAAGTCAGCAAAAGTTCCATGGTTCCAAAAAATATTAGTCAGTTGTGACTATTGTTCCCAATACATGGAAAAATAAAAAATGTTCCAGTCACCACCAACCAGATATTGCTGTCGTTAGTTGTGGCAATCATCCCGGCCCGGCACTGGCCATATCTGGCCATTGCTTTTTCGACTTGGACCAATGGAACTTGAAGCGATTCCAACATTTCGGGACTCTGGGAGGATGATATCCAACGATAGCTAAGTTGGTTAATAACTCCAATAACTATGGTTTATGGTAGCTATACCCTCTGGTTATGACTAACAGTTCGTTAGTAAAAAAAAATGGCTCATAGAAATAGATGGTTTAGCGTTCTTAAAAAATTGTGGATTTTCCATGGCGATGTCAAATAACCAGATGGTACCTGTCCTCTTCATTCCTCTTCCAGGTTGGCTCCCAATTCCCCAGCTACTTGCGGTGAAAGTTGGAGAATAAAGAGCTACAAAGTGATCTGGTTTATGTTTATTATAACCCCATTAACAATTAATATACATATATATATCTACCATAAACTTAAACCCTATATATAGTTATGTTATAAACCAACTAATGCCAATTTACCCCCCCCATTATGGCGATCCGAGCTATCTCTGTCAGAACATGGCACAGAACATGGCGCCATCTCGTCTGGTATCCCCAAGTATGGGACAGTCGAATGCCTCGTTGGTGAACCTATGAGACGAAGTCCCCATTGTGCTGGGGGGAACCCATTTTAGTTGGTTCAATCCCCATTTCTGTTCGTGAAATGTTCATATAGTTTGCTTGGTCACCGAAAAATGTGCCACGGTTGCCTTGTCGTTTAGCCTTCGGTGTTCCCATCCTGCTGACCCTCAGTCGAGGGGGTGCTGCAGCTGAAGCACGCAGTGCAACAAGATGGTACGAGCACGCTGGGTAGCATGGGAATACAAATGGGAGTATTTACATGGGAACATAATGGAACATAAAAAGGATTAAATAAGAATATACATGGCCGGGAATATACTGTGGATAATCCATACAATAATCCCATCCCCCAACAAACAAACTCCAGAAACCATGGTGGATGTAGGGGTTCTGGAGGATCTTGGAGGTTCCAAGGTGCTGGTGATACCAGGATTGTAGAGGCCCTACACATCCGTAACCAGAGACCGAAGATGGTGTGACTATCTGTGAAACCTTCAGGTAGGGGACAGAAACTTTTTTTTTTATCAATGGATTGGCTTTCACGGGAAAGTTTACAGGAAAGCCCCATATTGAATGGAAAATCTATGGTTTCCTGTAGGTTTTCCCTTGAAAACCATTAATTTTAGTAGAAAAAGAGGAGACAAAAACATCTGACACAAGCAACTCTCTGGATTGCAGACACTCCTGGCACCTCTGGCACCTCATCTTCAAGTGCTGGATGTTGGAAAGCATCACAACACTGACAAAAAAAATGCACACTCAAAACCGATACCAATAATGTCAATAATATAATATATTATACATTTATATATAATATAGTGCTAGAACCACGAAAAAATAACTTGGACAGAAACAAACTCCCAAAATCGTTTCCCCGTTTCCCCCAAGGATGGAAAGCACGGTGACCAATGGGAGCATCGTCCACAGTGGGACAAGTTCTGGGTCCCAATTCCAGACCTGCTCAGCAAATTTCCTTCGAAAATAAAGCCAGAAAATAAACTTTGGCTGGCAAAAAAATATTATACCTATATGTAGAAATATCATTTTACTTCATGTAACAATGTAATGTGTATGACATGATGCAATGATGTACATCTTATGATATAAACTGATTAAAATGAAAACATCATCCAATCCCCTCGTCAAAAATGAGGGTGTCCCCTTGCCATGGGAATCCAACAAGGGCGGTGTCACAAATCAAGTTTCAGATTTGGGACACGTCGGGTATCATTCAACATCATTCAACATCCCTTTCCGGTCAGGAGAAAAGTGCAATGACGAGTCCTCCATTTTCATCAGTTTTGTCCCGAATTGAATTTGGTGGTTTTCCCACTGCCATGTTTATCGAAGGGTCAACCAAAACCCTTCCTTTCACTACACCGGCCACCCGAGCGTTTCATCCCAGCGTCGATGGTGTCATGCTGCGGCTGTACTGACGCGCACGCTGGAGGACCGTCCCTGAAAGGACAAAAGAAACTTGCAACAGCAAAGGTCAGACAAAGTGTCTGGGACAAGTCAAACATGTTTAGTCCCTTCCGCCCAGGATAAACTACCGCCCAGCACCCCTGGTTTAGTATTGGGTCTGTCCATTTTCGTTGGCCCTTTTTGGCGGTATTTAGATATTAGATATTAGATGATATTGGGCGGATGGGATTGCAATGGGCTTTTTAAAATAACAATCAAAAAAGAGAAAATAGACCAAGAGCAACTGGAAAAAGAGGTGACCCACAGCATCATCCCAGCCCAGTGAGGCTCCAGCCGTTCCTCAACCTGCACTCAGGGGGTGGCCCCTGGATGTGGTGTACCCAACCGTGGGTGTTTTCCCTACAAACCTGTGGCTGAGAGGTATATCAAAAGGAAAACATGCACAATTCTGAGTATATAAATGCACATAAAAATTAAATCATTATTGCGTACTATACCATAGACATATTATCTGCGCAGTCACATAATCATATTGGCCTGGACCGTTGCTGGAACATGCATGTTTTCTGTACGCGTTTTTATGCCACTTTACGGATTTTCGTGCCACTTTCACGCATGTCTTCAATGTTTTTGCAGAAGTATATTATCAGTGAGTCCAAGGTTGAAAGAAGTTGTCGCATTTTCTTGTTGTATGTGCAAATGTGACACGGAAACCTGCCATTGTTCAAGCAAAGCCTATTGAACAAAACAGATCATGGCGGTTTCCAGGCGTAACTACCCCGGCAAACAGGCGTTCAACCACCAAAGCAATGACCTTTCAGGCGGACCTCATGTATGTGTTGATGTGTCAGTATATTATTTTCCTGCAGAAACGGGTGGTTTGCAATTACAAATTACCATGTTCGATTCCTGCAGGTTACATGCGTTTGTCTGAAATAGGGCTCCCCTACATCTACTGGTGGATGTAACAATTTCCCCATTCATTTGCGATTGCCACTCTATATATATATATATGTGTGTGTGTCGTGTGTGTGTATACATATGTACAATATACTGAAAGGCTCAGGTCATAGTCATACACCCGATTGAAAATCCGAATGAAATTTATGGCAAAGGCTGCTCTACTGCATTGATTCCCTTGACTTGCAACAAACCAATGAATGTTTTAACCACCCGCTTCAAGCTTCACTTATAGCAAACCTGTCTTCTGTTCCAAACCACTATCTGCGAGACAGCGATCGGTTTCTCTGTCAAGCGTTTCAACCTTGAACCAGCTTTCATTTCACTGTGAACTGCGAATGTTGAATTCCTTTTTGGCAACATAGCAACCCTATGGAAACTTTTCTATTCAAAGCGCCCCGCGGGAGTCAAGAATTCAGTTCCCCTGAAGGGCCAACAGCTTTGAGCACTGCAAGCCCATAGGTAATGCCAAGATACCTCTAAACATCGCCAAGAAAAAAACCATTGAATCACCATTGTGCCATTATATCCTTATTGTTGTTTTTCCCATGAAATCATGATTCCCCCATCTTTTCGATTCTTTTCGCATATTTTCCCATAGTTTTAGCTACATTCAGCCGTTTCCAATGACTTTTTGCAGCTGTTTTTGTTGCGCCTCTTCTGCCCTTGGCACAAGTCATTCAAATCCTGATCCACCTCAGTGTGTCGAAAATGTGGACACTTATACATAGGTTTTACAGGGGGGTTTTATATGATATATATATATATGTGTCATGTAGGGCTTATAGACCCCGGGAAACCCCTTACCAACTGAGATGCACAGCCAAGTACTGGGTGTACGCCCCCAAATTGTGCTATTTTTGGGGAACAAACTATGATGGACCGCAGTGGCTCCATGGAGTTTCAAACATCCGGGGCCCCGCCCCTGGATCCGAAGGGAAAGAAATGGCTGCTAAACCCCTGATGATTAGTTCGGGAATATTAACCAATATATTGGGGATTATCACGTTCCATCAGGCGAAGCCCTATGAACCAACCACTTTCCGAAGGGACCACACAAGGGTTTGAACCCTGCTCTCAGATGCCTACTACAAATGCTTGTGTTGAGGTTCTGGCCAAAACTAACCATAATTCATGCATATTCATGCCTGACTAGACTATGCAAACCAGCCCAGTTTCCTCAATTTCGAAACTCAAATCCGAACCTCATGGCTGAACTGCAACAGCAGATTCCTGGCGGTCTAGCGCAGGTGGCCTTTCCACATGTCGCGGAAATGTCGTCTCTTTCTGGGTGAAAAGGATGTCCCATATAAAGATGGTGATATATGGTGATAATCTCCAAGATATTGAAGAGTAGTATAACCCCATATATCCCCATATAATCACCATCTTATATGGCTTATATGGTGATAATCACCATATGCCACCATATAATCTTTAATCGTCGGTTTTGAACATTGCTCACATGTCTCAAGCAAAATTATTGATGGCTTGGTTGACTATCCCTGATGGGTAATCTCCAAACATGTTCTCTTCCGATAATCAAACATGGCAATTGGAAATCCGTTACAAATACGTGTTACCCTCGGGTAAACTAACATAACTATGAAAGATTACCATTTTTAATGAGTAAATCAACTATTTCTATGGCTATTTTCAATAGCTATGATTAGCTATGTGTTAAATTACCAGAGGGCAATAGGAAAAATAACATCTATAAACCTGGGATGTTCCAGCCTAGCCGGAACCTGCATTCTGTAGCCGGCAAATGCCTAAAAAATGTATGAAAATCCTCCAGTTTGCAGTATCCATGGCAAATCTCAAAAACTTGGCCAAAAAACAAATGTTGCTGGTTCGGGTTAGTATCCATCAATTACATTTAATTACCAAATTTACGGCAAACAGTCAATAATTCGATATGATATTTTTGGTAATGAGGGATCCGCAAAAAAAACACCACCAATGTGTGATTGACTATTCAATGTGTATGCATCTACTTGGGTTTGTTCATGGCACCATTGATGGCTAATTCCCATAGGACCGGGGGAACGTGTGGATCTCACATTCTGCCCATTGCTCCTTAGCTTCCTCTCAACAACTGGATAACTAACCAACTTCACCTACATGGGTCAAACAGTTGGTGGGGGCAATTCTATATATATATACACACACATATATATATATATACATAACATATTCACATGGGTTATAAGCCAACCGCGCGTTTACAAAGCCTGATAGTCTCACATATATGGGCAAATTCGAAGATTAAATTGTTGGCGAATATTCCCCTTGATGTTCACTACCCCATCACTGGCCCCATCACTTGTATATAGTGTTTTTCAATGCCATTGACTAACAAAGTTTGCTCATATTGTGATTGAACTTCCATGATTTACCAAGAACCGGGGCTCACCATGTTTTAATCCACTTGTATAACTTTTCTGATAGTTTGAATCAAACTTGTTCATCATCAAATAACCATTTTGACTAGTTAAAACTGTTTGTTTCCGGTAATTCGACTAGCTATGGAGAATGGAATGACAGGGCCTGAAAAGGTATTCTGTATTTGTCTTTGTTTTGGCTCTAGGAAAAACGGTGATTATCATTGTTTATCCCCAGCAAACCGTTAATTTACCAGGTGGTGCCAGAAGATAAGTTCTAATTTTTGATAAAAACTAGTTCCCAAAAAGATAGAACAGTAAACCTCCACTAAAGTCATAATGATTTGAAGCTGTCCAATCTGGGGGTTCATCACGGTTTTTATCAACGTTCATCACGCGGGAGATCTGCAGTCCAGATCTGCTCCACGCGTTTCCGCACCATGAAGACTTGCTTTGCCTGTGCAGGTCCTGGCCGGGAAAGTTAAGATACCTGCCATAAAAAATGTCCTAACCTCTAACATTTAAGATCTAAATGCATCATAATACATTTATGTGAAGTCTAATTGAAATTGAACTAAAAGTCCAAGTGTAGGATTTTGAGATACATGTTTCCTCCAAAATAATCGAAGTAAAGCCTAGTGAATCTCAACTGGTGGTTGGTCCTTTCATCTCTTGGAGACCTTCAAAGAATTCATCGATGGTAAGGCAACCTCAAACGCAGCCCGGGTCAAAGACATCTTCACGTCTTGGAGTAGGATACTGCCGTGTTTTTGGAACCCCAAACAGGGAAATGTTCTGCAACACACGCCATCAACAGGTCGGCACTGGGCGCCACGGGCCATCACCTTCATCCAACAAGTTGAAAATCACCTGGCTGCTGCAGTTTTGACATCTGAAGGTTTCCATCAATGGGGATACCCCAATAGCTGGATGGGTGATAACGGAAAATCCATGAAAATCCAATCTGCAAATGGATGACTGGGGCTACCCCCATAGGGTTCAGGGATTCCCCCTTTAAATAAAAAAACCCACCAAAAAGCCATGGGGAAATCGCTCTGAAATCGCCCACAGCGGGGAGAAAAAGCGCCTGGCAATCCTCTTCCTTAAAGCCTTGGTGACACCATATCAAGGCTAGGAAGGGTCATTAGAAGCAACTTCTGGCTGATTAAATGACTTGCTGGTGCTTAGTAGGGATGGATGGGAATTGGGGAATGGGATCATTATTGATAGTTATTGTGGATCATTCCCCCATTCCCTACTAAGCACAAGTAAGATGATGAACATACATACATATATGTAAATAGTATTTTCATATAGCAAAACATGTGAATATGTTAATATATACATCAAAGAGATTTTGCCAAAATAGTTCATATCTCTATCATTTGATTGGCATATGATCATATTGGCTGAAGATCACCAATATATAATCATTTTGCCAATATGTAAATGGTGAAACTAGAGCAAACATATTGATCTCATATACGTTTTCACGAAATTCTTGCCTGGTCAAACTACCCACATGTTTGTAGACACGTGACCCACTCGGTTGATATTTACGATCAAGTGACCCCGAACTTCGTGGTTCAACCAGCCTGTGCGGGTAGCTCACTGATCTGGATGAATCAGAATATATAATGAGCTCATCAAGCTGAGAAAACAAAACTGTTGTCCTTTTGCGGGGGTTCTCTGAGTAATCCACATTCAATTTACCCTCCAGTAATCAAATGTGGCTGGAAGAAAAATCCAAATATATATATATATTTAAATATATATATATATGATTTTGCTATATGTTCCCATATTTTCGCATTAAAACCTTCATGTATGGGGGATTTCCCAGCCACGATAAAACCAGACCCCTCCAGTTTTCTGCAGGGACACCCAGAAGTTTCAACTTCGTGGCAACTTCTTTCGTCTCAAAGGCGCCTTGAAACCTTTGAGCTGCTGGCATAGGCTTTGCCGGGTAGGCTGCTGGATGGACACTTGGGGCATGGTAGAAGTGGCGGCAGCGAAAATGATGTCAGTTGATGGGAAGTTCAAATGGCAAAAACGAGGCTCATTTGATGAGCTCATGGTTCGAAACAATTTTTGGTAGGTCGGAGGTCAGAGTGGATTGAACATAAATACCCGCTGATGGGCATAGCAATTGAGCAAGTGTAAGTGCCTATCGGAATATTGATGTGGCAATAGTTCTGGTTGAACAAGTGGGGGCACATGGGGACACACAGCAACAGTCATGCAACTTTCAAACGTATGTCTTCAGAATCATTGCGGTATTATCAACCAAAACAGACATGATTATCACCTGGCCGGCGATTTCAATCCCTGAAACCTACATGAGCTTAGGAGTATCTACGAAGTGCATTAGTGGTTACTTAGGGCCAGGGATCATCATTGATCAAACGATACTCTACTTGTGACACCACCAGCAAGAACAAAAAAAAGAAACAGTCTGAAACAGCAATTGGGCAATTCACTCCCAAGGTGGCTGCTGCTGTCTGCCTGCTTTAAACAGCTTTAGAACAGCAAAACCAATAGCAGTTTGGTATTCTTCTTAGCTGGAAGTTTCAGTTGCTGGTGCACATCCGTCCTGCAAACAATAGTCACATCAGTTTGCAGTTATCATCATCATCATCATCCCAATTCCAGTTTATTCATTGAAAACCAACAACCAGCGACTGTTGTACTCGAAGAGTCGCCGGCCTGGAGAAAATGTCCAACCAGCGTTCCTACTCCCACTATCTTCTCTTCACATTCACATGTTTTCTAGCAGATTGAGCCTCCAGTTTATCAGTTTCCAGGCCACCAAAACACAAAACATCCGGCCCCAAACTTGGGAGAAAAAAACCATCTTCAAGATGTTCAGGTTGGAGATCAAAGAAACCATCGGAACGTCAATGGATTGGTTAGGAGGGAAACCGACAGGAAACTATAGGTTTTGGTTCTCAGCAATTATAGGGGGTTCCATGGTGTTATTTCGTAATGTATTTATTTTTCATGGGGAATTCAATGGTTTTCTCTTAAGGAAATCCTACTCAATCCAATGATCAACCATGTTTTTTCAACCATGAAACATAGTTATCATAGGACGTTCCTCGATTTTCTTCACTTAAACCCACCCAATCCAATGAAAATAACCTGGCCTTCAAATCAATTTCCATTCTTTGATGTAATAAAACAAATATGATATAATATCTGGTTGGTGGTATGCTTACCCCTCTGAAACATATGAGTTCGTCATGAAATTCCCAACTGAATGGAAAACCATAAAATTCATGTTCCAAGGGATTATGAAATCCCCAACTGAATGAAAAAATAAGCCAAATGTTCCAAAGCACCAACCAGATATGATGCCAACGATGTTTTATATACCCTCTGGTAATTTAACATAGCGAACTAGAAAATCACCATGTTTAAGAACGGTAAGCAATCAATTTCTATGGGCCATGTTCAATAGCTATGTTACCCTCTGGTTATTTAACATAGCCATGGTATAGATGGCCCATAGAAATAGATGATTTTCCTATTAAAACCCTCATCTATAAGGGATTTTCCATGGCTATGTTAGTCATTACCAGAGGGTAAATTACCAGAGGGTAAATCAATATCCATGGTCCATCCATGGTGATAAACTCTGACTGAGCAGTGGACTCCTCCAAGGTCAATGTACCCGAGTCGTCCTGGGATCTGACAACCGACGCTTTTGAAAAGGTGGCGGAATGTTAACTATTAAAGTGTATATATATATAACATCAGTTCAAAAAAGATCATTTAATATCATAAATGTGATACATGTATTTATTACAGGAAATTGTTTAATATGATACTAATATTATATATATATATGTATATATTAAGCACATATGTGATATATATATATACTACAACAAAACATCATATGGATTGACATGGTATATACAGGTGATACCTGTTTTTGATCACATGTAGGTGTCAAGTATACTCTACAGTAACCCTCAAAAACTTGACACGGTAGTGTTTGCCCCAGGGACTTTCCAGCTTTCCAGCTTTTCCATATTCCTGGGCTTTTCTGCACTCACATACATACACACATATATATATATTATTACTATTATGATTTTTACTATCATGATTATTGTGTATATATATATAGAGAGAGAGAGACATCATCCCAAAGCAAATAGAATATGGAACTTTAAGAGGTATGTATCTTGGAATTTCCATTTGGGTGAGGGGGTATTGAAATGTTTGCGTTTTATCTACTCCAAGATGACTATACTGTATATATATATATATTATATCTCTGTATATACATATATATATAAACATGTATTGTTGGTTTATAATATATTGATTTATTTGTTGAGTTACGTGCATATGCTGCATACTCATTTAACATTTACAGAATTATTCATTGTCATGATTATTATGATTAACCGTTAATAACATTATATAATACATATTATTACTTTATATTCAAATCAAAAATCCATAATAGTCCCACGACACACACATCCCATAATCATCCTATATTGAACACCCCTCCCATATGCGCCCTCGAAATGAATAGATCATAGATCCAACACTAAACCAAGGGGTCTAGCAGGGTTTTGAATCTCAGGAGAACTACTGGCAATAACCCAAGACTTTCATGGTCTAGAGTCTAGTCTATTCCTCTACATTTGCCTAAGGTTGTCTAACCCCAAGATGTAGCTAGTAGAGCAATTGTGGGTAATGATGAATCAAACGAAGTAGGGATTGCTATTTTAAATCATTTTGCCTTCTCATGGACAGTTTTATCATCTTAACAAGCACAGTGTTTCGAAACACGGAGGCACGTTAATCACTATTATTGGAATTTACTCTGCTTCCTTTGTGCTGGGGAGTCCTGATGCCACAGTTGCACAAACGCTCAAAATCCACCTTGACAAAACTTAAGATCCATTAAGATCCGTCCTCATCCATGACTTCAAAGAGACATCGGAAGGTCTTCAACAACGATTTCCTGTCACAGAAACGTCAAACAAAACGCATCGTTAGCAGTTGGGCTACTAAAATGCGAATTTTCGACTATCAAACTCTGAGGCTGTTTAGATGGACGGTGATCTTTTAGTGGCAAAATTGACACTATTTGGTGGCTACACTGAATTAATCAACAAGGGTTTATTAATCCAGGGTTGACATTGCTCGTTACTCACAAAACGATGGTAAATATGGTACACATATACTGACCATTGCAACACCTATGAGGATACAGTAGCAGCCGAGACATAGGAATCCTTGGGCAGTAAATGAACCACTCATTGATTGGCAAATAATACGATTCGGATCATCATGGTGACTCTACAGGATCTTGACCTAACACATTCTTTATCGTTCAGAGTTGAGCCATCTTACCCGGAACAGCATGAAGAAACACATTTGCATCATCATCCCATGTTCAGGGATGGCATAAACAAAACTGAAATCAACAACCAAGTCTCATTGGGAGGTCCGTTGTACATAGCACAATTACAAGTCTTTGTGTGCAGCCCCCCAAACAACAACAACAACAACAACAACAACAACAAACCAACCACGTATTTCGGGAATGTTTTTGTTTACCCAGCTCATGCATGCTCATGCTACATAAGGAGGTTCGGTATTCCATGTTGAGCCATATGACTCATCTGATTTTTTTTTTGCCAGGGCCTCATCTGCTTTTACCCCTCCTAATGAGTCAGCCAAAGTGCGTTGTTATTCCTGGGTTGACATGTTGCCGCTGCTACGCCCCTCATGATTTTCCTTGAGAATAACCTGTAGCCTGAGATACGTCAGATACGGTTTTCCAAATAAGTGCGCAGAAACAATCAACAAAATCGGTACATTATTCATAATATACTGCATGGATCTGCATGGTATATAATTATGTTTGTGGGTATTTGAGCAACAACCCAAATAACCAAATTGCTATGCAAAAAGAACTGCCTTCTACACTGAGTCCCGTGCTGTTCTGAATCCTTCTGTGCCAGTAAGGTTTCTTCATCCTGGCAGACTTGGCGAAAAACCCTGCGCTTCGGATCGTCGGATGCTTCGGTCCAAGGCGAAGTTTCACCCAGTCCAAGTTGAAACGGCAAAAAACAAGTTGAAACAACTGTGTTGCTTCGGGCTGGGCGCGATTTTGTACTGGAACTTAATTTTACAAAATGATCATAGTAAACATATGTAAACATGGAATACCATGGAGGTGCGGCTACAAGATGCATGCCATCCATGCCATCCCCTCATATCACTGCAGAAAGCTGAAGGGAATCCGTTGATGAAAACTTTAATAACTTTAAACATTCAATGACTTCGGCCAGGAAGTTGCGCCATGATTTTTTGCAACAACAAAATGAAGCCCCACCTTAGAAGATGCATCTATTGATTGTTGATTACCACCCATTTACACTGATTAGTCATTTGGGATCATCAACGCAGGTAGGTAGGATGGATAACAAAACATATTTCAATCCACCAGCCAGTAATGTTTATATGATGTCTCTTTCTACATCCCCAGCCAGAAAAACTCACAAGCCATATCCAATCTCTGCCATTTGCCCGTGCCTGTTTGGAGTGACTCAAGGCATTTTCCACAATGACAGCCGTCACCTCACTAGAAACCATCGAGGTCATTCTCTGCGGAATGCACAATGATTAAATTTCGACCCATGTGTGCGAGTCGCAGTTCAACTCCCAATGTTCACTCATCAAGTTCATCAAGTTGTCGTTCAAATAGACATGTCCATGGGTCA
This sequence comes from Cladocopium goreaui, assembly GCA_947184155.2. Lineage (NCBI taxonomy): Eukaryota > Dinophyceae > Suessiales > Symbiodiniaceae > Cladocopium > Cladocopium goreaui. The sequence continues at coordinate 8,945 of CAMXCT020002458.1, read as the reverse complement.
AATCCCTTTTTCCCTACCTGCCAGGTGAGGGTCTCTATGTTCCTCGTCCAGCTCCGGATGCTGTGGGGCACCCCTGGGCCCGATATATCGCCAGCTCCACATGCTGGGCACGCTACATGCCAGATAGAATGGCAGAACATACATTATGTCAGAAAGAATGTCAGAATGTATGTCAGATAGAAGGCCAGAAAGAATGCCAAATAGAATGTCAGAACATATGCCAGAACGAATGTCAGAACGTGTGCCAAATAAAATGCAAGAAAGAATGTCAGAATAGAAGCCAAATAGAATGTCGAAATAGTATGGCAGGGTGGGGATCACTCGAAATAAAGTAATTCATTGTTTTCCGTCATTGTTTTCCGGGTTATCACATGTTACAACTTGATTTGTGTGGTCAGCACATGTCAAAACCATGTTCATCTACTCTCCTGTAAACTAATATAGATGTGGAAAGCGCACCATTTGCTGGCCACAAGTGCTTAGAAGTTTAACCCTCATGCAAGCAAACATAGCTATGGAAAAACCATGCTCTTCCCAAGCAAAAACAAACTTAAAAAAACAAAAAAAAAAAACATCTACGATGTTTTTTCCATTTCAAGTTGTTGATTTGTTGGAGCTTGCTACCCCGCGTTGTGTCGAATTCGTAGTTCCAACCGGCACTGGGCTACCCAGGACCAGATTCATGAAAACGATGACCTCGCGGCCACAACTTCGATAAAAAATCGCCCGACCGGATTTGTGGACGGGTGGTTCTAAACTGCGCTAGGTGGTTTTAAACATCTTGAAACATATGAGTTCGTCAGTTGGGATGTTTTTTTCCAAATATATGGAAAAAAATGTTCCAAACCACCAACCAGTTTGAAATGTTCAAAAGCAAGAATAAGTTGATCTGGCTATGGACCAATGCCCTGTTACCCCGGCCAACATCAAAACAGCGGGCAAATGGATGTCCATCCCGATTTTACCCACGCAATTACTGTAATTATGATAATTATGTGTAATTGGAATCGATGCCGTAAACATGGGACACAATGGAGATACCCTCAACCGAGAACTCCTGCTTTTCTATCATTGGTTCAAATGGTGCTTGTCCATTGCTGCATCCGATTGCCAAATTGCAACATGCAACCATGCATGTCCGCATTAGAAATATATAATCAAACGTCATCAGAACTTGAGGAACATGTGTCATGAAGAGTTGGCGATTCATTAAAATTGCCGTGAATAAGAAATAAACCAATATCACCATCCTTTTAAGGGGGGAGTGGGTGAGTGAGGGGGGTAAAAACTGAAATATTTCAAACATGGAGGGGGTTTACCCTCTCCAGAAATATTTCTCGGCTAAACTGTGGCATCCGGAGAACCCCCCTCCATTCCTTTTGGGAGCCCAGAAAACACGTGGGGGTTGGTAGTATTTCAATATGTCTCAGAAACTTCTTGCCTAACCCCCCCAAGTATTCCATGATTAAAAAGGGGTGGATAAACAAAAAAAAACGCCCAGTTCATTAACTATCATGTGGTTGGGAACTCTAAGTAGCTCCTTGGTTCCTCATTTGGGAATATGGATAGCCCTAGCTCCGTCACCTCCAGCACTGACAGCCGAGCTGCCGCCACCGCCACATAGCAGTAAAAAAAGGCCCAGGAGCCAGCGACATATCTGGCAGAAGAACTCACCAAGCTGAACATGTCGGCTATATTGCGGCGATATGGAGATAGTTACTCAAATAGTTACCCCTACAAGTATACTAGCCATAATCTCTATATACCATCTGGTTATGACTAACAGTTTGCCATGGAAAATTCACACATTTTTAAGAACGGTGAATCATCTATTTCTGTGGACCATCTATACCATGGCTGAACCATCTATTTCTATGGACCATTTACAATAGCAAACTGTGAATGTTTACCAGGCCGGGTACCATGGCAGTGACGTCGCAGTGACCATGGAGACCATGGAGGATAAGGATGTGCGGCCAGTTCTTGCGGGTCGTGTTATGTCATGTTATGTGTATATATAAAAAATAGAGTAACCTAATAAGTAAATAGATAAATAAAAATACAATATATATATGTGAATAATATAAATAAAAAATAAAAAAATGCAAAAATAAATAAATATGAAATATATATATATATATGAATAATATAAATACAAAATAAATAAATGCAAAAATAAATAAATATGAAATATATATATATATATATAATATATATTATATATATATGCATGTGTGTGGTTGTATATCCCGACTCCCCATCAATGGTGGTTTTGATCAGTTGAATCATGTCCAATCATAGATCATCAGCAAGAAAAAAATACCCAAAAGACCGAAGTTGGACATCAACAACACGTATTACACATTCGAAGTCTAGTTGTTCACCATTCAGCCATTTCAACGGACTTGATTAGATAGTAACTCAACATGTTTAAATGGACTTCAATCAGTCACTCAAGTTTCATTAAAGTTCTATAATATGGCAAGCCCAATTTCATAAACTATCCCCAAGTCATCACCATTTTATGGCTAGTATGTTTACATATGTTTACCATGCCGACACTAGATGACTATCAATTCAATATAATGGGGTTATACTGGGGACATCCTGATTATCAACGTCATATTATCATCAACTATATGGAAATACTCTCAATATATATATATAGTGGGAATAAAGTGGGGTTTAATCATGTTTAATCATCAACAAATGGCAAAAACATCTGGGAAATTATTCACCAGTTGCCACCGTGCCCTGGTTGCCACAACACCTCTGCAGTGGACGCGCGATGGCGTTCCAGGAGTCCAAGGTGAGGACCTGAATCAAGGTGTACATCCTGAGTGAAGCGGCGAAGCGCGAAGGCTGCCATGACGGTTCAGGGCGGGGTTTTGTCGGTGAACCGAGGGAGGTCATCTAAGCATGAAAACATTGGGATGCTAACCATAAACGTTGGGGATTTCACTGAGAATCTAAGATGATATGTATATTATTATATGTAACAATTAAAAACTTGAGACATGCCGGCCCCCAAATAGCAGTTCGACCCTGAAAACAGCATATTTTTGCTGGAAAGTAAATAATCTTCCAACCCCCAGCAAAGATGGCAGGATTAGATTACAGGAGGGCCAACCAACATGGGGAGATAATGGGAATATCATGGGGGTAGCATGGAAATGGATGGTATATCTCTGACTATTTGATGATTATGATGGGATATGATGGGGATATGATTTAATAAAAATATCACCACCGCCCATGGGGATAATTTTGGTATGCAATCAACCGTCTTGTGGAGAATTGATGGGTATATAACTGCATCACCATATATGGAAGGTTCCTAAAATGGGGATACCCCCAAATCATCCCAAATTGGACAATTTTAGTATTAAAACCTATGATTTTGAGGATCCCCCATTTTAGGAAACCTCCATATCCATATCACCAAAAATATGATGAGGGTGATGGGTGTGTGTCTGAAAATGAGGCCAACACCTCCCAGTTGTGTCGAATTGAATAGGAACATGGTTTATGGCAAAGGTGGGAAACCATTTTTCTCCAAGGTGAGAAAGCGAAGTGCACAATTCCATGTTGATAAGGAGCATGATGACACATCACCAGAATGGGATGCCCAAATGCTGTTGGAAATGGAGATGAAATTAAATGGAAAAAAACAATCCTGGCTGGTTGACTACCTTTGTTGTGCAGAAATCAGTGCCCCATTCTTAGGGTACCAAGCTTGAAGCGTACAGCATACTCCCCCCAACAAATTCACCAATAAACAAGGTGGGCGATCTTGAACAATCCATGATCAGCCCCAATTCTTTTGGGATTTGGATAGTATAACCACATCATGTTTTATTGGATAGATGGGTTACTTACCTTATTATAATTCATAAATAGGTTTGGAAAGTGTAACCCCATATTTTAAGATTAATGAACCATAATTTAATAACTGGGGATGATATGTTTATCATTAATAATAACATAATTGGGGATGGTAAACTATATTTTTCTCCGTAGTTGATACTGTGGATGGTTGCGAAATCCTGCATCAGTTGATAGATGGTAAACATCCCATTATCTATAGGCTTTCAAACATCCTTTTGGTGGTGCAGGATTTCGCAACCATCCACAGTATGTAGATGATATGATGGTTAAACCATGATTGGGGATGATATGCCCATTAGCTTCGTAAACCATTAACCAATCCATAATTGGGGATGATAAACCCGATATTTTCTCCTTAGTTGATATGGTATCCCCTATTTTTATGGGGATAGATTTGGATAGTATAACCCCATAATTCAAATCATTTCTCCTTAGTTGATATGTTATCATGGTTAAGTAACCAATCAATGCGATCAGGGCCGCCCAGGAGCCATGAAGAAAGGCTTCCGGTGGCCTCCACGAGCATCTCCAAATCTGCCAGCCTCGCCATCTGACGGCCCAGTTAGAAGTTGGCTTAAAAAAAACACATGGATACTAAAACGGCTTGGTTAATTGATACAAGTAAAGTAAATCATAATATAGTATAATTTAAAACTAGCTGGTTAATTAACAACTTGGATAAAGTTGTAGATACCATAGTTATAAGATAGTACAGTATATCATAGTTTTAAGAGTGCATAGTATATCATATTTTATAGTTTTAAGTACAATAAAACATAGTATACCAAAGTTAGTGGAACTATGAACCAACTTAGCTATCTAGGGCCCCACTTTGTATGGGAACACATGGAAAATGATGGGAAAACTCTACGGGAAAAAAATATGGAAAACAATCATGGGTTAGTATAACCATGTATAAAACCTATAGACGTGGTGTTAGTTCAAGCTGATCACAAACATCCAAAAAGGATACGATATGGCAGGATAATACCAACTGCTTGGCGGCAAGTTTTGGGTGCCCAACGAGAATTCCATCTTTAGTTGACAAGTACGTACATAACCCCACCAAAATAGCAAAACTAATTTGGAAGGTTTGTGGTATACTATAAGACTATAGTTAATGGGGTTTTAAATGGTTTATAAACCAACAAGATTTCTCAAACAAATCTGCAGCAATTCTCATTTGTGGAGCCAGCAAACTGATCCAAGCACATCAATCAGGTATCTATTCGCTGTCACTTTTTGCCAGCAATATCCAGCAATAATTAGTCCGCTTGTTCGAATCAAAACCCCAGTTTTGTTGTTATGTTTTTTCACAAAGGCCTTTGGATAAATAAATGCTAAGATTAACGGATAAAATACCTTAAACATTGTGAGCGGGGGCCAGGAAAACATATCCCATGTTTTCGATACATAGAGCCTCCCGTATGCATGCATGCATGCATGCATGGATGGATGTGTATGTGTATGTGTATGTGTCTGTGTATGTGTATGTGTATGTGTTTGCATGTATGCATGTATGTATGTATGCATGCATAATAATATATATATATATATGTTAACATACACAAGCATGCAGAAAGATAAACAAACATATAGATAGAAAAGATAATAAGATAAGATAAGATAAGATAGATAGAATGATAGAAATAGAGATAGATAGATAGATTTAGATATATATATATATATAGAGATAGATAGAGATAGAGATAGACAGGAATAGATAGAGATAGATAGAGATAGATAGAGATAGATAGAGACAGACAGAGATAGAGATAGATAGATAGATAGATAGATAGATAGATAGATAGATAGGTAGATAGATAGATAGATAGAGATGGACAAATAGACAGATAGACAGATAAATAGATAGATAGATAGATTGATAGATAGATAGATGGATGGATGGATGGATAGATAGATCGATCGACAGATAGATGGATGGATGGATCAATAGATAGATAGATAGATAGATAAATAGTGATTTCTATTCCTCTTCTTTCATTTGCCCAAGATTGCTTAAGATCTCGAAAAACTTCCCCCAGTAGTGACGTGGTGGAATTCCTAATGGGAAAATAGATACTATAGCGGACTACCACTTAGAATATTATAAATTATTTGAATAAGATAGAATATGTTTTTTTTAGAAATTTTATTTGGTTCAGATAGCAGTTAGAATATCACCTTTAATAATGCAGATAGAATATGCAAAAATAATCATTTCAGCAAAAATAAATAACCACTATTTTGCAATAGGTATCACCATGAATGCAGATCGAATATGCAAAATAACATTTCCGTAACAATAGAAAACCATTATTATGCAATACGTCTCAGCAAAAACACTATTAAAATATAACATGTCCGATCATTTCCGCAACAGTAGATAACCACTATTTTGCAATAATCCCTTCCCCCTAATACTAAACCTCCCCCTTCCCCTATTACTAAACACCTCAGGCAGATATTAGGGTGGTATTTATTATTAGGGAACCCTATGAATAAAATTAAAACCCTTAATAATAAAAACTATTTTTTCCAATCTCAAAATCAATTAAATTTCCTTATATAACGCAAATAAAATATTGCCAAAAATTGGATTTCGAAGCTTCCCCCTAATACTAAATTAAAACCCCTCATAATATACACTATTTTTTCCAATCTCAAAAGCAATTAAATTTCCTTATATAACGCAATTAAAATATTGCCAAAAATTGGATTTCGAAGCTTCCCCCTAATACTAAATTAAAACCCCTCATAATAAAAACTAGTTTGTTCGATTTCAAAAGCAATTAAATTTCCTTATATAATGCAATTAAAATATTGCCAAAAATTGGATTTTGAAGCTTCCCCCAAATACTAAATTAAAACCTTTAATAATAAAAACTAATTTTTCCGATCTCAAAATCAATTAAATGTCCTTTTATAACGCATCTAAAATATTGCCAAAAATTGGATTTCGAAGCTTCCCCCTAATACTAAATTAAAAGCCCTAATATAAAAAACGAAAAAACATCGGACGGACCCTAATAATTAATAATAAACACCCCGGGGTTAACCAGTGTTTAGTATTAGGGGGGAAAACCCACAAATGGTAGCTTTATGTTTAAATTGTTTTCTAAAGGGGATCAATTAAAAGTCAAATTGGCCAATCTGAAATTTTCTGAAATTGGAGATGGACCCTAGTTTTTAGTATTAAGGGGTTTAGTTATAGGGGGAAGGGATTACGTATCACCATGAATGCAGATAGAATATGCAAAATAATAACATTTTTGTAACAATAGATAACCATTATTATGCAATACGTCTCAGCAAACACGCTATTATTATCTAACATGTCCGATCATTTCCGCAACAGTAGATAACCACTATTTTGCAATAATCCCTTCCCCCTAATACTAAACCTCCCCCTTCCCCTATTAATAAACACCTCAGGTAATTTTTAATATTAGAGTGGTATTTATTTTTAGGGAACCCTATGAATAAAATTAAACCCTTAATAATAAAAACTATTTTTCCAATCTCAAAATCAATTAAATTTCCTTATATAACGCAATTAAAATATTGCCAAAAATTGGATTTCGAAGCTTCCCCCTAATACTAAATTAAAACCCCTCATAAAAAAACTAGTTTGTTCGATTTCAAAATCAATTAAATTTCCTTATATAACGCAAATAAAATATTGCCAAAAATTGGATTTCGAAGCTTCCCCCTAATACTAAATTAAAACCCCTCATAATATACACTATTTTTTCCAATCTCAAAAGCAATTAAATTTCCTTATATAACGCAATTAAAATATTGCCAAAAATTGGATTTCGAAGCTTCCCCCTAATACTAAATTAAAACCCCTCATAATAAAAACTAGTTTGTTCGATTTCAAAAGCAATTAAATTTCCTTATATAATGCAATTAAAATATTGCCAAAAATTGGATTTTGAAGCTTCCCCCAAATACTAAATTAAAACCTTTAATAATAAAAACTAATTTTTCCGATCTCAAAATCAATTAAATGTCCTTTTATAACGCATCTAAAATATTGCCAAAAATTGGATTTCGAAGCTTCCCCCTAATACTAAATTAAAAGCCCTAATATAAAAAACGAAAAAAAATCGGACGGACCCTAATAATTAATAATAAACACCCCGGGGTTAACCAGTTTTTAGTATTAGGGGGGAAAACCCACAAATGGTAGCTTTATGTTTAAATTGTTTTCTAAAGGGGATCAATTAAAAGTCAAATTGGCCAATCTGAAATTTCCTGAAATTGGAGATGGACCCTAGTTTTTAGTATTCAGGGGTTTAGTAATAGGGGGAAGGGATTACGTATCACCATGAATGCAGATAGAATATGCAAAATAACATTTCCGTAACAATCGATAACCATTATTATGCAATATCTCTCAGCAAAAACACTATTAAAATATAACATGTCCGATCATTTCCGCAACAGTAGATAACCACTATTTTGCAATACGTATCATCATGAATGCAGATAGAATATGCAAAATAAGATTTCCGTAACAATAGATAACCATTATTTAGCAATACGTCTCAGCAAAAACATTATTAAAATATAACATGTCCGATCATTTCCGCAACAGTAGATAACCACTATTTTGCAATACGTATCATCATGAATGCAGATAGAATATGCAAAATAAGATTTCCGTAACAATAGATAACCATTATTTAGCAATACGTCTCAGCAAAAACACTATTAAAATATAACATGTCCGATCATTTCAGATTCTCCATCCCAACAAATTCACTTATCTTCAGCTTTCGTCATAACCAAATTTTTGTTTTTCTCTCTGATGCTGGTTTGATGTCTTTTCCATACAATATTAGATCATATATTGATTTTTTTTTATGATTTTTTGAATAATCATGATTTTTAGGGATATTCTAAGTGCATGCCATCCTAGCAAAAATCAAGAAATCATTGGTTCTTGGATATTTTTCCATATTCTAACTGCATTTTTCATATTCTAAGTGCTAAATGGCCTCATCTTAAATTTCAAATAAAATCAACGTTCGGGACTACTATGTTCTGTA
>CAMXCT020002457.1:0-99746 GCA_947184155.2 Cladocopium goreaui | reverse complement strand
CAGTGTTCTTTGCAGGTCCATGTACAGGAGGTTCACCATGGAACCGAATCAACCGATGGGTAAGCGAAGCAACGACACAACTCATCGAAGCAAAGAAGCAGATCTTCTGGGCGATGTGGGAAGTGTTCGCATCAGTGCTAAGTGAACTTATCAATATGGGATCACCAGCCTTGCTTGAGTTGCCTAGAGGTTGTGACTATTGGAAGGACCGTAGAATGACTGATCTTGTGGAAGGAACCGTATCTCATGTGCACAAATTTGATGGATGCATGTATGGCTTGAAATCACAGTTCCAAGAAACTCCCAAACCAATCAAGAAACCATGGAAGATTGTTACGTGGGGGGTGTCTTTTCCAAAGCTTCATAGAAGATGTGATCGCCGTCATGACCATGCTGAGTGTGCCGGTAGGGAAACTCGCATTACTCAAGTTTACACTAAATGGATAGCCAAGATAATCATGAATGGAATCAATGATCATGTAATCAGGAATAGTCCATTTGTGAACGTCAGAGTGATGAAACGTTGGAAGCCGCTTGCATGTGATGAACAACTGAAAACTGAAATGTCTCGTGATTCCGAGAATGTCCGCAGTCACCCAATCAAGTCGGTGGCAACATCCGTTTGTGCTATTCGAGAGCTCGACGCCATTGACCTTTCGTTCGAGCGATCGCTACTGCACTGGTGCTTTTCGAGATTGACATCAACTTCGGTTCATTCTTCGTGGCACTTTTCATTTTCGTGTCAACCGCGTTCTGAATTCGACTCCGACTGGTTGTTACGAGACCTACGGTTCGTACAACTATTTCCGCTGTTCGAACAGTTGTCACGAGACCTACGGTCCGTGCGACTTTATTCTGTACAAAGCGTGATGGCCGAAACCCATGATCTGAACTCAGTAGGACAATTCGCTGGAAGTCGAATCACCGTTGCATTACGAGTGCTGAAGGGATTGTCCGAAGGAACCATTGCAGCCAAGACTCCATCACCATTCCGAGACACCCGAGGTTCGAATCTTCGACTGATCTCAGATGAGGACACAGCCAACCAGTGGATTAGGTTTGGTATGCCGCCTGCAGTTGTCTACTCAGCATACTTCGCGAACTCCAGACACACAAGTGAAGCCACTGCACAAGCCCTGGAGGTAGCATACAAGTTGTTGCAGAGAGCGCAGGACATCGAGAAGGGGTGTTCAGGATGGGAGTTTTTGTCAAAAGGGTCGAGATTCGTGAAGGTCTTTGCTAGCAGGTGCCCATATGATGATGCAACTGTGGGACACTTCATGGACAAGGAGATCTATGACAGACTTGATGAGATCTGGATCGTATTGACCAAAGGACATTTTCCCGAACCTTTTGATGATCAAGCCACTGCAGCAGAATCTGAGGCAAAGATCCGAAGCATGAAACAAATTTATCGAGGAACACCATCATTCAACACAGATCCGAGTGCCACATCATGGTTAGCTGTGACAAGGACCGCCGAGTACTTCAAAGTCATGGATGAGTTGACCAAGGTGAATCCGAAGTCTCCATCTGACAATGATAGCTATTTGACGGCAATGAAGAACATGATTGAGATCCAGATGAGGCACCTAGGACATGCATTGAGGTATCACAATGAGCAGAACCCATCAGATAAGATCATCTTGCAGGATGTGATGAAGGATGTGGTTGCTTTCGAAACTAACCAACCGAAAGGAAGGAGTGCAGCCCAGAACCATTTCTTGTGTTTGTTAGCCCTCGGCACGACCCTTGAAAGACACAAGACCAGCGCTCGAGGAGATGGAAACTTGCCGAGATTAGCAGAGCTGTCCGAGATTCAGTTTTCGATTCTCAAAGTCTTTGACATTCCTCAGGGAATCCTGATTGGGCATGGATACAATGTCTCAATTGCCGATGAAGGAGCCAGATATACTGAGAAGGAAAGACGTCATGCCTGCCACAGCTCTCTAAAAGATTTCACCACCGTGATGACCGAGACTCAAGCTGGTACAGCCGGAGGCATGCACAATTTCGACAACTGGGATATTCCCCTGACCTTCAATGACGGACGACGACCATACGAAGTTGACCTATGGAACAATGAGGAACCTTCATGGGTGAATGATGACACATCAACTGGACCCAGCGACCAGAGTACATCCGCTCCTACGGAGGGATCACAACCAAAGGCATCGCAACAATCACAAAGTTCGAACATTCAACCGAAGAAGATGCCAAGGTCATCAACTGGCGGAGCCTCATCTTCGTCAACCCATGCAGCTTTCCGATCTGGACCTGGAGAAGCATCTCAAGGTCGTACTGAACCAGAAAGAGATGAGAATTGGATTCCAACTGAAGACTGGATGAAGAGGAAGAAACCTTCAACCGTGGAAGTGCGTCTCCATGCTGCCGAGGACTATGCTCGTGAGGAACAGCGAATTGCATTCCTGCGATCCGGCAAGGATTTTGTGCTCTCCATCGTAGAAGGTCCTCATACTACTCACAAGTATGGATCCAATTTGATCTGGAAGCAGTATTTGAGAAGATTGACATTTCATGCTGCCCTGTCCTTCAACATGCTGACAGAAGGTCAACTTGATTCCCACATGATCAATGAGAATGACTACGAATGGCTGAAGCTCTATCACTACATCATCACGACCACAGAGTTTGTCAGGTGCAAAGGATATCCTGTGACGGAGGTCCTAGCTATGTTGACACTGGGCATTGAAGATACGGTGGAGGGCGAGATTCGAGCCAAGCTCAAGAAGTTGGGAAACAAGATTGGACAGTTCATCATCGGGGAACCTTGGTTAGACAAATGGGATGAATTGGGAGGACAAGTGAGAAACAACAAAGCTCTCATCTTGACGGATTTGACTTACCAAACGAGATCTAGCTCAAGAGTCGTCAATGACATCGAGGCTGGGCTCGACAACATGGGTCTTTCATCCATCAAGGTGTACCAACTTCCTTATGAGTCTCTGGAGAAACCCGAGGACTTCTTGAAACTGGCAACGAATGCATTGACATTCCTACGATCCAACGCCAACGCGTTCTCAAGTGCCACTGTTCATATTTGGATCTCTTTCGCAGCACTTTTCAGAGGACAAACTCGCATACTGATGCCAAATACAGACTTCATCACCAAATTGGCGGAGATCATCACTGAGATCAGCCAAGCAGCACATCTTCCAATTTTCGTCAACATTCTGAGAGATGCCCGGTTTCTTGGGTCCCAATCTTCGATTGTATCCATGGCCGAGGAGCTTGCAAGAATATTGAAGGAAAAGGGCATTATTCACTCCACCAATGAAAGATTCTGGAAACAGATATATGCTTGTGGACGTGAACCCTTTTATTGGAAAGAAGGGGAAGGCAAGGAAGTCATTTGGGCTATGCTTGAAAAGTCATTGATGCGACAGAAAGTCTTCTTACATTGTGCAATGGATCATGATACAGTCCATGACCTGAATGAAGAATGTGTCCATGTGAAGAACACCGGATTTGACATTGAAACCATCAAACGATGCACAGAACATCCACGAATTATTCCCAGCATTCGTGCTGGAGAGGTCACAGATGCTCAAGCTGGATCAGCAAACATCATTGGAGGAATGAAGCACATGAAGGATGCGGTCCAGAGGAGAGCATGGTCAGACATCCGACGAGGAGTATTTACCCCGGAGCCCCTGACAGATGTGGATGAGCATTGGGTCGAGGTAACCGAAGATTCCGAACTGATGTGCGATGTGCGCAAAGGATTTCACAAAAATGATTCGAGATTGAACACCTGCACTGAGAACCGCACAAGATGCCTGAATTGCGCAAGCAACTGGACGAGAGCGGCAATCTACGGTACTGAAGACATTGGGATGGATGAATTTTCACAGGATGCAAGAGTAGCTGCAAGATTGCTCAACATCTACAATGAGTGCGTTGACTGGAGAGAGATGGAAGCCGAGAAGGACCTCCGTGGATTCCTGGTCACTGCGACACTTGCAATGCTTTCAGGGTACAGGACGACAAGCGATGTGCTCAAACAGGTATCACATCGAGGTGCCATCCGAATGCCTGCATACATGGTGAAAGGGAAATGCAGACGAGACCTGTTACCCCAATTCACTGTACAACGTGAAACTCGAACAGAGGATTGCGGAGGCGGAATGCACCGAATGCGATGGTTTTACAGACTGCTTTGGGATGGTGGAAACGTCGCTTATCATGACTACATGAAGACCGTGCTGACCAAGGAGGAGGAGATCGCATCAATGCTCAATCCAACCGCAACAGCTGAGTATGTCGGCGACATTTTCGAATTCTGGCTTGGAATGCTTGACCTGGGTATTCAATTTCCTACTATGTTCGCTGGATGGGGGGCAAACCTTGACAGTTGCCTCGCAGGACTGGAAGAGTCGTTTTGGCTATTCAGCAGTTCATGTCGACCTACCGACACCATCAACACAAAGCGAAACCGATCCAGGAAAGCATACATTCCGCCGGTCGAGAACAACATGGTGATTACAATCTTGAGAGAAGCGGGAATCTTCGACCTACTCATGCAGAAGAAGATCACCAGAATGCCGGTGCTCCCGGAAGCCAACTACGACGACCATCCTGAAATGATTGAAGTCTCTTCAAGCGATGAGGAGGAGGATGAAGTTGGCGAACCTGAAGACGAGACCACGACGCCTACGGCGCGGGGCCCTCGAACAGAACAGACTTCAGGAGAAACCGATGCCGGAGCCGGTGACATCGAGATTGAGGAGGAGGAAGATGACATGGGGGGCCAACCTTCGGAGGCGAAGAAGCGCCGAACTGAGGTGCGGGACATCCGTGATCGATTTGAGAAGCTGATTGCAGATGCATCGAGTGTCCAGTATTGTCTCATTTGTGGTGGAATGCATGACATTGATGAATGTACCACACCAGATGACGAGAAAATGAAGGACACCCTATGGCGCATGAGGTTGATCATGGATCAGAAGTCCAAATCCCCATCATCTTCGGAAAGATCCAATGCCGCGACAAGAGGCAGAAAAGACAAGCTCCCGAAGAACGTCATGCCAAGAGGAAAACGTTGGGGAAGAACCAGATTCACTGAGAAAGAAGAAGTGACCAAATGCTTCTACAGTCAGTCAGCCTTTATGTACGACATTGGTGATCGTGAAGAAGGAGGACAGTACTTAGTGAATGGCGTCGAAGTCAACCCAATTAGCCGAGGTGTGAAGAATCGTCACGAGCTTGATGTGCTGATTGAACGTGCGGCTGAGGAATCCCCGCCTGTTTTGCCGACCATTGAGGAGCTGAACGCTTGGAACCCCATTGATCATGATGCATATGTGAAATGGCTTACTGAAGAAAGGAAACAACGTGGAGACAACTGGAACTTCAAGTACATCCAACCATTCACACATGGCCACAACATTGGTACACTTCAACTTGCTCGCATCAATGGAGAAGAATATCTTGGAATGGGCTGGTGTAAGGTACATCGATATGGCGAGAATGAGTGGATGGGCAACAAGTGGGACAATCCGCAATGGATAGTCGAATTGTCGAAAAGATTCAATGCAGCGCTACGCCACTCCGTGGGTTGCGTCAAAGACAATCGAAATCACCGTGGACTACCATGCGATGAAGCATGTTGGGTCAATGTCGAGTCGATCTTGAAGTACGACAACATTTGGAGAGACCAACATACATTGGCTGGAACGACCCGCGTCAACTACCCAATACTTGTTGAGAGGTGGAACAATTTCCAGAGAGTGATCTTCACTGAGCACAAGCAGACGAAAAGGATCCGAGCTCAAGTGCTAGGACTCAAAGTCACGAAAGGTGAGTTGGAACACATCATGAACAACTTCAATGATGAATTGACCTCGAGACTTGAACGACATACACTGAGGTTGGAAATCGGAACAGCAGATCGAGAGATTTGGCTATGGCCGGTGGCAATCCGTGCCCCTATGGCGCATTCAAGAGTTCAAGGCGGTGTGCACATTGAAGACAAGAAGACTTCCTATCAGATGAACCCTGGAGTCGGATACACTCTTGGAGGAGGATTTCATTGCACCACTTTTGACAACATCGCTCAAATCTTCAGAGAAGGACTACGTCCCGGAGGAGGAGGCGACCGCATCAATACGTTCTTCGTGCCATTCGCACCGTGGGACGTACGAAGTCAGTCGGTGCTGAGATTCAGGAAGATCGAACAAACTGATCTTGTCTACATCTACATCACGTACGATTCCATCGCCAAGTTCTCCCCTCGATTGTCAGCAGACGGACACATTTTGGTCCAAGAAACAATTCCATTCGAATCATTCGATGCAGTTTGGTACTACGATTGTAAGGAAAAGGACTACTACCGTCTTATGATCACGAAGGGAAAAGATCAGCTCGTGCTTTCTGTACAAGGAGCAAGGAGGGTAGCCACCATTGAACGATTTGACAAACTCATTGGGAACATTGTGCCTGATGAATCATCACCCGATCTGAACGAACTTCGAAAGCTTGTCGATATCAAGACCGGTCACTTCAGTCATGCTCACAGATTGTTCCCTGGACATCCGGATTGGAATGATGCAATATCATTGTTAGCAGTCACTCATCATCCCAGCAAGGAGGACCATCGACTATGCCCCGCATGTCTGATGGAGACCCCTGCACCACTATCGATTTGTGTGATGTGCAAAGGATTTTTGGTGAGTCATGGATGGAGGAAACGAATCAAGATCACCGTGGCTACAGTACCAAGCGCCGAATCACATCATCGAGGAGAGGATCTCAAAGACCATGTCAAGAAAGCATGGGAGGAGGTGAAGATCGATTTGACAGGTGATGGTGATGATGACGAGATGATGCCAGACGATGATGACGTCAACATGAAGAGTCCAGAACAAGAACCTCAACCAGAAGAGGGAGATGATGACCAAGCCTCGAAGAAGGGCGACATCAACGATGAGAAAAGAGACTTCAGAGAACAAGATGAGGTCGACAAGTTTCTCAACCAAGAAGGAAAACCGACCGACGAGAATGACGATGAAGAGATAGCGGTCGATGAAATCAACATTGAAGAATATGAGGCTGGAGAAGCTCGTGATGCAGTGATTGAGTACCCCAAGTGGATGAAGCGGATTGAGTTTGGATCAAAGGTCCTACCAATCGAGCCTTGCACAATTGGAGATGCTCAGCCGGAGCTCATCAAGATCCTCCTGTTGCAGATTGGATTACATATCGTCAGGATCTACAGACTATTCCAACGGAACTTCTGTGGAGACATCGAGACGGCATGGAAACACTTTCAACAGAACCAGAAATTCAGGATGGACCTGGACTCAAGAGTGCCTTACCTAGGCGAGGATGAGAATGGTGAACTCATTGAACCAACTGCACAACAGATGAAAGAGCTCTACAAAGAGATCGGCCGACCAAATCAAAAGGACGACATCGGAGAAGAGGGATTCGTCAATGCATACTATGGGGCAGTGGTACTCAAAAGACTTCTCATATACACCCTTGAATGTGGCTACACGTATGATGACTTACAAAATATCTTCTTTGAGGAGGAGATGGAGAAGCTGTCGAAACGTGACACAACGATGGATGAGATGAGAAAGACCACAGCGGCCCGCGACGCCCTTGACCGACAAGACGTCATGGTCAGAAGAATCATTGCAGGTGCATACAGGGTGAATGCTGTTTATTTCTTCAGGAACGTCGACTTTCAAGACACAATCACACTGAACCCAGTTGACATTGTGTGTGCTCTTCGTCCCGCACTTCGAAGAATATCACTTTTACACCTGATCCTTCAAAATGGCCGACAATTGCCACGACCTCTACTCCAGAAGCTGTATGATGCGATCGATGACTACAACCACATCAAGCAGCGGGACGATCAACGGCCAAGATGGGGCATCCACATGTCTGACGCTCACATACTTGCGATTGCTGATACCCCAACTCCTGCTGATCGTGAACGTGCTAACCCAGCCGCTGGCAAATCGAAAGCAGCCCCGAAAGCAGCAACAGCACTGGGCAGGGTGTCAAAAGCGAAAGCATCATCGTCAGCAACTTGGAGAACAGTTGAAACCGCTCCTCCGCCAAAACAAGCTCCAGTAACCCCGCCACAGAAAGGTGGAAAAGACAAAGGGAAAGGTGGAAGATCTTATTCGCATCGTGGTGGCGACTGGAACCAACAGGGATACGATGGATGGGGATATAGATGATGAATCGATATGACCTCTGCATAGGTCCTGATTGAACCTGGCGATGCGAGGATGCAATCATTGCTCGAGATTTACCTCTACTTCATTTCGAATGATTTCTGAGAGGACTCTGAGCCGGCTAATTTAGGACCACACATTTTTTTTGAACATCATTGCGCGAGACGCTGAGTTTCTACAGCGGTCTACATCTCAACCGACGAAGGAACGGGAAGGTGAACTTCTAGTTCCATAGTCAACTTTGTGTTTTGATTTCTTTAATTCACATGCTTGAGTGGGATTCCATGCTGGCTACGCCACATCGGATGAACCTCAATGCTAGACACCGACTACGTCGTGTCTACGTGCACGTGAACAGAACCTTTTATCTTTTGGTAGAGATCGTAGCAAGCCGCCATGTAGATGTAAAGTTCTGAACGGACTTTAGCTCTCCATAATTCAATAAATGAACAGCTGCAAATATAGTGGATCAATTCAAGGGACACTCCTTTGCGCGTAGCCAACAAAGTGGGCTATGCGTGGGGGGTGCGAATAGAGTGTAGGCTACGTACGATTGTATATTCACATATAATTCGACACTCTAGGATCCATTGCCAAAGGGGTATTTCAAACTGGCCTCTTTGGCTCAAGACCCACTGCAGCACCAGAGCAAAGAACTGCCATGCGGAAGCCGCCATCCGAGTGAAGTCGTCACCGAAGCACTTACTTCAACCCCAAGTACCAGGATATAATCGGACAGGCAATCCCCGTTTCGCATTATATACATATATACATGTACATATATGTATATGTATATATATATATATTTGTATATGATATATATATACATATATGTATATATATATACATGTATAATATATTCATAATATATATATATATGTATATGTATGTATATATATACATATGTATGTAATAAATGTATATAACACATGTATATATAGAGTACCCCAACAAAGATAGAAGATGTTGAGATTTTTTCTTTTCGATCTTGGGGACGACCAGATACCTTCCAGTAATCAGCTAGGTGGCTAGCTGGGAAATCACCCCATTTGACCTCACCATAGACTGGGATTGGGGCTTCATTCCTCATAGATGGTCGCTTTAGAAATCAAAAAACGTTTAGGAAATATAGCTGAAGAATTTCCAGAATCAGTTTTTTTTTAGCCAGATATCTATTGATATTACATATAGTAATATATAGTCATCTTCATTTCCCAGATATTTCTGAGCCATTGATCATCCATGGGGTCATGGGGATTCAAGCATTTCTGAATTGATTGGGTTAGAAGTTAGAATATTCTACAAACGGCAGTGAATGGAATGGCTAAGTTGGTGCAAATAACTCCAAAACTCCAATAGCTAGCAGCTAGGGCTTTTCTTGGTGGTGACTGCAACATGAATGGATTATGACTTTCCAGAAACAGTTGGGAATTTCATCATCCCAACCAGCTAGGGGATGACTAAATTGATGAATCGTTGGTAGTGGGATCTCTGTATGGGGGGGGAATCCCCAAAGAATGTAAGAGGGGTGGTGCTATGGATGGCTATGGTTGACATTATTTTTGGATCATGATCTTAAGAATTTCAACTGATTTCAATTTACTTTCAATCGATTTTCCGTTTAAACCTTCAAGAAATCAATAAGAAAAGATTTCATTTGAAATCAATTGCTTTCAATTGATTTTCCTTTTAAGTTTAAAAACCTAAATCTGAGGACAGATAAGTAAGGACTTCGATAGATATCCATCTATTTTCAATTACTTTTCCTTTATAATCACAAGACATCTAAGGATACGTAAGATTTTCATTTCATGTCAATCTACTTAGAAATCCCTTAAAATTAACATAGAATAGAAAATACATAGAAATCCCATAGGAATGCCTTGGAAAGGCTAAGTTGGTTTATAACTACATTAACTATGCTTTGTGGTAGATAGATCATGATATATCTATACAAGCTGGTGCCCCCCCCTCAGTTCTAAATTGGCTACAAACCCATTCAATATAGATATATCATGATATATCACCTTAATAAACCATAGTGAAATTGGAGTTATTTAGGCACCAACAGAAAGCTATCGACCGGGGGCACCACCTTTTTGATACGAATTTGGGTCCTGGGATGCACCCCACAAGGGCCATGGGTACAGCAGCTTTCCAGCGATGGGTTGATAACTTGGGATACCACGGGATGATTAGTTTAGGAATTCCCAATGAAAACTTGGATGTGAAGTGAATTGAATATATTGAATGCTGTGAATACACTGAAGTTGATGGCTTCTGTTGGTGTTTCTTAAGATCTCACTGAACCATTTTGATCACCTGTTGGTTCATGTTGGACTTCCATCTTCCGAAACAGCCTCGAAGTTGGAACATGGCGAGAGATTCGTGACTTCTTAGTGAGAGGAAACACCTAAAGAATATACCATCTGGTTATTTAACATAGCCATGGAAAATCACCATTGTTCATAGGTAAACCATCTATAAATGGGCCATTTTCCATGGCTATGTTTGGTAATCTCATGTAGCTATGCAGCTATGGCCTGGTAGATGATTTACTGGAACGCGGCCACAAACTTCAATGGGAATAAAAAAGGATCCAATTTATTATGGAGGTACGTAAACGTACCATATTTCTGGCCATATTTTGGGGGGATGTTCCCTGAAATTTAGGCCTGATACATAGGCCTTATATATGGTATACGTGCCTCCAATCGATCGGGAACCCCATGGAGAGTTCGGGGATTTCCCGGCGGTAGTGCCAACTACTTGAATGAAAAAAAAAGATCATCGCTATAGTTACATTCATTGTATCCAATTAATCCCATATATAAATCTCATTAATCCATATATATATATATATTATATATATCCCGTATAATTACATAAATTATCCCATTTTCATTGATTATTCCTATATCCCCATGATCCACTTTTCCTCCAGACAACGCCTCGGCTCAGGTGGACGAGGCGCTGCTGGAGAACGTGCTGTTAGCCTTCGCGGCGAAGAATCCGAAGATCGGCTACTGTCGCTTGTTCGGAGAACTGTAACAGGAAGATGACAATCAGCTGTTGTATATTAATATATGTATATGTATATATATATACGTATATATATATATGTATATATAAATATATATATATGTATATTTCTGTACAGATATATGATAGATCATTATAATAGATGGATTCAATACAGTATAGTGGACTTATATGCATATTGCAATGGGAATGTAACGGATTATATATAATGTATTTGACAATCATATATATATATACACACATTCCAGCTAGCCATGATTGATTACCGGAAGGTAGAATATGATGGTGTTTATATACTCTATTTATAGTATATTATATAGTAGATATACTGTCAATAATGGTTATTATATGATTATCTTATGGTCAATGATGGTTATATAATGATGGTAAATCATGGTTAATGATGGTGTTATATTTTTTAAAGGGATATTAGTTATTGTATTATTGTATTATTCATGGTTAATGATGGTGTTTAAATACTATATATATATAGTATAGTAGATGGTGTAGTTTGTTAACACTATTTATGACTGCAAACCCAATGATTTCCAACCATTTTTCAATGGGATTGTTATCCTATCGTTGGATGGTAATCCAGAAAATGTCCCGAACACAGAGTCTTTGCCGGTGATCACGAAAGGTAGCTCCAGAGGGGCTACCTTGAGTTTTACTTTACGAAGTAAAGGGGAGGGCGGCCAGCCCCGTTACCTGATTCTTCAGGAGATTGCTAGTCATTTTAGTCCCCCCCCCCTCCACACCTCCCACGCACCCTAAGAGCAGACTCAAAACATTGTAATTTACAGTATTTTTGTTCTTTTCGGATCAAGAAACCACATTTTGCTACATGGTGAAACCTCCGTAAATACCAGTGTTTTTGCTAGGTGCTGGCCAAAAAACACTGTAAATACCGTGCTTTTTACTACCAGAGGCAAAAAACATCGTAAATACTGTGGTTTTGGGCTTCCGACCCGCCAAAAACATCGGTATTTACGGTGTTTTTTGCTCCGAGAGTTGCAAAAACACGCGAAAACACCACCGATTTGACGATTTTCGGCCACTACGGAACCGAGCAAAAACGCTGCAGGGGTAACACCAACACCAACAACAACAACACCAACAGCAACAGCAACAGCAACAACAACGACGACGACAACAACAACAACAACAACACCAACACACAACGCACAAGGCACAACGCACAACGCACAATGCACAACGCACAACGCACAATGCACAACGCACAACACACAACACACAAAACACACAACACACACACACACACACACAACACACACAACACACACACAACAACACACAACAACACACAACAACACACACACACAACAACACACAACAACACACAACAACACACAACAACACACCACAACACACAACAACACACAACAACACACGCAACACACAACAACAACAACAACAACACACAACAACACACAACAACACACAACAACACACAACAACACACACAACACACACAACAACACAACACACACCACACACACACACACAACAACACACACAACAACACACAACAACACACAACAACACACCACAACACACCACAACACAACACACAACAACACACAACAACACACAACAACACACAACAACACACAACAACACACAACAACACACAACAACACACAACAACACACAACAACACACAACAACACACAACAACACACAACAACACACAACAACACACAACAACACACAACAACACACAACAACACACAACAACACACAACAACACACAACAACACACAACACACAACAACACACAACAAACACACAACAACACACAACAACACACAACAACACACAACAACACACAACACACACAACAACAACAACACAACAACACACAACAACACACAACAACACACAACAACACACAACAACACACAACAACACACAACAACACACAACAACACACAACACACACAACAACAACAACAACAACAACACGAACACAAACAATACCAACACCAACAACACGACCAACAACACCAACACCACCAACAAACCCAACCACACCAACAACACTAACAACACTAACAACACCAGAAACACTACCACACCACCAACAACACCAACAACACAATACACAACCAACACCAACAACACACCAACACCACCAGCACCACCAACACCACCAACACCACAACCACCACCAACCCCAACCACATCGCCGAAGCCTTTCAGTCGCTTTTACCAGACTCCCCTTCATATTTTTGGAAAGAAAATGGCCGCGTCGCTTTTACCAGACTCCACTTTATGTATTTTTCCCTCCCCTCTCCCCTTCATTTTTTCTTCGGTTCCTTTCTTGCTTACCTACCTTTCGTGTTCCCCCTCTCAAGTCATTTTTTCAAAGATGTTGCCTATATTATGATTGTGTTACAGTATTGTGGAAGGAAATTTAGAAGTCAAACTTCCGACAATATGGACAGATGAAAAGCAGAGCAGGGAAGAGGCAGCGAGAAGAGAAAGATTAGAAGAAAGAAGAGTAGAAGAGAAAGAGTAAGAAGAAAGAAGATGCAGATGCGAGAAAAGGTAGGAAAGTCTCGAAACACTGCGTTTTTCCAACGATTTGGGGCTCCGGAGGGTCGAAAAGTAGGCTCGCTAAAGCGGCGGGTGCGGAGCCAGCTGGCCAGATGAGAGATGAAAAATTGCACGCCGTTGTGGCGCGAAGCACATTTCCAAGTCAAAATGTACAAAACACACCATGGTCGGACCACTTTTGGAAGTTGAGATGTCGAAAAAGTGCACGCCGTTGTGGCGCGAAGCACATTTCCAAGTCAAAATGTACAAAACACACCATGTTCGGACCACTTTTGGAGGTTCAGATGTCGAAAAAGTGCACGCCGTTGTGGCGCGAAGCACATTTCGAAGTCAACATGTTAAAAACACCCGGGGTTCGGACCACTTTTGGAGGTTAAGATGTCGCTTCACTACAATACACTACATTACACTACACTACACTACACTCCACTACACTCCACTACACTCCACTACACTAAATTACACTACACTACACTACACTACATTACACTACACAACTACACTACACTACAACTACACCTACGACTACACAACTACACTCCACTACACGAAATTACACTACACTACACCACACTACATTACACTGAATGACACTGCAACCACAGATAGACAGGTAGAAAGATAGATAGATAGATAGACAGATAGACAGGTAGACAGCTAGACAGACAGATAGACAGATGAAAGAGAGAAAGAGAGAGAGAGAGAGATAGATAGATAGATCGATAGATAGACAGATAGATAGATAGATAGGTAATTAGATGAGAGAGAGAGATAGATCGATAGATAGATAGATAAATAGAAGATAGATAGGTAGGTAGGTAGATAGTCAGAGAAAGAGAGAGAGAAAGAGTGAAAGAGATCAATCACCTTTCAGTCCATCAGTGGATTCGCTCTGCCATCCCGGATTCACAACAACCAACCTCTCCTATAAGTTTCCTATTTTTGAAACTTCCGCCACCGCCTCGTGCGGTACTACTGGTATATCATAATGTATATTTAGTAGAATGAGACTGTGTTTAGTGTATTATGTTTGTGTTTATATTGTATGTAGATATTGTAGTAGAGTATGTTGACAATGTTTATGCTATGGTTTTATTATTGGTATGTTTAGCAATGATGCCCTGGTAGTTTTTGCAGGACAGGGGTATGAAATCAAGCCTTTTTTATATATATATATATATGGTGACATTTGTTGGGATACAGCGAAGTAGACTGGAATATACCGGGATATAACACATACTTGGTGGTTCATCTCACTTACTAAGTGGCTTATAGTCCCAGTTATAAGTTGGATAAGTAGGCTTAATCCACTCAAAAAACTGGGGTGATAACTCCATTATAACTGGGGTGAAGCAACAAAGTAATCTATTCATTTAGTTCCCAGATTTCAGCCGGTCAGACGCTACTTTGGATTGGGGAAAAAATCATTGGCTGAATCCTCAGAATCAGAATGGTGAACCAGAAAATGGCCATGTTGTTATGGTTATATGACCACAATGGTTATTATATGATGGTTAATCTTTGTTTAATCTATGGTTAATCTATGGTTAATAATGGTTCATAATTGGAATAACAATATATCTGGTTGGTGGTTTTCGAGCATGGTTTATTTGACTTTGCATATATATATATATATTGGGAATAATTATCCCAACTGACTAATATTTTTCAGAGGGGTGGCTCAACCACCAACCAGTTATTATATGATGACGTTTTATTCAGAATGGTTATTATGGTCTTTATGTTACCCTCTGGTAAACTAACATAACCATGGAAAATCACCATTTTTCATAGGTAAATCAACTGTAAATGGCCATTTTCAATAGCTATGTTAGTTTACCAGAGGGTATGTCGAATGGAATTTCAGGACCTAAAATGGAACTATACTATTTTTGGCCGTGGGGATCCCTGAAATTGAGCCCCTTTCATCATAGGCCAAAATGACATGGAATCGGTACCTCCAATGTTTATCGGTTCCTGAAAATCATTCGCTTAAGATCCGTCATCAACCTGATTGGTGGTTTGGAACAATTTTTTTTCTATATATTGGGAATTTCATCATCCCAACTGACGAACTCCATCATTTTTCAGAGGGGTGGCTCAATCACCAACCAGCGACTAATGTTTTTTAGGGATAGTTTGTTGACTTCCCAACATATCCAACTAGTTCGATTAATATCACCTCGAAAAAATATAAACCATGGTATATATACTCATCGTTTTTTTGTTGACTTCCCGAACTAGTTCGAAAATGTTCGATATATCGACAAAAACCATTCAGAATTCACGCCTTTTGTGTTCGCCACCCGGCCTTAGATGAAGGAACTTTTGGAAAAACCGGATTTCGCCCAGATTTCGCCATGACTTTGACCGACATTTTTTTCGGATTTTTCGCCAAAGGAAAATGACACAAAAACAGATTTGAAAACTAACAGAAATGATGGGTAAAAAATGGGAAAACTAACCATGACACACTCAGATATTGCTAGAACTAGCGATTCCTTTTGTGACCGTAAGTGGGTGAAAGAAACCTCGAAAAGTGGGATGTATTGGGATGTATTGGGTCATGAAAAACGCCCCAGTGGCCCTAACCACGAATCGCTACTTCTGACAACATCTGTGCAATCATTAAGCAAGGGAGTTAAGATGGGTTGAAGACGGGGTTTGAATGAAAACCATGTTGACGCCAAGGAAATTGGGGATTCAAACAGCCATCATGATTACAGTAATTAGTAAGGGTGTCGGTCGATGCCAAATCTGGCTATAGAGAAATATGTTCAAAAGTGTTTCGAGAATGTGAACAAGATGGTCTGGACCAGAGAATTTACCTACAGATTTCCAACTTTTCTATTTTTGGCTTGCCATAACCCAAAATTGGGTAGTTCAATCGTCTTACCAATTTAGCTAAGCATAGCTAAGCTAAATCATCGACAAATATCCATCATTGTCGGGTAATCCACATTTTTCATGGTTAAACACCAACATAACTTGGCGATTTCCGGCAGCATATCGCCAAGGTCAGTCAATGAGTTTTGTGGCCGCTACACTGTTGATGTACATGGAGGAGGCATGGAGCTTGAAAGCTGGTAAAAATAACCGGATGGGGCCCCCAGTCGTTGTTGCGTTCAGTTGCCTGATAAGTGGCGGAAAAAACGATGGTTTATGGTAGATATAACGAACTAGTTAATTAATATTTAACTCCAACAACCAATAAATAACTATGATTATAACACTTCTAGCTATACCTAATGCTTAATGGATGTTAATGAGGTTTATAAACCAACGTTCACATCACTGAGGGCCCCGTCCTGTAATTGGTGAATTGGTACTTCTACCGAGTCGTTTTTTTGAATTTAACGTTCACCAAACTAAGGATTTTACCACGATTTCACGCCTCCAAAACTGGTTGATGTGTGTTTATATTTTGATTACTCTTAGTTTAAGCTTGGAGGATTAAGAATCAACACTTAATAACACTTAGACACCCTATGATTCGATTATGTTGATCGTCCCACAAGTGGACTTAGTCACAAGTCGACGATGTCATGGGAGGAGTCCGCTTTCTGGACCCTCTGCGGCTTGCTTGAAGACATCTTGCCAGAGGAACCAGGGCACGGTGCCGGGGCACGTCTGAGTAAACGTGGCGAGAATCCGAACGTCCGGGAAAAGTATGGAAAAGTTTGGACAAAGTATGGACACATATGGAAAAGTATGGAAAAATGGGATTGTCAGATGAGTTTCCATACATTCTACTCCATATTTATCCTTATTATCGATCATCTACCCCCAGAAAAAGATGAATATAAGCCCACTAATATGTTTTTTCATGTGCTATGTATGATATAATATGACTATACATAGGTTCATTTTTCGTGGTCATGTTCATGTTATCTTTCCACCTGTCCAACACATTTCATCCATCCAAACGCCGGTCAATGGATTGGTTGAAGGGAAAATCTTAACAGGAAATCATGGTTTTTACCATCAAATATAGGGGTTTCCTGGGTTTCCTGTAAATTTTCCCATCATCCAATTCTGTGATTGCCCCATATGATTCTGTATCATGGAAAATCCCAATCAAGAATGGATGACGACTGGGATTACCCCCATGACTCAGGAAACCTCCGTTCCATCACCAGTTATAATCACTTATAACCACTTGTAACCCACTGAAATAACCATATAAGAACCATATAATAACCATATAATAACCATATAATAACCATATAATAGCCATATAATACCACTGAAATAACGATAACCAGTATAATAAGCATATAGCCATATAGCCATAGATATATAGCCATATAACCCACTTATAACCATATAATAACCATATAAATGGCCATAAGTGCAGGACTACTTCTCGGAGCGGATGTCCGGTCTGCGCGCGGACCTGCGGGTGCTGCAGAAGCTGCTGAGCGAGGAGATTCCGGAGCTGGCGGAACATTTGGATCTCCAAGGCGCGGCAAGAATGCGGGGAACATACGGTCAACGATGATTATGATATGGTTATTATATGGTTATGGTTATGATTATTATATGGTTATTATATGGTTATGGTTTTGGTTATGGTTATTGTATGGTTATGGTTATGATAATTATTTGGTTATGGTTATTATATGATTATGGTTATGGTTATTTTATGGTTATTATATGGTTATGGTTATGGTTATTACATGGTTATTATATGGTTATGGTTATGGTTATTTTATGGTTATTATATGGTTTTGGTTATGATGATTATATGGTTATTATATGGTTATGGTTATGGTTATTATATGGTTATTATATGGTTTTGGTTATGATGATTATATGGTTATTATATGGTTATGGTTATGGTTATTATATGGTTATTATATGGTTATGGTTATGGTTATTATATGGTTATTATATGGTTATGGTTATGATTATTATATGGTTATGGTTATGATTATGATATGGTTATTATATGGTTATGGTTATGATTATTATATGGTTATTATATGGTTATGGTTTTGGTTATGGTTATTGTATGGTTATGGTTATGGTTATGATAATTATTTGGTTATGGTTATTATATGATTATGGTTATGATTATTATAGGGTTATGATATGGTTATGGTTATGATTATTATATGGTTATTATATGGTTATGGTTATGATTATTATATGGTTATTTTTTGGTTCTGGTTATGGTTATTATATGGTTATTATATGGTTATGGTTATGATTATTATATGGTTATGGTTTTGGTTATGGTTATGATTATTATATGGTTATGGTTATGGTTATTTTATGGTTATTATATGGTTTTGGTTATGATTATTAAACGGTTATTATATGGTTATGGTTATGATTATTACATGGTTATTATATGGTTATGGTTATGGTTATTATATGGTTATTATATGGTTATGGTTATGGTTATTATATGGTTATGGTTATGGTTATGGTTATGGTTATTATATGATTAATAACCATCAATCTCAATAGTGGTTATTATATGGTTATGATTACTATATGGTTATTATATGGTTATGGTTATGATTATTATATAGTTATTATATGGTTATGGTTATGGTTATGGTTATGGTTATTATATGGTTATGGTTTTGGTTATGGTTATTATATGGTTGTGGTTATGGTTATGGTTATGGTTATTATATGATTAATTACCATCAATCTCAATAGTGGTTATTATATGGTTATGGTTATTATATGGTTAATGATGCTTAGTGATGGTTAACAATGGATGATCATGGGTTTCCATAGTCATGGGGGTACTCTCCATGATCTCTGAGCTATTCCAGTAAAATTGGATACTTGAGGCATGCAGGTATCATCCTGAATGTTAAGAATGTTGAGATCGATGGTTTGATAGCCAGTAGAGCAATCCTCAAGAGAAGTCGAAACTTACCATTGAATTTAGTGTTGGACAGTGTTTTTAGTACAGTATTGGACATTTTAGTATATATTGGATTTGATTTTTGTATTGGACGTATTTGCAAATGGCTGGTGCAAATTGCGCCCTGCCCTCTGAGTCCTGCGCCCCAGCAAGATGCTATTTGGGCGCGGGAGGCTACAGCATTGATTGAGGGCGGAAAAAAAAACAGGAATTTCTCACTTGAGTTTAAGTAAACAAAATCGGACGATGCATAATCAACGCACGATGCTGCAGTAAGAATCCAGACATGCACCGGTTTTTTCCCGGGGCTCTTTTGATTTCGTGGGCAAAATTATCTCAGGCCAGTGCCACTTGGCCACACCTTGCAGGCAGCAAATAAAGTTTCAGATTTTTGTGAACCTTGGAGGTCTATTTTAGAAACACCAAGCTGAACAATGGAAAGGAGAAAAGATTGCTAGGATTGCTAGGCTGGCGCTTCTTAAAATTAGGAGGAAGAGATTGGCTTGGCTTCACCAGGAGGCAAGCTGCTTTTCAACAGCCCAACAACAGCTTCTCCATGCGCGGAATCAAATTCCTCAAGTTTTTCGTGAGCTTCGCATGTCAATGTCTGCCATGGGTTCTTGTGAACAAGTTGAACTTGGGCAGCAAACAAAATCCCAAAAAACATCAACAAATGGAAATTATTACAAGTTGGTTTGTGGTTTCACATATTTCAAAGATGTGTAAACCCAAAAATAGATAGTAATAATTGACACCAAAATCACCTTAGATGGTATGCTTACCGTCCCCAAACGGTAGGTTTATGGCATCGGGCTCACTACATTAACGATTAAAAATCGTTGTTAATCCCCATGAATCCACCATTTGATCATTAGTCATCATTTTTCCTGGTGGGATTTCTTAACTTGTTGTACTATTAATCATTGAATCTCACCTCATTATTAATCATTAATCATTATTAATCATTTGAGCAAAAACTGTTGGGATTTTATTTTCCTCAGCTTTTTCGGGTGGTTTGTCACCAGCTCAACCCACCACCAGGGATCGACTTGTCCCCCATCACCGTGAACTGGTTCCTGTGCACCTTGGGCGGAATGGAGGACTCAATGGGGATGGGTCATTCCAAAGTGCTTACTGTAATATCCATATATATATATATATACACCCTCTGGTAAACTAACATAGCTATGGAAAATCACAATTTTCAATGGGAAAATCCACTATAAATCACCATTTTCAATAGCTATGTTAGTTTATCAGAGGGTATATATACATATACACACAACTATAAAATTACATATATCATGTATATATATAATAATATAATATTTATATATTTAGGCATGGATGATTATGTATGCACCATTCTTGCATTCTGCTATAGTATTTTCATCCTAATACTGTATATAGTGGTTTATTATTTAATGTAAGTAAAGTAACGATAAACCAACCCAAATTTACCATAAATGGATGGTATAAACCATCAAAATATGGGTGGTTTATGACATTGCTTTGCTAACATTGCTGTAATATATATATATATACACATTGTTTTGATTTCCATTACTCACTTTTGATGGTGAAATATGGTAAAATCTCAGACTTGGCTGGTGACAAAATCCAAAAACACAAAAACCATGGACCAATTTGGCTGGTTGATCAACCTGGCTCGATGATCAATACTGGAGCGGAACCCAAATTATGTTCTCTCTCCCTCTCTATGTATATACCCTCTGGTAAACATACAAAAAACTATGGACAATCACCATGTTCAATGGGTAAATCAACGAACTAAATGGCCATTTTCAACAACAAACTGTCAGTCATTACCAGAGGGTAAACATCCATTTTATACTGAATCTAGTTGTCTATGCCAACTTAGCTATCTAGAGGGGCGCCTTTTTCTGTACTAAAGAGATCCATAAATAACAAAACTATACGGTCCTCCAAAAGCCACGGGTGTGAACATTTTGGACCTGCAGTGAATATCCCTGAATCGGTGACTGATCCCCAACTTGTTCACTCATAAATCGCCTACCTTTCGGTAACATAGCGGAAATCCCCAATGGATATAGCTGGGATTTTCCGTTGTCATTTTGATTACTGAAGGGTATTTACCAAAAATCGAAAAAACATCTGGTGGATAAACAGCTGCGTGTAATTCTAGCACCCTCACTGGCCAGCATGATCGAAATGATGGCACATATGTTCCTGTTCAGATCCGTCCAGATCCCTATGAAAAACATGTTTCCCCGTTTTTTTTAAGCAAGGAAAAACAATGTATCCCTGACGTTTTACATGGGTTGATATCCAATTTTTCCACTAAAGGTGATAATTATCACTTGCCCAGATTAGATTAACTAATTAGCACCCTAAATATCGAATGAATCTTAAACCACTTTGCATTTTGCGAGAATTTGCCATTTACCATTCATCTTCAACATTCAATATACAAATTTGCAAGTTATCATCTCCCAATTGTTCCTACAAGGTGGTGCTTCCTCAGTTGTGTTTGCTTGTTAAAGAACCTGGCTGGGTATTTCGACAAAAATCCCGTAACCAAAGTTATTGGGGTTCTTGGCACCCACAGAAAGCTATCGTAAATCAACCATAGATCCCATCAAATCCCAATTTTTCTCGGCGAAATCACCATTTTTGCCAAGATTTTCTAGAAATTTGTCACTCGAGGCCTGTTTCTGAATACCCTCCCGGCAGACTGGTCCCACCGTGTCCTTGATTCAGCATCTGGGATCGCAGGCTATCGCAATATGAAAACCCCTGCAGTTGAGATTTTTGAGTGGCTGAATTCCATGGTTTATGGTAAAAGCGACCTGGTGAATGGGGTTAACGAACAAACATCACTGGGGGGCACCTGTATGAGAAATATCGCATTTAGTTTGATGATTTACCTATCAAAGATGATGGTTTCCAGTTCGAAAACTGTTAGTTTACCCGAGGTACTGCTCGGAACCGATGGATTTGTCTTTTCTTTGAAGATGTTTTATCTTGATTTTTGTTGGATCTCAGAAGTTATTTTGGTGGTCCCTAACTTGTTTGATGAATTTCGGGTCAATTTGCTGAAACCATTGCCCTCTGGTTTTTTCAAAATCCAGCAACACAAAAACATGTCTGACATGTGAGGAATTTCCATTGCCATGGTTGAGGGTGACAACACCCGGAGGGACTCGAACAAACAACTCGTATCCAACGTTGGGACATCGATTGAAACGGATCAAATCGGTCTGTCGAAGCTGTTTTCGGATGCGAATCAATCGCAGTCAATTGGAGATTTCCTGAAATAGGGGTACCCCATTGATCATCCATAGCTAGGGATTTTCCACTACCAGCGATAAAGGGGTACCCCCATGAGTGGAAAACCAAGGTTTAGCGGGGGATTGTAGAACCATCTGGGGCAAGCTGACTTCCACATCCATGGTGCTCTGTCTAAACGGGTGGTAAAAAAAGGACAATGCTTAAGGTTTTCAGTGGGTCACAATCCACATCATACTTCAAATATCTTCAAATCATAGTCATAGCTGGTTGGTGGTTTGGAACATTCTTTATTTTTCCATATATTGGGAATAATCATCCCAACTGACTTTAATATTTTTCAGAGGGGTTGAAACCACCAACCAGAGAGAATCTTATCTCATAAGGATCAAGAGTGACTATCAAACAACTATGATTCAAATATCACCCGCTTCATGGATTATCTAATCCTTTTTCGGCTGAAGGATTTGTTTCGATTCTGATCATTGTTTCCAAACAAGAAACCATCTAGTACATTGCATGTTCGCATTTTTTTTGGATTTCTCGCAGCCATCTCAAGAGTCGTCACATTTTGCCAACATGTGACTTGCCATTTTCATCACATGTGACTTGCAATTTTCACCGTTTTTTCCCACCAAACAACGGCCCAGCGTTTTAACCGAGCCCTCATCCCAGGTGCTTCACGAGGGCTCGGTGGTGCTTTTTCGGATGGCGCTGGGTATTCTGTGGCTGCGGAGGAAGGACCTCCTGTGACACGGCGAAAGGGATGAAAACCATAGGAACATGGTGATTTCAGCGAGAAGAATTGGGATTTGAATGGGACTTTTAGCTGATATTGATAGCTAAGTTGGTGGCAATAACTCCAATTTCACTATGGTTCATGGTAGATATACTGTATCACGAAAATGGTGACTTAATTGGATTTAAAGTTCACTTCACCAAGAAAAATGGTAGAACTAACAAACATGGGGATTTATAGCTGATTGATGTTGGCTAACTTGAGCTTTTGTCCATTTTTCTGATTTGAAACACCGACTTTGAGTTAGAAAACTAGCTTTAAGGTTTACTGGAAAGTCCGTACGTTTTCTTGTCCAAACAGGATGGACAAAAAGTCAGAAACATGTGGGATTTGCTGGGTATAGACGGTCTGACCGTCCGTGTAAAAATGGTGGAAATTTAATGTTAACATGGTATAGTTTGCCACCAAAAATGGGATAATGAAAAATGGGTTTACCAATTTCTGAAATGGGGGATGTGTTACTGTTGCAACAAAGTTGGAGGTTACAACTACCAGAACTAGGATTGAGTCTGGTTAGAATCCCTGGCACCTTGATACCATTGCATGGTGCTGAGAGAGCTACAAAAACTGGCTTGTGTTCTGGTGTCTTTTGAAGGTACCCTCTGGTAATTTAGCATAGCTATGGGACATGGCCCATTTAGTTCGGTGATTGACCTACTAAGACCTACTAGAAATGACAATTTTCCAGGTCGCTATGTTAGTCATTACCCTATCGGATAAGTACATCAGTCCCAGCCAAGTCATGGACCATGACATTTCGGGAATCCATAGTGACGACTGGCTTGATTTCATCAAGTGCAGCAAGCCAAAGCGAGAAAGTAATGCAAATGTTTGCAGATGATTGATACACTCTGGTAAACGTTTACATAGCTGTGGAAAGATCCACCATTTTTTTGGTAAATCCACTATTTCGACTGGGCCATCTTCAATAGCGAACTGTTAATTTACCAGAGGGTAACCATTGAGTTCGGAAGTTGAACAGCGGAGGTTTCCAGAAAATGCGGGATTCCCATTGTACCATGGGTTTCACTAGTAAGTCATGGTCTAATTTGGATGATTTGGGGGTACCACATGGTACCACCAGAATCAGCAAACTCCATCAAATGATTGAAAGGGGCGGTGAAAATACCAGTATCACTTGTAATTTGAAACACAAAGACTGCAGATTTTGAAGCTAGTTGCTCCCACCTTCTCCTTGACTTCCACCTGTCGGATAGGTAACCCATGGTAACCCCAGTTCATCATGTTGTAAAATCTCAAAACCCTTACCTATCCCAGAGCTAGTTGGAAGGTTAGGATTGCAGTAAATCTGAAAAGTCTTCGAATCCATGGGAGCAACCCAAATCATCGAAGTCATGGTGACCTCTGGGGATCCCCCATGACGAAACGCCCATCATGTCATGTTCCCGTGTGTTTTGACATGTTCAACCACCAAAATCGCAACAAGAAAGGCCAAACCAACAGGACATGTGACATGATTCACCTCGAGATGTCAGTCGACTGTCCATTGCTTTGTTAATCCTTATCCTTTCATTGGTTTATCAATGGGGATTGTTATGACCAAAAAAAAGTGATTCTGGGGATTGTTATGACATTCTATATCCTTTGAACATAATGCCACAATAGATTCAACACCCTTACACTACAAAGTCTAAAACTAAACCAAACCATACAGGTCCCAAAAATGAGGTACATCCCAAAGATTGTAACTTAACAAATTGAAAATGTTCATGATGACTATCTGTTGGAGTTGAGGGTACCCCATGTGCCCACAAAAAAATCCTGTTCTTTGGATAGTTGCATCCTCATAAACCTAGTAAACTTCAGGGTCTGAAGAGTGGCTTCCCAAATTTTCCACTTCAAATCGCCATTTAACGGGGCTATACCAGGGTCTCCAACTTCAGACACACATGGCACTGCCAAGTTGTATCAAGATCCATTTTCCCATGAGATCCCAATTCCCCAGTTAAATCACTAGTTTGTGTAAATGTCCATGATTTCCTCATCTTTCCCCATTCGTTGAAATTGGTTATCCTATTGTTCTTCCTATCTATCACCATAATTATATACAATTATATAGCAGAGTAGTGGATATTATCCCATTGTATCCTTGTATCCTCTATTATCACAATATTGCTAGTCATATCATGATATCCTCATGATATTTCCATTGAGCTGAGGATAAAGTTATGAAGAAATTGCTTCTTCCCAGAAAATATTCCCAGTTTTCATTAATGTCCATTACCCTCTGGTAAACTAACATACTGTAGCTATTGAAAATGGATATTTAGTTCGTTGTTTTACCCATCAAAAATGGTGGATCTTTCCACAGTTATGTAAACGTTTACCAAAGGGTAACCAACTATGACCATTTTCCTATGGTTTTCCTATGGTTTTCGCATGGTTTTCACCATTTTCCTATGGTTTTCCTATGGTTTTCATCCCTTTCGCAGCTGAGGTCCTGCTCCTCCCTGCCCGATGCCTTCAGCTTCCTACGGAGCCCCATGGCCGTCTCGGACGACGCGCCTGCGTTGGATGCGGCGGAACTGTGGGAGACCAGGGCGAGGGTCGACCGGGCTGAGAACGACGAGATTTGAGGACCTGAATTTTGGTAAGCCAGATATATCAGATTTTTTTAGCCAGATATCTATTGATCTTAGCATATATATAATAATATATATATAGCCTCTGGTTATTTGTTACATAGCGAACTGGACAATGGCCCATAGAAACAGATGATTTTCCCAGCTAGAAACCTCCATTTATAATGGATTTTCCATAGCTATGTTAAATAACCAGACGGTAACAATGATCAGACTTTTGTCTTTAAAATTTACATGTCTTTATAATGTTGGATGGAGAATAGTGGGTCATTAACCAACAAACAAGAGGAGATGGTAACAATTTCGGAGCTTTCCGTTTTGTCATGGGGGGTACCCCCAAAATCATCCAGTCATGGATGACCATGACTTAGTATAGGGTCAACAACCATGGCTACAATGGGGATCTTCGAAATCCCCATATGAGTTAAGAGTCAGAATGTGATCAGTAGATTGATGCTATGATACAGATAATGTCATATGGCTACTTACTGTAAATGTCAACTTCTCGCGGGCCTGGGCCTCTCGTTGTTTTTTCTCAAACCTCAGTTGGGGTTATGAATGGGTATAAGTAGGAAAACGGTGATTTCAATGGGATTTATAGCTGATTTATGTTGGCTAAGTTAGTTTATAACTCCAACAATTGTGGCTTATGGTAGAAATAAAATTATATATACTTAATGGGGATTATAAGCCAACAAACATAACTAGGGGTCACCACCTTGTAAGGGGAATCACCAGATTGGGTTCACCAACAAAGGTGGGGATGCAACAAAGGACAGTATTCAGTATTCAACACTTAGCTAGTAGGTGATGAGTAGCCCAGTATGGTAGTTGATACCCCACGAAATGGACAAGTTTTCTATCACCATTCGAGTAGATCCAGAAGTAGGGAAGTCACTCACCATAGTTTAGTGGATGTGCATCGAATCTTGAGCAAGAGGCTTCTGTTCACCACTTACTACCCATCTATCTAAAGCTTATATCATCTTGTTTTTCTATATATTCTTTCTTAGATATGAATGCCCATTTTATAGCAGCATTCTGGTGGCCAAACACGACAACCGGAGGATCGCTTAGATCTTGTGAGAATTTTCACAATGCAGTCCCTCCAAGAACTGGTATGTATTGGGATGTCCTTCATCTCAGCCACTCTGTCAACATCTAAGTACCGATAGAATGTCCATTCCAACTGAGTTAACAGCACCTCCAATACCTCCATTTCAATCATTGGGGATATGAT
Source organism: Cladocopium goreaui (assembly GCA_947184155.2). Lineage (NCBI taxonomy): Eukaryota > Dinophyceae > Suessiales > Symbiodiniaceae > Cladocopium > Cladocopium goreaui. The sequence continues at coordinate 72,112 of CAMXCT020002457.1, read as the reverse complement.
GTGATATAAGCAACCATCACCAGCAATTCTATCTGTTGTACATGAAATAGGCCAGTTAAAACTGCACTTTGTAACCCACTTAAAAATGGGTTCATTAAATATTACGCAGAGTTCTATCACTGATATACATATATATATATCATAAATTTTGTAGAACTATGGTTATTAGTGGCCTGTAGTTGTCTTTGGGAATAAGATCAGCCGCATCCAGCCTCCATAGCGCCGTAGGAGCTGATGTTCGCCTCCTGGTTGAACGACCTCTCGAATCGCCTCCGCGTCTTACGGGCAGAGCAGTTGCGGCTGGTGCAGGCGTTGCTGATTGAGGAGAGACATCGATTCGATAGAAAATCCCTACTGGCTACAAATGGTGAATATGTGTATATATATATATACATATTATGTATAACAATGATAATCATGATCATAAGAACATGAATAATGATAATAATTATGTATAGACACATAGATTGTAAGTCAGTTGTAACCCCATTTATGGAATGATCAACCCATTAAGATCATGTCTACCAGACTGTGATTTGTGTTTCTCAAAATGGGGATTTGGAACCATGACTCAAGTCTTTTAAGCGTTTCGCAGGATTTCGCAAGCATCCCCAGTATGAACGGTTATCTGCTTGGTGATGACGGGAACATGGTTATTATATGATGGTTAATCTATGGTTAATCTATGGTTAATCTATGGTTAATCTATGGTTAATCTATGGTTAGTCTATGGTTAGTCTATGGTTAACAATGGTTAATAATTGGAATAAAAATATATATGGTTGGTGATTTGGAACATTTTTTCTATGACTTTCCATATATTGGGAATAATCATCCCAACTGACGAACTCATATTTTTCAGAGTGGTAGGTCAACCACCAACCAGATTAGTTTACAACCGATCGTAATCGGGATGATCTGGAAAATGTAGGTTACCGGGGGAAAGCCTCCCAAAGTGACCCAATATTTCAGTTTGGTGAATTAATCTCATTTGTTCAGAGTAATGGGATATGAACATGAATGGACATATAAGTTCATATAAGCTTGCAATAACCAAAAGACATGCGGATTAAAGCAATATTAGGCCGACCATAATAACCATCATATGGCTATATTGGTCCACATGTTTATTGATATTTCTATTGGGTATATCATATGGTTAATCCACCATTAAACTAGATAACTATATCGACATTTCTCATATTTGTTATTACAGTAACCTATTTCATAACTAAACTGTAAGATCAACCAAATTTTATCAAATTTTAACCATTTTGTTTGGAAACTAGAACCCTCCGGAAAATCACCATTTAGTCGATCATCCTAAATCATCTAAAAACATGGGCCGTTTTCCAGTTCGCTATGTTAGATAACCGGAGGATAAACCATCGAATCGGTTTTTTCGATTTGTTCACTTGATGGGATCTATGGATCTTGATCCCAAAAAGACTGTAGGATGGTAGGGTTTGAATCATTCTAATCCATCCCCATACTGTGGATGGTTGCAAAATCCTGTTGCTGGGAACAATAAAAGGTGCCTATGAAACTCTGTAAATCATGGGATTATAATGGGAAAACCATCTATCAACTGGTGCAGGATTTCGCAACCATCCCCAGTATGTCATATGCAGTAAGGGATATTCATCCCCCCAAAAAAACATGTGTTTTGTCGTCTCCAGGCGGAAGACGGTGAGCCAAGAAGGAAGATCCTGCCGTCGCCACTCGGCGGTCACAGCGGGGAAAAAATCTTGGTGATTTTTGACCAAGGAAAAATGGTGAGGGAAACAACGCTAAACTTACTCAAACGACTTTAGGCATGCTTGTCATGCACTTTGTTGATGTGTTTTCTTTTTCCATGCTTTTCCTGTCAGAATAGTTGTGATTCAACCATACATTTTCCATCCAATTCTGTCAATTCTGGCAATGACATATTTTCCAATTCAAACCTTGAGTTGCTTACGACTGGGGGATCTTGGGTGCACGTGAGGTTACGTGTATGGGTATAAGCATGGTTGTAAACCCCCATCAGTTGGAATATAACCCTCGCAACTAAGGTTATACATGTATATCTAATATATATATATATATATGTATTTAATATAATATATATAATATAATATATAATATATAATATATAATATATAATATAATATAACATGATATGATATGATATGATATATATAGTAATATATACTATAATATAAGATGGTATGTATAATAATATATATAATATAATTTATGTTTTATTATTATATATGATATAATATATTTGATATGTACATATATATATATATATGTAAAATATTATATATATATATGATATAATGTATATGTATATATATGATATAATGCATATATATATATATAATATTTTTATGTATACTAATTTAGTTCTTCGGAACTGCACTTCCAAGTGGAATATGCGTGTTTCTCCAACTTGGGATACCGATCATTTTTCCCATCAGTTAGCGACTTTGAATGATAGCTTCAGGTCTACCCAAGCTTTTTCCAGGTATATTGGCAAGCCGCAGGATATTGACTGGTATACATACATATACTGTATTATGTCCCCATTTATAGGGTGTTATAGCTGCTTAGATGTTCCCTTGAAGCTATTGATACCCCTAATAGCTCCCATATGATCATGGATCATTTATATGGCAACCCCCAAAAAGAGGCAGAACAATTTGACACCTCGAATTTCTTTGAAAACATGAAGGACGCTTTATCGAACTACTTTATCCTGCAATTTTTTTTCGGCATCTGGGGGTTTCTACATAGCCCCAAAAAGATGCAATGATGCAGAAAAGATCGGTTAAATGTCCAATCTAGAATATAGTAAGTAGAAATTAAAGCAATTCATCATTCGTTTTACAGTACCCTCTGGTAATTTAACATAGCTATTGAAAATGGCCATTTATAGTGAGTTTTCCCATTAAAAACGGTGATTTTCCATCGTTTTTTGTATGTTTACCAAAGGGTAAATCATGTTAAATACCCATTTTGAATCATTTTGAATGGTTAAATCACCAGTATTCAACCCACTACAAGAAGTCCCATTATCCCAGTCTATTCCCACGAAGTTCCCGCTACATCCCACTACTTGGCTGTGAACTACCCTTATTCGTTCTTTCGGTGGGATAATAAACCATCCGTGGGATGAAGCACCAAGAAAAAATATTCCATTTTATATTCATTATAAATGGATTATATATATATAGATAAATTATATAGATATATTTTATATTATACATATATATCTTATATTGTATATTTTTTATATTATATATTATGTTAAGTACAACACACTCTTGTGTGTATAACAGTTGTGCAATTGTATATTTGGTCATGCCAACATGGCATTCTGGTTCAACAGGCCTTGTGCCTGCCTGGAGTGACAACAGGTCCGAGCCCAACAGACAAAAGGCGCGCACTGCAACAGCAGAGACAACAGACTGCCGTGAATCTTTTCATGGCTATAGCGGAGCAGTGATCCTGGAAGCATCCAGGTGAGCTCCAAACAAACAACAGCAAGCAGCACTTGGGTAGCAGCCCAACACAACACAGACCACGAGCACAACAACAAAGGAGAGGAAACAATTTCAACAACAAACTGCGCGTGAAGGAAAGCAAGAGGGCTTGATCCCAACTCAAGAGTGTGGGGGACTCTCAACAAGAAATGGCAACAGGACACGACATAGGAACGCCTATGGCAGCAAATGAAGAAACAACAGAAGCACGCGCCTCAACACACAAGCTGAAGCTGAAGCCACCAACATATGATGGAAACTATGCAACATTCGAAGAATGGAAGTACAAGTTCAAAGCCTACATGGGCATACAAGACAACATCTACCCAGATCTGCTGGCAAGAGCAGAAAGGGCAACAACAGTACTTACAGATGCAGAACTGATAGCCGCAGCAGGAACACCTGAGGAAGCAGAACGTTGGATACAACTAGCCAACAACCTCAAGCACATCCTAATCAGCACAACATCAGCTGCAGCAGCAGCGGTGTGCCGACAACACCAAGCAGCAATGGGTCTTGAAGTATGCAGGCAACTTTGCCAACGCTTTTCAATCCCCCTGGGAACAAGGAGCACTGGCTACCTCACAAAGTTGCTCAAGCCAACCTTCAACCACAACAACTTCGAGGAGTCATTCTCAACATCGGAATTTGAAGTCGATCGCTACGAGCGAGACAACAACACACAATTACCTGACCAGGTCAACATAGCAGTTCTCATGAATGAGACCACAGGCCCTTTGCAACAGCATCTACACTTGAACGCAGGACAAGCACCAACATACCCAATGATTAGAGAGATCATTACAGAGTACTACAGGACAACGACAGCCTTTGCAAGGCTTCAACAACAAACGTCCTCATCAGCGAGCACCAATCACAATGGAAGACCGGTTCCAATGGACATTTCAACAACATACAAAGGAAAAGGATGAAGAGGCAAAGGATACAAAGGATACAAAGGAAAACAACAAAGCAAAGGAAACAAAGGAAAAGGAAAAGGAAAAGGATATGGCTACGACAAGGGCTACGGCAAGGCAAAAGGAAAAGTAAAAGGAAAGCAAGTATGGCAACCAATGAAGGGAACAGGCAAAGGACAAGGAAAGAACGAAGGAGCCAACAATCAAGGAAAAGGAAAGAATCCAGTAGCAATATGCTACAAATGTGGCCAACAAGGTCACTTGGCCAAAGACTGTCGACCAGCAGTCTACAACTTGTCGGATACAACATACGAGCAACAGTATGATAACACGGCACAATGGTATTACCCAAACAACGGCTATGATGCCAACAGGTATAGCAGTGACCAAACAGGCTACTACCAAGACAATGGAGAACAATACCAGCAGCCTCAACAAACACCACAACTTGCGCTGACAACACCAACACCCACAACAGCGCAGGAACAACAAACGCCGGCCACACATCTTGTGGCACCACTGAACAACAAGATGTCATCAACACCAATGGCATCAACACTTCAGTCAGTCCAACAGGATGAGAACAAAGTCGATATCATGATCGACAGTGGAGCAGCAACACATGTCTGCCGACCATGGTTTGCGCCCAACACACCCATGTACAACTTGGAACATGGACAAGGGCCACAGCTGAGAACAGCAACAGATGAAGACATACCAGTGTAAGGGTACAAATGGGTTCTGATGACCAAAGTAAACAAGCAACAACTAGTTGTTCCCTTCTTTGTGTGCGAAGTGACACAACCCATCCTGTCAGTAACAAGACTGGCAGAACAAGGGTTCAACATACAACTCCATGAGACACCAACAGTCACACATACCAAGGGATTCAACTCAGCACTTGTTTAACGTGATGGACTCTACTTCATGACAATGGAGTTTGTCAACATTCCAGTCAACATGCAGGTGGAAGTACATTAAACGACCCAAGGCACAACAGCAAAGATCACACCAGTCACGTTGACGCCAGCAGGTATGGAGGTCTTGAGGAACAGAAATGACCTCTGGACATTCAACAGCCAAGGATATTTGGTGAAATTGCACAGAACACAACGCAAAGCACTCTTCGTGCCAGACCAACGGTGTCCAGTTCCAACAGCAAGGTTGGAAAACTACAGAAGAACAATTGTAAGAAGAAACAATGGCAACAACGAAAACATTGAAGATGCATACCAAACACTTGACACCAAGCAACATAAGAGAATCCTTGAAGGAGAACCTTGGACAGGAGAAACGTGGTTCAAAGTCAAGAGAGGAACACCTCTACCTGGCAATACACCACCAATGCCAGCGTTACCAGCAACCAGGGCGACAGTTCCAACAGCAAGTAACCCAACATCAGCACAAGCAGCCGACCATCCAATAGGACGGATGAGATACACAGCAAAGCAGCCACCGTCTGATCCAACAAGAGCAACTGGATCAACTTCAGTGCCACATCCAATGTCAGTACCACCAGCAACTGACTATTGGATCAGAGAAGGACATTTGTGGAAAAGAGTACGTGTCAAGGCAAGACATGACCTCTACATGACACAACAAACAGTCGATGGCCCAGATGTCACCAAGCTCACAACAGAACGAACAACTATGGTGAGACCAACAAATGGAGCAAGATGGTACAGGATAGATGATAACTGGACCACAAAGAGACAAGCAGCACTTGACCAAGAGTGGACAGGTTCGACAAACTTTGAGGAGACAACAGCATACAAAGATGAATACATCACAGATGATGTTGAGGAGCCACAAGAAGCAAGAAAGGCAAAAGGCCTTCCAGCACCACAACAGCCAACAGCACAAGAGAGGCTCGAACACGAGCTCACACACTTACCATACAGGAGCTGGTGCCCTGTATGTGTACAAGCAAAGGATAGGCCAGACAACCACCCGAAGCAACACAACAAAACACTGGTGATTCAATGCGACATCACCTACTACAAAGCAATTGGTGAGCAAGCAACGTCATCAATTTTCACAGCCGTCGATGTAGAAACAGGCATGTGCATGGCAGGACAGATAGAAGACAAAACACAAAGCATGCAATACCTACCAACATGCCCTCAACAATTCCGTATGGAATGTGGCAGAACACATGCAGTGCTCAACAGCACTGTCATACAGTCAGACAATGAGGATTTTCTCATAGCACTGTTGAAAGCAACAGCCACAGCAATGAGAAGCAACATAGCAGTACGAGAATCACTAGCATACACCTCACAAGCACAAGGCAGCGTGGAACGTTTCCATCGAACATTGATGGGACAAGTGAGAGCACTCAAGCTACAGCTTGAAAACAACTACAATACACGAGTCACAAGCAAACATCCCATCATGCCATGGATGGTGAAACACGCGGCCTACCTGCTGAACAGGTATGCAATACATGCAGATGGCAACACCAGCTACTACAGACGCAGGAACAAGGAACACAAGACACCAATTTGTGAATTTGGTGAAACAGTTCTATACATGTTAAAAACAGCAAAACAAATGCCAAAGATGGAAGCCAGATTCTTTCCAGCAATTTGGCTTGGCAAAGATACCTCAACAAATGAGAACATCTTGGGCATCACCAACAAAGTGGCCAGATCAAGAACCATCAGAAGACAGGTCAAGCCTGAGAAGTACAACAAGCAACTTCTGGATGTCATCAACAACACACCGATGACAACTCCAACAGCATCAAGCTTTGTCATGCTACCGACAGCAAAGATGATGGCAAGATCACAGACGACAACAGAGACACAAACATCTCTTCAACAGGAAGAGCCATTTCCCACGACGGCAGCACAATCACCAACACATACAAGCCAGCCACCGGCCATCACAGATCTGCCGATGGCAACAGCACCACCAACACAAAGAGCAAGAGCACCCTTGCCAGTGCCAACACCAAAAAGAGACGTGGCAGATGAAGTAGCAGGAGGAAGTGCGTCCAAGCAACAAAGGACGGCAACAAAACAGACAGCACCAACGAGACCAGAAGCAACGGCTGAACCACCAGCAACAAGGACAAGGATCACAGCAGTGACTGTGAAGATTAAGAAAGGACAAGAGATCAAAGCTCTGTCCAATGAAGATGAGCAAGAAGCAACAACAGAGAAGATCCTACTGGAACCATGGGTCAAGAACACTGAAGGATTGAACAAAAAGCAAACAATTGAAGGAATGAAACAAGAGATAAGATCAATGAAGGCACAACAAGTGTATACAGAAGTTTCCTTCAGCAACCTGACAAAAGCTCAACAAAGCAAAGTGATCAAGTCAAGATGGGTCCTGCGACAAAAGGGCAACAGTGTCAGAGCAAGAATAGTGGCAAAAGGATACACAGTAGAAGTCAACGACAATGATGACATATATGCTTCAACACCAATATTCTGTGTCCTACGCTTACTATTAACAATGGCACTCACCTTCAACTGGATCGTTAGAACAGGCGATATCTCAACAGCATTCCTACATGCCAAAGCTGCAACCGAAGATTTGTTCATGTTTCCACCAACAGAGTTCTACAACCCAGAGGACAACATAGTGTGGAAGCTCAACAAAGCCATCTACGGGTTAAGAAGCAGCCCAAAAGCTTGGCAAAATCACCTGGCAGAAACACTTCAACAACTTGGGATGCAATGGCTCACAAGCGAGCCCAACGTCTTCAAGACAGCAACAGGCAACGCCTTCATCCTCGTCTATGTGGATGATCTCCTATTCCTGTGGGAATCAACAGTTGTCAACAAGCTTTTTGCAGACATACAGCAACAACTTTTACTGCGACCAACAGGTGACCTCACAGTAGGAAACAATGTCAACCTTCTTGGAAGAAACATCTCCAACAAGGGAGATTACTACGAGATCAGCCTGGCAACCACATACACAACAGAACTACTGAAGGAAGCAGACATGCTCAACTGCAATGCATCACCAGCACCTGGAACAAAGGCAACATCGACAGATGTTGAACAACCACTTACAACAGAAGAGCACAAAGCATACAGAAGAGCTGTGGGTAAGCTACAGTGGGTGACATACACACGACCAGACATCAGCTATGCAACCAAAGAACTAGCAAGATCCTTGACACAGCCAACAACACTTGATCAGCAGAAGCTCAAGCATGTGCTCAGGTACATCAAACGAACGCAACACTACAGGTTCTATGTGCGACCAGCAGTCCGAACCATGGACACAACACCAAAACTCGACGTCTTTGTGGACTCCGATTGGGCAGGATGCGCAACGACCAGGAAGTCAACATCGGGTTTCGTCATCAAGTTCATGGGATCAACAATCCACTTCGGCAGCCGCACACAAGCGACAATTGCACTCAGCAGTGCAGAAGCAGAGCTTTACGCCATCAACACAGGAGCAACAGAATCACTTCACATCAGAAACATCCTACAAGAAGCACTCAACGTCAAGAAGGTAAACATTAGGATCCACACAGACTCTTCGAGCGGGAACAGCATGGCAACAAGGATTGGATCCTCAAAGAAAGCAAGGCACATCGAACCCAAACACCTTTTCATCCAACAACTGGTGCAACACGATCTTGTGAGGATCATCAAGATCAACACAGCGAACAACACCGCGGACATCTTCACCAAGTACGTGGCCACCGAGACGCTCTTGAGGCATCTCAACGATGCTGGGCTCACAGCCCAGCACTACTAGCAACAGCAGCAACCAACAACAGTTTCACTGCAGCTATAGCGTGTTAACGTGCGAACGCGTGTACACCGTGCGAACAACGTGCGAACAACGTGCGCAGCGTACACGCGCAGACATACATTCCATAGCCACGGTGCTGACAATGGTCAGCAACATCGACTATAACATCAATATCTTCGTACTACATCTTTGTGTATTTCAACATGATCTTTTATCATATATCTCTACAACATGATCGGTACCAACATGATTGTGGACGTGTATGACAACATGACTGTCTTCGACAATATGTTTTGTGGGAGTTTTGATTTCAACAATTTTGGCTTTGCATCTGTCAACATTTTGTTGACACAGTTTGAAGCGTGAATTTCGCCACGGAGAGCCAACATTTGTGAGCACAGTGGGAACATTGGATGCCATCAACATCAATCTCGATCCGGAGACATTCAACGAAGCTGTGAAACAGCATGGTCAGATGATGTTGTGGATTGTCACAACAGTAGAGGAGTACAACAACCTGACCAACAACGGCGAGAAGCCAACTCTCGTGGCTTCGGCAGGTAACCAACGCCTGCCATACTAGTGGCACATGGCGTGCCATTTCTCTGAGCCACATCTGGCAACAGGATGCAACAGGAGACTACAACAGATTTATGCTTTTTGGCTTCATCATCAACACCAACCAACTGGTGGAACGCGTGGCCAACAATATGGTCAAAGTTTTCAACAGAGGATGGATCAACCAACAGATCTAAGTGGAAGCCAACAGCGCTTTTGTTCTCACCGAGAGCGAACAGAACCAACATCAGTGGTTCGAGGTATCATTCAAGATGGTATCAACAATTTGTTTCAAAACATCAGCTGGACAAGAGGGTAGCTATGGTCATTCAACGCACCCTTCAAGGTGAATAGCCTGAATTTCGGCAACAACAAAACCTTGGTAAGTGGGTCGAAGACAACAGTGACTTCGACACCTACCTGGCTGAGATCAACAAGTACCGGAAAAGCACCAACACGGAGGATATCAACATGGATGATGAAGATGCAGCCAACATCACTGGCTGAGGCAGTCCATGGAATAGGTGAGACTGACACCTAGATCAACAGTCGAGGGTGAGCTCAGACAACACCCTGGTGCCAACAGTTACCAAACCAATAGAGCAGGTGAGAGCAACATGGACTTCAACATCTGCGAGTCCAAGACTGCTTTAATTCAACAGAAAAGATTTGCATCCACCAACATCTGCGGTTGACGACAGATGTAAAACTACATGCCATCAGTTTGTACAGAGGTGATTTGCAACATCTATGCAACAAGTCTTCTGGCAATATAATGTAGTTCAGTTCAACATGTGAATAGTAGATTTATATCAGCGTGATGAACAGAAAGTTCAACAAGCTGAGGGGCCGTGTTAAGTACAACACACCCTTGTGTGTACAACAGTTATGCAATTGTACAGTTGGTCGTGCCAACATGGCATTCTGGTTCAACAGGCATTGAGCCTGCCTGGAGTGACAACGGGTCCGAGCCCAACAGACAAATGGCGCGCACTGCAACAGCAGAGACAACAGACTGCCGTGAACCTTTTCATATTATATATATATATTTACATTATATATATTTACACTATATATATAATTATATATATTCATATTATATATATATATATTCATATTATATATTTTAAATAATTTAAATATTATATATATATATATTATTTTATTTATGTATATATTATACCATATATTACTACATATTATATTATTTATATTATATATATAAATATTTTATCTTATATATATGATATATTTTATATTATAATATATATTATTATCTGGTCTTATACTATATTATTTTAAATTAAATTAAATTATATTTTATTGTATTATATTGTATAATATTTTATTATACAATAATATATAATATAATATTTTACTATACAATATTTTATAATATAATATTATTTGATATAATATAATATTATATAATATTATTAGAATAATATATATATATAATATGATATAGTATATATATATTATTTGATATATTATATATTTATATATATACTTGATTGTATATTATATATATTTTGTTTTATTTATATTATATTATTTACACTATAATATATATATATATATATTATATTACATTACATATTTTTTTGATACATATTATAATATATATATATAATTTTATTTATATAAAATAAAATAATATAATACAATATAACATAATATAATATATTTTATATAATATAATATAATATTATATTATATATTTATATATTATATTTTACATATTACCTTATATATATGTTATATTAAATACATTAAATTATGTATATATATATATATGTAATGTAGTCCAGTTTATATACCAATTTTTTTAGATCCCACGTACCCATCGTACCCCATGTCAATTCAATTCGAAGAAATTTTCCAGGTTCAGCTGGTCCGACATCGAATGGAGCAGTGTGTCGCTTGGAACTTGTATAATTAGGGACGATGTCAGCGACAAAGAACGGGGGTAGCTTGAGATGTCTTGGAACTATTGGGATTACCCAACGGGGTTTGAAATGTTCTACTCTCTGGTAAATTAACATATGAACATCACCAATTTCGAGTGGAAACCCATCTTCCAAGCCGTATCTGCCAGGGTCTATGTTTTTTTTACTGGAGGGTAACACCCCCTAATTCTTGGAATGTTTTGGGATTATGAAGTGGTGAACATGGCGACCATCCAGCTTGAGACAGACCCATATAACTGCCGTAAACATTCCATGTAGAATTGGGAGAACTATGCATGAACATGTGACCTCCAAAAACTGTGAGATTCACCAGCAAAACACAAAAACGTGTGGGAGACTCGCATGTTGAATAGGAAAAACATCAAACCATATCAAACCATGATTGCTCGTTGCCGTCTAGATGATGCTGTCATTTATTTTTAAAAGTGTCATCCCGAAAAAATTGAGGGGTCTTGGCAGGCTCTCGATGAGTTCTTGGCTAAGTCTCAGTCCCAAATCCGAGACCTGGCTGACAAACTGCTGTGGTTTCAGCTGGAGAGATAAGAGGGGTTGCTGCTGCCCCACCACGAAGAGGACGAAGAGGCTGAAATGTGTCATTTCTGGATAGCGGAATAGCATGGAATAGCAACATTCACACCACGAATGAACTTTGTGAATAGCTGATTTCAGCTATTGAAAACACATCCCATGAGAGCAAATTTGGATGTCTAAACAGGACCTATCAGTTGCAGAGAATCCCATCCCTGATAGAAAACACCCAGAAATTCTGGTGCACTGTGGTGGATTTGTTCAGTTTGAAGTTGACAGGGTAACCATCTAGCCATGCTGCGGATTGGAAAGAGATGGAGCACCTCAGCACTGAGGATTCTGCTGAATCATAGTTGTTTTTCCCAACATTATTGGAATGGAAAGTCTCGTATCTCACAGCTTCTTTTTCCGGGACTGTTTGCTACCGACCAGTGATAGCCATTTCCGCCCATTTCCAACGAAGACGGTGGAATATGGTGGGTAAACCAAAAATGACACCACCCATTTGGGAATGGTTTATAACATTTTATAACCACCTATAAAAATGGTGAGGACTGGGGGATGGTTTATTATGGTTTTACCAACATTAGTGAAATTAAATCATCTCAAAAAAGGGGTTAAAGAAAACTTTTCCGCATCTTTTGGGTGCCTGGGTGCCTGGGTGCCTGCGTCCGCATCTTTTAGCTCCAAAAGACCTAGCATTTTTTGCTGGTTGGTGGTTTCGAATGAAGACTTGTTAGCATTTTTTATCCCTAAAATTCAGATCATGTTCTTTCCAATCGACTCTCTTATTTTCTAAAACCATATCATATATAGATGCATATGTATAGAGAATATGGAATGATATCATATCTTTCCCAAAAATACAATTTGATATGAATATAATATATATATATATGTATATAGTTATATGTTTAGATATATATATATATATACATATGAAAAATCATTTTTTCAAGGCATCTTCAAATCATACATATCATAAAGACATCTCCCATATCTTCCAACCACCGACCGAAACGAATTCAACGTGGCTCGACGGTTAAACCGTCGCGCCCCGATCCGATGACCGAGCCATGGAGCCCGGCGACGTCGCGCTTCGCGGCGACGGCGTCGGATGGCGCGTCGACGCACCATGAAGCCTCAGGTGGGGGCCGTGGGGGTTGGAACCATACGAAAACCATGGGAAAACCATAGGAAAATTGTGAAAACCATTGGGAAAACCATGGGAAAATTATGATTTCACTAGGGAAAATGGGGATTTCCATGGGGATTTATAGCTGACTTATGGGTTGATGGGTAAGGTATGACACATTATAAAACATTATATCCTGTTTATATCCAGAATTTAATAGAACATGAAATTACATAAAACATGTTGGAAGCACCAAACATGAGATTGATTGGTGATTTCTGGTAAGTTGGTGAACAGAATTAGGTTGATTAATCATGGTTGACAGGATTTGACAGGTGGTAAACAGCCATTCGAAATGGCGGTATAAGCATGTACAACCAACATATACTTCCCGGCGGAAGGGAAACCGCGCGAGCGTTTTGATTGGTTGCTTCCATGAGAGTCACAATCACCTGTAATTTACAATATAAAATGCTCTTCCGATCAGTTTGGATAACTGAATTTGGGTTAAAAAAAAGTGGATGCAAAATCTATTGATTTTTAAACATGGAACGTAGTAAACAATCCCAGAGATCTTAGCAGCGTAGCAACATGTTACGTAGTAAACGATCCCAGAGATCTCAGCAGCGTAGCAACATGTTACGTAGTAAACGATCCCAGAGATCTCAGCAGCGTAGCAACATGTCACGTAGTAAACGATCCCAAGGATCTCAGCAGCGTAGCAACATGTAACGTAGTAAAAGATCCCAGAGATCTCAGCAGCGTAGCAACATGTCACGTAGTAAACGATCCCAAGGATCTCAGCAGCGCAGCAACCTGTAACGTAGGAAACTATCTCAGAGATACCAGCAGCGTAGCAACATGTAACGTAGTAAAAGATCCCAGAGATCTTAGCAACATCGCAATATATCCTGTACGAAGTTTGAGGAACGTTAACATGCCCCCCCACCCCACCCCACCCCAACCCCAACCCACACTAACATGGCAATATATCCTGTACGAAGTACGAGGAACGTTAACATGCCCCCCCACCCCACCCCAACCCCAACCCACACTAGAGATCTCAGCAGCGTAGCAACACGTAACGTAGTAAAAGATCCCAGAGATCTTAGCAACATGGCAATATATCATGTACGAAGTACAAGGAACGTTAACATGCCCCCCCACCCCACCCCACCCCAACCCCAAGACAAAGAGCAATACTCAAAAAAGAAGCAAAACGCACGTACGGTTTTCCTGCCGTAGGCATATACTTGAGGATTACTTGAGGATTATAGTTTTATGTTGGTGATTTTTGGAATCCCTAAATTGGTGAACAGCTCAATAGAATCACTGTTGGGTTCATAGCGATGAAATAACCATGTCGGCAGGTGAGTGATAGACCAGCAAACAGAACATTTGAGGACACCAGCCAAGCTGAGAGTTCTATTGACGGATCATTCCACAGCCACTTAGTCAGCCACTTAGTAATTGGTTACCAAAGAAACAAGTCATATATTACTGTATATAGCCATGTCTCTACTTGAATGTGCACGGCAAGTTTGTAGCTTACACCCCAGCTATAGCTGGACCAACCTTACTTATCCGATTGAATTCACTGGGCTGAATCACTCTACCTACGATTCATGGGGTGAACCACCAAGTATAGTGGGATGGGTGGAGTTTTGTGAGGTCAGAGGTCCTATTTTCGATGGATTGAAGGGAAACTTGATTAATCCCTTCCCAATTTTTGACCACTTCCCGCAGTCAGCATGGTGCATATAGGGGATGAAGTCACATTTCACTAAAACATACTAAGACCATGGGGTGCTTAAAAACTGAACGGGGAAAGGAATTAAAATTATATAGTACCTGGCGTTCATGATGCCATTTTAAGTTGGTTACTAAGTCCAGTTATAACTGGAGATGTTGCATATATGGGTTTGTCTCAAAATAGAGAATCCCAAAGGCATTGGTTTTTCATGGTTTATCATTATTATCCCTATTGAGTTGGTATTTGAAATATACAGTTTTCAGACACACCCATACTTGGTGGTTCATCCCACTTAGTAAGTGGGTTAGTTCACCTCAGTTTTTTGATTGGATGAACCCTACTTATCCCATAGAAACAACCAGGGTGAACTAACCTACTTAGGATTCGTGGGTAGTTCGCCACCAAGTATACCCTCTGGTAATTTAACATAGCTATTGAAAATTGTCATTTATAGTGAGTTTTCCATGAAAAATGGTGGATATTTCCATAGTTTTTTGCATGTTTGCCAGAGGGCAATACATAGACGTACAGTCAGATTCATAGTCAGACGCAGCTCAGAGCTCCAGGTAACACGATGCAGACAGGCCCTTCGGGCCCTTCGCTCTACGGTCCTGCGGCATCCTCTCACAGTCAGATGCTTGGCTCTTCAGCCCTGGCTTTGTGGCGGAGAGGACAATCTCTAACAATTTTTGGAAATCTATGGGAAATTCTGTGAAAAAAACGAATTGGATATTGTGAATATGTATTCCCACATAAATATTCTAATAGTATTAACATATATTCTATTAAATAACTATTACTAATGGGAATATATTAATTGGATAACATGTGGTAAACCTCTTTTAATAAACCATCCCGAAAGTCCCCACAAATGGCTGGGATTGAAACCATCCCAATTAGTAGCTTTCTGGCATTCCCACCTTAAGTTAAATCGTAAGTTGCTTCTAAAACACCAAGTGTGACATGTAAACCAACCCAAGATGCAGCGGAATATCCAGAGGAAGCGATGTCCGATGTCTTGCCCAGTAAATTAATGGAGGTTTCAGCGGCTTCAACCATAAAATCTTCAACTTGAAAAACTAACAGATCCAATGCATCAGCAGATCACAGGTGGCTTGGATGCGCCAGGTGTTCCAAATAGGTGAATCAAAACCAAAGTCATTCTTCAATGAATGGCATTGGGTGATGTGTGTTTTTTTGGACAGGGGCCTTTCCGAATTGAAATCCTGAGACTTTGGGGCAGTTCGGGGCCTCGTTTCAGAAAAAATGACTGCAATGTATTTGGACAACACTAGTTACAGGAATTCTACGTAATTCTACATTCCAAGAATAGGAATTGGTCTTTGTATTAGAATGTTTGTACATAACCACAGAATTATTTTGATTATAGAACTATCAGCATCATAACCCCAAGAATAGGCATTAATCAGGAACCATCCATCCCCAATTTTGCCGGTCGATGGTTACCACATGTTACCACGCTACCAAAGCCCCATTCTAACAGCAAATCACAATAGTTGGGGCTATTTCTTAATGTGGCCACACTCCCCCCATGGAAAACCAGAAAACATCCTCGCATTTCTGTGATCATCGAAAATCATCGGCTCTTTTTTTTTCCCCAGATGTACCCTCTGGTAAACTAACATAACTATGGAAAATCACCATTTATAGTGATTTTTCCCATGAAAAATGGTGGATCTTTCAATAGTTATGTAAACGTTTACCAGAGGGTAATTCAACCATCCACCATCAACCTTCAACCATGATATATGGGTAAATCCACTATAAATGGCCATTTTCAATAGCTATGTTACATTACCACAGAGGGTACCTGGGATCAAAAATTCACATGACGAATTTCGTCCTCAGGATGGACATCGTCTTGAGCTCGATCAGCTTCAGCAGCCTCACGCGGAACAAGAAACCTTTGGATCCCGCGGACATCGGACCTGGCGGCATCTACCACGAGAAACAGGTCAGCGTCGCGGCAGTTGAGACTGAGATTTTTGTAACAGGGGGACTTCACCAAAAACATCACGAATTATTCAATTTGAGTTTACCACATTTACAGTGCTTGAAGCATGGAGCATACTCTGGATGTTTGAACAATTTATTGTATTTTGCTGGAGTTTCACAGTTTCACCAAAAAAAAAGATGAGGCAACCTTGGAGGGCTAGTTTTTAGCACTTCTCTGCTGTAGCTGGGCGAAAAAAAATATCGCCATTGGAATCATTGGAACTGAAAGGTCGACCAGAGAGTTTTCATGGGAATTACATACATGTAATTGGACATGATAAATACCCTCTGGTAATTTAACATAACTATGGAAAATCACCATTTATAGTGGATTTTCCCATGAAAAATGGTGATTTTCCATAGTTATGTTAAATTACCAGAGGGTAATCATAAATCATCCCGAATGACTGTTTATTGAGACTCGTTTATGAAGGTTTATAATCTGGGATAGCCTATGATAATAATAAAGACAACATCCCCAATGACTGACCGTATCACTGGGTGGTGAACTGTGATATCCCCAAATGCTAGGTGACAAAAAAACGAGGTTTGCCACATGCGTGAATATCTAGCATTAGTGAATCCAAATGCTACATCATTAGTAGAACAGACTATCTGGATCTGGTTGGTGGTTTGGAACATGAATTTTATTTTTCCATTCAGTTGGGAACAATAATCCCAACTGACGAACTCCATCATTTTTCAGAGGGGTAGGGGTAGGTTGAAACCACCAACCAGGGATGAATTTGATCATGACCTCACAAAATGTGACGTCCCTGGATGGCGAATGTAGAGGGGAATCATCTCAGAGATGGCTAACAGCTACAGCCAGAATGGTTTGTGAACTATTTGAATTCAGCCAGAATGGAAGCCCATCACTATTAAGATATAGAGTATCTATAAAAATATCATTATGAATTATTATATTCATATTATATAACCCACTTTGCCGAGTTATATCCCATGATTTTTTCCATTACATCCCATGAAAATCATTATCTTGATGAGTTATATCCCACCACATCCCATAAATATACCCGTTATTGATCCCATAAATAACCATATCCCACGGTGAAACCTTGGTGAAATCCGCCGAAATGGCCTTTGCTGCCCTCGGCCATGGCCAGTTCCGTCAGGCTGGACTGCTGTGTGCCATGCATACCATCAACAACGTGATCCAAGAGAACCGGATCAGCGAGGCGACGAGCCATGCGAAGCATAGCGAAGCCCCGCCTATGGGCGTTTATTATCTCCGCTCTGACATTGTTAATAAGATGTTATAAGTATATAAGGATGGCATTTTTTAAAAGGTTTTTTTGGGGTTATAACACCTCAGGGTGTTTGGATGGAAGGACCATTGGTTAAAAATTAAAAACCATGGCTATGACGTAAGCATTTTGTTGAGTATCTAAGTTGTTAGAGGTGAGAAGGACCAGCTTTCCGGTTTCGGTGCAGCGAACAAAAGGTGAAATCGAGATTGCCAGTGATTTTTTGTGGAGAAAGCAACAGTTTTTGGGTAAAGACCACCCAATTTTTGGGGGTTCAAACAGGCTTTCCTGACAATTTTCCCCACCATTCCCCACCAATCCAATGATTTTAGTACAGACCACGAAATACATTTTCGGGACATGGATAGAAATGGTATCAAATGGTATCTTAAATGGTGACTTTGGACTTGAAAGGGTCAAGTCTTTGACTATTTTGAAAGGAGTGCAAATCGTCCAGTCCAGGTAGGAAAGCTCACTACAAGATGATGCCCCTCAGCTACCCTGCAGTAGATTAACACAACTGTGGAACATTTTTTAATAGGTAAATCATCTGTAAATGGCAATTGTCAATAGCTGTGTTAAATCACTGGAGGGTATGTTTGTTGGTTTGTAACCCCCACTAATTATATGTATATCTACCATAGCGAAATGATAGTGAACTAAAACCAACTTAGCGATTCCTTTCTATTGGGCATCACCTTGAAACCTATGCAGATTGGACAACATCCATTGTCCCATTCGAATTCTTTGCTTTCCTCATATCCCCATTTGTTCTAGCTACTTGGGAGCGCAGTTCCATTTATAAGTGGACATATTTCACCATCGTATATCAAAAATCCCAGTTACAACATACATTTCTCTAATCGAAGGAAGTTTAGAAGTCAAACTTCCGACAATATGGACAAATGAAAAGCAGAGGTGGGAAGAGTCAGAGAAGAGAAGAGAAGAAGAAAGAAGATCAAAAAAGAGAAAGTCTCAGACTCTCAGAAGAAAGAAGATCCAGGTGCACGAAAAGGTAGGAAAGTGGCGAAACACTGTGTTTTTCCAATGATTTGTGGCTCCGGAGGGTCGAAAAGTAGGCTCGCTAAAGCGGCGGGTGCGGAGCCCACTGGGCAGATGAGAGATGAAAAGTTGCACGCCGTTGAGGCGCGAAACACATGTCGAAGTCAAAATGTGCAAAGCACACCAGGTTCGGAGCACTTTTGGAAGTCGACATGTCGAAAAAGTGCACGCCGTTGTGGCGCAAAGCACATTTGTAAGTCAAAATGTACAAAACACACCAGCGTCGGACCACTTTTGGAAGTTGAGATGTCGAAAAAGTGCACGCCATCGTGGCGCAAAGCACATTTCGAAGTCAACATGCACAAAACACACCATTTTCGGACCACTTTTGGAAGTTGCGATGTCGAAAAAATGCACGCCGTTGTGGTAGATTAGATAGATTAGATAGATTAGATAGATCAGATAGATTAGATAGATTAGATAGACTAGACTAGACTAGTTAGTTAGATAGATAGATAGATAGATCGATTAGATTAGATTCGATTCGATTCGATTCGATTAGATTCGATTAGATAGATAGATAGATAGATAGATAGGTCGATCGATCGATAGATAGATAGAAACAGATAGATAGATAGATAGATAGATAGGTAAGTAGATGAAAGAGAGAGAGAGAGATAGATCGATGGATAGGTAGGTAGGTAGGTAGATAGTCAGAGAAAGAGAGAGAAAGAGAGGAGACCTCAAGCACCTTTCGGTCCATCAGTGGCTTGGCTCTGCCATCCGTGATTCACAACAACCAACCGCTCATATAGGTTTCCTATTTTTGAAACTTCCGCCACCGCCTTGTGGGGTACTACTGGTATTCCCACTTCGATTAAGGGGTTATAAACCACTAAACCAGTTGCCATTGCTAAAGATTTCGGCCAACCATTTTCCGCCAACCTTTGCCAGGAGATTCTCCGTAAAACTGCCAAACAGTTGGACAAGGCCGCGCACCGCTTGACGGGTGGTCGCAGCACGGACTACCGCAACTATCGCGAGGTGCGCTTTCCAGGGCGGGCAGGCCATCGACAAAAATGCGGTGCGTGGGCCACTGAAACGAAGTTTAACCAGCTAACATGGATTTAGTCAAGGAAAATCTATGAAAATATGGTGTTTGGTGGGAATAAAATCCGCAATTTGATGGGGATTTCCTTTGATTTAGCCAAGTGAAATGTCGGTTTTGACCTCAAACATGGGGGTTCAACGTGGTTTAACCATCCCACGTGGGATTACAAGACAGCTGGTCAATCCATGTGAACCTGCAATGATTTCGATTGTGCCCCAGGATGGTTTCTACAACGCCTTGGTGGTGCAAGCCGTCTTCAGTGGTTTGGGTTTCCACGTGCTTTGGCACAGATCCAAGTCTTGACGTGACACGCTTTTCCAAAAATATGGATTTGATGTAGATGTTATGGGGATTTTATGGGGATATAAGGGATATGTATTACCCTCTGGTTATTTGACATAGCCATGGAAAATGGCCCATTTATAGATGGCTTACCGATTAAACATGGTGATTTTCTATAACTATGTTAAATAACCTGAGGGTAGATATTTTTTGATGACTATTTAGATTTAGATGTAATGTACTTGCAGGATTCGGACTTGGAGACTGGAGAGTCCTAAGAATCGTAAATGGTTCTGGGTTGCAATGTGTTACGAAGCAGTTACTGAGTGGGATGATGAAAGTAATCCAAAAGTAGTGCACAAGTCTGAGATAAAGGTGTAAACATCTCTAAATCTAAAATACGATTACAGTAGATATATAAATGAGTGTAAAAAATGAACCAACATATTATTATTATTGATATATATATATTATTATTACTATTATTGTTATTCATGATCATAAGGATTATTATGACAATATTATTTTCACTATTTTTATCATTATATCATATCGTTATTATTTTGCTGTTATTATTGTATATTCTCCAAAGAACTATGAGATGAAGGGCGGATGCATGTACTCCCCGGCCTTTTTTGTGCAGAAACACTCCCAAAAAGAAGCACCAATCAGCCTGGAATTGGTTGCAGGGAACATGCTCTGAATCTTGGCATGTTTGAACATATTTGATATCTTAGGCATGATAATTCATGGTAATATCCCTCTAATATCCTATTAATTCCTATTAATATCCTATTAATATCCTACTAATATCATACTAATATCTTAAGTTGATTATGTATATATATAGATATATATTTCTATTTCCAACTTTTTTTTTACATAAAAATATTTTTGTCAATACTTTTTTGCCAAAAAATCTGGAGATTTCGTTATCTCATCCAAGGTGCAGTCGGCGCGTGCCAGTATGCTGCACCTCGAAGACGAGATGGCGGTCTTGGCCAACAAAGCGCGGCACTGGTTCGGCTGTCGAAGGCGAAGCGGATGTTGGGATCTGTTTTTTGGGTACTTTGGAGTGGAAAAATAGGTAGAAATATTGGTATATTTATGGTTATATATGGCTATATATATATATGGATATTTAGATACATGGTTATTCATATATTCATATATATATATGATTATAAAAAAATATATATGCATAAGTTACTGAAAATGGGTTATATATATAATATATATAGGGTTATGCAAACATAGTTTCAGGGGTTATATCCCATCTAAGTTGGAATATAGCCCCTGCAACTATGGTGAAATAAAAAACATTATTTGAGTGGAATTGCACCCCCAAGAAGGGATTTGATACTCCCAACTGCCCAAGTCGTGGCGAAATCCCAAAAATCTTGAAATTAGCTTGGGGGAAGGCTTTTGTGGAAGTTGCTGGTTCGACGGCTGCTGCTGTTGCTGTTTCCGGGTACTTCTACACAACGCTGGGATTATCATCTCTACACTGCCATGGCGGTGTGCTGGGATTCTGCAAATTGTCATTGTTTCGCTACCAGTGATCCAAGGAAGGGCAGGTTTGCGGCTTGCGGGCCAAAGTCCATGTGTGTAGATGCGGGGCTTTTTCCGTACCTCGTTTTGGACCTCGTTTTGGACCTCGTTTTTTTCCTTTATCAGAACCCATCCTGCAGTATACAAACTAGGAAAAGGGCCTGCTTCGCGTTTTTGTTTGTGGGCGTCAACAGTGCCCACGAAAAAAGGCCCGTTGGAAACCGGCGTTCCGATGGGATTCGATCAAAAACGAATAGAACCATGATAGTTTGGTCAAGGCTTGTTAAAGCTAGCGTTTCCAATGGGGAAAGGGGTTTTGCAAGGTCTGTGCCGGGACAGGGGTCGTGGCGAGCGTTTTGATTGGGAATAGCTGTCAAACGCAAACATTGCAAGGACTTTGGCGTATGGGTGTAGTAGTGATAGGGATTTGAGAACATGACCAGCAAAATAGGAATATTATGCAATAGGGATGTAACCAACAACATGGGGATACTATGTGGATATGGAATAATCTGAAAGATAAAAACTGAGATTATATTTACTAAGATTAAAGGCTAGCATGTTATTGGCATATTGACAATGTGTTGGTGTTATAATGAGGATTTTTTTACTCCGGATCGAAGAGCGTAGGGTATAGTGCATTATGGATGACGAACTAAACAGAAACCTTGTTGATTAGTTACTGATTAGTTGGTTGTATAATAGAATGAGATCGACATAGGACAAGCGACTCGGAGGGCTATTTTCTTAGATAGATATATATATATATACTATTTATCTAAGTATCTTTAAGATAGTATAACATTATATAACTCGGTCGGCTATTACAATATCTTATATGAGGGCTAATCTTTTGCCATTTCAATGGCGGTATAAACCTGCTCGGCCAACAGTCTATGTTTGTTTGCAGGCTATCTAAGAGCCATGGTAATTAGGTGATAATCCCCAAAATTGTCATACCCTCTGGTAAACTAACATAACTAATTATGGAAAATCACAATTTTTAATGGGAAAACTCACTATAAATGGCCATTTTCAATAGCTTTTTGTATGTTTACCAGAGGGTACTACCCTTGACAAGGTGAAGTTTGGGCGGTGATTTTGCTGATGTTTTTCTTGGCCCAGTGGCTCTGTGGATGTTTTTCTGGGCTCCAGATGGGGAACCTCCGGTGGTTTTCCTGGTCGAGATACGTCAAGTTGGATCGTGAACATAAGCCAAAAGACATACAAGGTGGGACCCCCAGTTGAAAACGGTGTCTATTTCTTTGCTCGGTTTACCAGGTACCATGGTTTATGGTACAGTAGATATATCGAACTAGCTAGATGGCTTTCTTATAACAAAATTGGGAATCATTCACCCAAGGAATCTCAGTTTCCTGAAGGGGTGAACTATCCCACAAACCGCCACTGAGCCACAAAACTCTCGACCAGGCCTCGCAACTTCGATGCTCTCGAAAAGAGGGGGTTAGAAGTTCTAGTGATAAAACGGATAGGCTTTTGAAACTTTGAAGGTCCCCAAAATAATTAAAGCTAGAAAAGGTGATTCACGATGATTCACGTTTTTTTTTGGATGGTGATTTTTCAATCTTAGTGAGCATGGCTGCTATTTGATTGCTTTTACCAACAAGCCACCGGTTCCAAAAGTCAGTCTCTTCCATCTTCAATTGGCATTGCTGTTTTTTCCTCTGTTTTGCAAATCCCAATTCAATCCCAATTACCCTCTGGTAAACTAACAGTTTGCTCTGGAAAACCACCATGTTTAATGGCTAAATCATCGAACTAAATGGTCCATGGCTTCCATAGCTATGTTTAGCACTAGAATCATATAGTTGATTTTTTCGATTGGATTTTGTTCATTGGCTTTAAAGGAACATTTTCTCGGGGTGTTTCACCGCTGGCAACACATCCCAATCAGATCCCATCGACGCAGGTTAGGCGATGGTTGGTTTGATCTCAACAGTCTCCGGCCTGCATTTTGGGTGTGGTGAGCCTCCACAAGGTGATGCCCCCGGTCGATAGCTAAGTTGGTTTATAGCTCCAAAAGCTATGGTTTATAAGTGATATATCTATAATTGTACAAGGTGGTGCCCCAAAACGTTAGCTAAGTTAGTGCCAATAACTTGAATAACTATGGTTTATAGGTGATATATCTGTAGTTAATGGGGTTTATATACCAATTTATAACTGGGCACCACCTTGCAAGACCCGGGAAAATCATGGCGGTTCCCAAAAAGATGGGAACCAACTAGTTAATCATCATCTTCCATTGGGTTTTCTAGAACGACAAACATCAACTTAACCATCAAGGTAGTGTTGAAGAGTTGACGCTTATCATTGAAGTTCTCATTTCCCCTGTGAAGACTATGGCCATTTTGATCAATGTCTTCTATGGAACCTAACACATCTTCCTATGTCTGTGGCTAATTATATCATCATTTTCCCATACCCCACTTCTCATTGTGAGGCTAAAAGCACTAGTTCGGCTGGCATGAACTCCCCCATCCACCTTTATCAACAGTGAACATTTTCTCAGCTAGAAACAAGCTCCGTTTATATGGTTCGATGATTTTCCAGCTAGCCATGTTTGATTACCAAAGGGTAAATACCAAAGTTCGCTAAATCAAACCCATTATATTCCCATGATATTCAAACTATATCACAATATTTCCTATACCCAGTACATTCCTTCATCAACCTTTATCAATTTGCAGGTTGTCTGAGCAAACCAGAGTACTACGAGGAACACGAATTCCAGGTACGGGATGGGGATGAGGCAGAGGCGAAAAGTGGTGTCTGACCTGGTCTTATGATCTTTGTAAACATAGCTATTGAAAATGGTCATTAAAAATTGTGATTTTCCATAGTTATGTTAGTTTGCCAGAGGGTATGATCTTTTTTGATTTTTTCCCCCATAAAGTAGATGGGGATGGGTCGAAATTTAAGCCCCAAAAGGGACCACAGATTTTAGTATACGTTTAGTATCAACCATCTAATTGTTGAGGTACCCAATTTCGACCCATGCCTAGATATATAGATAGATGGATGGATGGATGGATGGATAGACAGATATTCACCATAAACCATAATTCAGCTACTTATGTTCACCAAGATAGCTATCGTTTGTGGGCCCCAGCAATTCACCAATGAATTGCCCATGACTTCCTCTCATTTCTTGATCACTGCAGGCTCCGTTCGACTCCCTCCCAACAAAAATCTCCCATTTATATACCTGATTGGTGGTTTGGAACATTTTTTATTTTCCATAATATATGGGATGTCATCCTTCCCATTGACGAACTCATATTTTTCAAGATGGTTAAAACTACCAACCGGATACACTAGTTATTGGTTCCATGACTCACCCATATTTTTTCAGATCAATTTTTCAGATATCAAAAAGCGGCCACCTCCCCACTTTGGGCACCGGAGTTTCCCACCTTTTTCGGTGCCTCGGGCTCCGAAACCGCCAGGAATTCCTGGTTTCGGCGGAAGACCAGGGCTATCGCCTCTTTGTCGTGCGAGGTGATTGGCCCCCAACGGCCTTGGAGGAGGAGACGGCGTGGAGAGGTGATTTTCTTGGGAAACGCGCTGGGAAAACCACCGAGTTTTTCGATCATTTGTTGGAAAGCCACAAGGGAATCGAAGTCGAACCATGAAGGTCTTGAGCTGGAATCTGAGCTGTCATAATATATATATATATATTTGATTGTATATATGTATAGATGGAAATCATAAGCAACTTCCGAATTTCGAAAGTCAAATCTGTATCAACTGACTCCACTGATCCCAGAGAGACCGTTTCGGTGTGAAAAAATCCACAGGTTCCTGGGTTTTAGTCATGTTTCTACCAAATTATCCATTGATCCATGTTTTGTTTTTGTGTGGCACCTAGACTGGAAGTAGCGTACCAGATATTTTGAGGCTATATCATGCCACATTTCTTTAGAAACTTTAGCCCTTACATAAAGTAAGCATATGCATTACGCAGACATATATAGAGACGGCAAGCACCTGCCAATTTAGGTAATGTTCCTAAAGCAGTGTCATAAACCACCCATATAAATTGATGGTTTGAATCCCACCATACAAATGGTGATTTTGGGGATGGTGGATCCATTGCTTTACTAACATTATTGTTGATTTATACTCCATTGTATTCCCATTATAGGTTGGTTATTTTCCCATGTTTGTGGGTTAGTTACATACCCATTATAATCCCAAAGCATGGATTTTTTTACTAACATTAACCGAAGGAAGTTTCCGACAATATGGACAGATGAAAAGCAGAGATGGGAAGAGTCAGAAAAGAGAAGAGAAAAAGAAAAAAAATCAAAAAAGAGAAAGTTCACGCCGTTGTGGCGCAAAGCACATTCCGAAGTCAAAATGTACAAAACATGTCAGCTCGGGGCACTTTTGGATGTTGAGATGTGGAAAAAGTGCACGCTGTTGCGGCGCGAAACACCTTTCAAAGTCAAAATGTTAAAAGCACCGCATGATCAGACAACTTTTGGACATTCAGGTGTCGTTTCGCGTGGCAGGCGCAAGGGATTGCGCACCGTGTCAAAAGTGAGCAAAACGTGAGGATTTTGTAGCATTTCCAAAACGATGGCAGGCGTGAGACATTTGAAGGGGATCTGGGAAGATGCATTTTCCGTGGCAGGCGCAGTACAAGAGACATGTTCATCAGAGATGTTAGGAGGTCCGGGCGCTGATTTCCTGAGAGGGGTTGCATTTTGGAGCATCAGGTCTTCAGTTTTGGGAAGATGATTTTGCGTGACAGGTGCAGCACTTCGTATGACCTGGCCTCACTTTTTCGTGGCAGGCACAATACTTTAGACAGGTGGAGTGGAAAAATTGCAAAACGCATTGGCACAACGCCGTCAGCTCTGCACTCAACTTTCCATTTTTGACGGGAGTCTCGCAGAATTTGCTTCGTTTTTGATGTTGTCAACTTTGAAAACTGAGGAAGTCTCGCAGAATAGCTTCGTTTTCAAGCTTGCAGATAGACAGATAAGTAGTTAGACAACTACAACTGCAACTACAACTGCAAGTACCACTGCACTACACTACTACTACAGCTACAAGTACAAATATATTACGCTACATTACACAACACCTATTACATTACACTACACTAATTACATCTATTTAAAGGCTTACGCCTGACAGCCGGGCGCCGGCCAAGCAACGACTTTGGGCTTATGGTGTGGGAAGATTGGGCCGAGATTCTCCGCGCAAACCCAGGGAGGGCTATGTTGAACTGAGGCAGGCATAATGCGCAGTGCTTGCCTGCCCATGTTGGGCCAAGTCGGGCCCATGTTGAGCCATCTTGGGCCCATCTTGGGCTTATGTTGGGCCAAGTCGCATCTTGGGCCTATATTGACCCAGGTTGGGCCTATGTTGGCCCAGGTTGGGCCTATGTTGGGCTATGTTGGGCCCATGTTGGGCCTATGTTGGGCCCATGTTGGCCTATGTTGGGCCTTTGTTGGCCCATGTTGAGCCATCTTGGGAGCTGTGTTGGGGCCATGTTTGGGCCATCTATGTTGAAACGATCTTAAGATGCCAGAACATCGCCAAGATGAAATCCCTTTCCGCCGAAGGGCCCGAAACACCGTAAAAAAACAATTGTTTTTAACACCGCAAGCAAAATACAGCGTAAATTACAGGGACTTCAGTTGACACGGAGTCGGTCGGGGGTGAACACGGGGTGGGTCGGCGGCAGGGGGCGCAGCGCCTATAACCTTGGGTTACCAACCGAATGCCTCCGGCAAGGACACGGGCTCCGTGGCCGGGCGTGGGGCTACACTACACTGGACTACACTACAAGTACTACAAGTACTACAAGTACTACAAGTACTACAAGTACTACAAGTACTACAAGTACTACAAGTACTACAAGTACTACAAGTACTACAAGTACTACAAGTACTACAAGTACTACAACAACTACAACAACAACTACAACAACAACAACTACTACTACTACTGCTACTGCTACTACAGCTACTACTACTACTACTAACTCCTGCTACTACTCCGGCTACTACTCCGGCTACTACTCCTGCTACTGCTACTGTTACTGCTACTGCTACTGCTACAGCTACAGCTACAGCTACAGCTACTGCTACTGCTACTGTTACTGCTACTGCTACTGCTACAGCTACAGCTACAGCTACAGCTACAGCTACTGCTACTGCTACTGCTACTGCTACTGCTACTGCTACTGCTACTGCTACTGCTACTGCCACTGCCACTGCCACTGCCACTGCCACTGCCACTGCCACTGCCACTGCCACTGCCACTGCCACTGCCACTGCCACCACCACCACCACCACCACCACCACCACAGCCATACAATTACAGCATCACTACATTACACTACAATACACTACTTAAATTGCAGTACATTACAGCTACAAAGACAACTACAACTACACTACATTACACAAAACTACACTCCACTAATTACATTACACTACAACTGCAACTACCACTACATTGCACTACACGACGCTACACAACAACTACAACTACACTACTTTACACTACTTTACACTAGACCACACTACACTATACCACGCTACGGTACACAACATTACAGTACACTACAATCCACTACACTAATTACACCACACCACAACTACAACTGCAACTGCAACTACACTACACTACACTACACTAATTACACTACATTGCAACTACAACTTACAACTGCAACTCCACTACACTACAGCTACAACTACACCTACAACTACAACTACAACTACAACTGCAACTGCGCTACACCACACTACAACCAGCAGTTGTGGTGAGGTGACCACTGCAACCATTGCAACCACTCCAGAAAACACAACTCCAACCTCCTTTCGGTCCATCAGTGGATTCGCTCTGCCATCCGTGAGTCACAACAACCAACCCTTCCTATAGGTTTCCTAGTGTTGAACCTTCAGCCACCGCATTGTGCGGTACTACTTGTAATTATATCAAAAACACGTCAATCCCATCAAAATCACATCAATTAATCATAGTAAGAACAGCATTAAAACATGTTTATTTCAATCCCATAAAATCCCATCAACTAATCATATATTAGTAATATCAATCCCCTTGCTAATCAGACTCCAGGACCCCTCTGCCCTTACGGACGCCAAGCGCGGCTGCATGCGACCCATGGGAGACTTGCCGGGTCCTGGTGGATCGCAGTCCGGCAGTCCGGGCAAATGGTGATAGAACCAGTGATTTCATGGGGATTTATGGTGGTTTATATAAGAAAATAGGAATACCCTCTGGTAAACAAACAGTTCGCTGTTGAAAAGGGCCATTGAGTTCGTTGATTTACCCATCAAAAATGGTGATTTTCCATAGTTATGTCAGTTTACCAGAGGGTATCTAAGGTGATAATAGCAATGATTCTGTGGTAGACTCAATAGACAACAAATGGTAGGTTTACAGCTAAGTTATAAGTGGTTACAACCACTGACTCACCACTGAATTATATCATCTAAGTACTATCAATGGAATGTATGGGATTGTCTTCTTGGGGGCTAATTGTAAGTTACTCACTAATATTTAACTGATCACTTAGACAATTGTGGTGCACAATGACGCTTTGCGCACTGTGGTATCGTTTCAGAATTAGTTGAAGAGTGCAGGAAAACTGCTCAGTTTGATGGGAACAAACTATGGTTTCCAGTTGAATGTCCTCTTAAACCAATCGATATTGATACAAGGTGGTGCCCCCCAGTTATAAGTTGGTTTATAATCCCATTAACTAGTTTGATATATCTACCATAAACCATAGTGAAGTTGTTGTGGGGTTTGATTTTCCAAAAAATGTTGTGGGGCTCCGATTTCCCATGGTTTTCCCGGAAGGTTTTCCCAGGGACGAAAAAACATCGCCATACTTTCCGGTGAATCGTTGAGCCATGATCCATCATGACCCTGTGAGGTGGTCATCAATCAAAATCCCCAGTGTTTTTAATGGGAACGTTTATAAAGCCCATGAAATAGTATATAAATATATCTATATATATATAGTAATAACCATAATAGGGATAATAATAGTAGTAATAAACAGATAGATAGATAGTAGAAATATAAACATATATATATCAATAAACCATAATTGACTTATAATATCTATACTATATATCAAGCATAGATAAGAATATATATATATATATTCCCCCTTCTTCAATCAACCAACATAGTGAAATTGGAGTGATTGGCACCAACGTATCGTTCGGGAGCACTACCTTGCAGTGAGTGCCATCTCTAATGGTTTCTACAAGGTGGTGCTTTCCCAGTGATGTGAACATTGGTTTATAAATCCCATTAACATTCGTTGACCATTAAGTATAGCTAGAAGTGTTATAATTATAGTTATATATGGGTTATTGGAGTTAAATATTCATTAACTATAGTTCGTGTTATCTACCATAAACCATCAAAATCTGTTCGCCGTTTCTGAACAGGCTTCGCTCGACTGGGGGCCCCCATCCTGGGTCATCGCCCGAGGATATGGACGCAGTACGATCCTCTGCGCGCCGGGTCTGGACCAGATGGTCGATGAGAACATGAAACGCCGCGCGGCGGGTTCGGGTTGATGGGCCAGATCAAGCCCATATGAGGGATTTTTTTTAATAGTCAATAGGGGTTTTTGACGGTATAACTAACCACAATGGGGTTACTTAAACTGTAAGTGACATATAACTTTTCAGGGCCAGAATTATATGAGCCGCGTTTTAAACCTCCGTGTTTATGTTTAGTATTGGGATCCTTGTAAGGGCCTGTGGCGTAAGCAAAACACTGGTGCGCGTAAGCTTGCGTAAGCATTTTTTACCAATATTGCTGGCGTAAGGATGGCGTAAGCTCATTTTCAACGGTTTTAATTTGAGGTTTTAAGTAGTGGTATGTATGATGCATCCTAACCTGACATGACCGGACGGGTTTTTGATTTTCCTGGGGCCACGGTAGCCCTCCTGTCTTTCAGTTCAACACACCTGCATGGTTTTGGTATCAATTTCAGGTTGCCTGGCGTTATAGAGTATGGATGGTTTTCCCATGGTTTCCCCATTTCTATCGATATGGACCATTTATAAACTGAAAAGATTCGCTGTTCAAGGTTTGCAGGGACCCACATGTACTTAAGAATTCAGCATATCAGAAAGGGGCAGATGCAGAGAGTGACAGGCAACCTATGCATTGGAATGCCTTTTCTTGAAAGAACATTGGTTATCTTCAGTGGGTGTTTTGCGTAGTTGTTTCCTGACATCCGCGTAAGGACCGCGTAAGCGTTGCGTAAGCTGCGCGTAAGCCAAAGGTGCTTTTGCCAGTAGTTGCCCATGCCGCCCAAAGAGAAACTCTCCAGTTATGCCCGTGCTCTCAGCAAGGGTGCTGTCAAAAAACGTCGTCAGCTTCGTGCTCGGCGAGCTTCTGCTGGTGGTACTTCTTCATCATCTTCTTCCTCTTCTTCCACGTCTTCATCGTCCACTGCTTGATTTTGCCAATCACTGCTTCGATTCTTGCATGTAAAAGTTGCTGCGCGTAAGTCGAAACTGTGGTGACGTGCTAAAAATTGTCCGCGTAAGGTCTGCGTAAGGTACTATAACGTGCGTAAGTAAAACTTGTGCGCGCGTAAGCAATGCGTAACCAGCAGCGTAAGCTTTTCCTTGTTTGGTGCCGCCATGCAAGACATCTAAAACACAGCTCATATGGGAGCAAACTGCGGAGGTTTTAACATGTTCGCCCCAACCCGGACGTTGCTCCACACTTACAATCGTCATGATCACCATCATCCTTATCATCATCATGATGATCATCGTTGTCATCACCATCATCATAATCATCATCTTTATCTTCATAAGAGATCAAAATTCGCCAGCCCTTATGAACAATATGTTGATTGGGGTAATAACACCAACTATATCTCCATGAGGGCTGAAAATTTGCCACCCCCTATGAGCAATATGTTGATTGGGGTAATAACATCAACTTTATCTTCATGAGGGATCCAAACTCGCCACCCCCTATGAGCAATATGTTGGTTGGGGTAAAAACATCAACTTTATCTTCATGATGGATCAAAATTCGCCAACTTCTATGAACAATATGCTGGTTGGCGCAATAACATCAACTTTATCTTCATGAGGAATCAAATTCGCCACCCCCTATGAACAATATGTTGCCTGGGGTAATAACATCAACTTTATCTGATTTATCTTCATGAGGGATCAAAATTCGCCACCCCCTATGAACAATATGATGACTGGGGTAATAGCATCAACTCTCTCTTCATAAGGGATCAAAATTCGTCATCCCTATGAACAATATGTTGGTTGGCGTAAAAACATCACATCATCTTTATCTTCATAAGAGATCAAAATTCGCCAGCCCTTATGAACAATATGTTGATTGGGGGTAATAACATCAACCTTATCTTCATAGCCACCTGAAGTCAGACGCGGAGCAACGTCAGGGTTGCAACGAATATGTTTAAGCCACCATATAGGAAGTTGTAAGCCAATGAATAAACCAGTTCAGTAACTCCATGGCCCATCCAGGTTCCTCATGAAATGAAGGTGGCTATGGCCAAGTGCTTTGGTTGGTTGGTTGGTTCCTGCAATGCCGGACCCCAAGTAACGCTATTAAGCTATAGATGTATACTGTTGACATCTGTTGACCATATTGTACCACAAACCATAGATAGTCCAGTGGCATCAACGAACTTAATTATCTAATATTACCTATATTTGAGTGCCCGTGTAGTAGTTTCCCACGTTTCCTCAGTGGTTCAAACCGATTCAAAGCCAACCGCTTTCCCTGTTACGAAAATTGCGCAGGTGTAGTCAAACATGGCTAGATGGTAAATCCCCAAACTGGAGGTTTATAGCTGGGAAAAGCATCGAACTAAACTCAATGGGGTCTGTTCAAGCCATATTTGATGACATTTTAAACCCACCGGGCACGAAGTGGGGCACCACCAGCTCGGGGCCTGCGATACCAGGGATCATCAAGTACAGGATGTTGCCCTCCAGTTATGTTTTGTGGTTTACAACCCCATCGAAATATCATGATCTGCGTATCATACACGATTGTTACGACATAGTTATGTGCACCAACGGAACGCGATTCCGAACTGGGGCCCCATCCTGCACGCGTCTGCAGAAGTTGGACAACCAGCCGCGTTTCCCAGGCAGCAGGGATCCTCAAATTCCCTTCTGGCTTGGCTTCTCTGCCCACTGGTTCTCTCCCACGCGCTTCCAGCATCACCCTGCGGGGTCAGCAGAAGACTGGCAGGATCGGAACGGCGTGAGATCCTCCGATGTCAGGTGTTTAGAGCTGGGAAATTCAAGGGATTTTTAGAGCAGATCTAGAGGTTTGTGGATTTTCGGGGATTGACATGGATTTCGTGTCCATACTTGTCTCACTAAAAGCTATCAGATTTTCGCAAGGGGATCAACACACCAGCTATCAATGTAAAATATGGAGCGCTATTGGTCTTTGGTCCCCATCCCTTCACCATCAAGTTTCCGATTTGGGTGGGTGTGTTCAAATGAAGGGTACAACAAAAATTGCAATTTTCATTGGGAAAAAATTGATTGACTGCCATCTTTTTAAGGGGAAACCGGGAAACCCTACAATTTCAGAAACACCTGAATGGTTTTCTTTGTTTCAGAGATTCTGAACATCTCAATCCCCTAGATATCACGTATCACAAGAGAGTCATTGATTGTTTCCCGGTTGATTGCTTCTCCCCAAATTCTCCGGTTTCTTAGATCTATATCCCCAATGATGACCCAACATTTGGAAGGATCACAATGATTTTCACAATGCATCCAAAAAAATATATCCTAATCAGTCTTAATCCTTATCTTCATCATCCTCATCATCTTATAAGACTGATTATCATACTGAATATAATTATCTTACTAATATTACTGGATTAAGGAGATCCTAATCATCTTCATTATCTCCTAATTATCTTACTTAACTTGTCCTACTGGCCATGAATCTTTGTCTCCATCCTACTGGCTCAACCCTCCAGGCTGCAGAGCTCGGCTGGCGAAGGCACCAATAAAATCAGGGGCGAGGTAAATGATTGTTTCTACATTGCATAGTTCATGATTGTTTTTCTGATAGTTACTGATTGGTATATTTTCCTCCCATGGGAAACAACTGTTAAACAGATTTGCTTCTCTGATTTTCTGGGAAAAGAATGGCTTGAGCACAAAAACTGCAAGATTGGCTGTTGCTGACATGTCCTGTTTTCCCATTGGTGAAGAAATCAACTCAATCGCTTCATCAGTTTCGAAGCGTAGTGGCATGTCAGCACAAGCATTTGTTGCATCATGCTGTTGCTTCAAGAGGAACCAAAGGGTGTGGCAAATTGGACCCCAAAATCTAATTGGATGTGAGTAAAACAATGTCATAAACCATCCCCCAGTCATCACATTTTTATAGGTGCGAAAAAAACAATTCCCAAATGGGTGCTTTATGGCATTATTGTTTTACCCAAATTAGTGTATCATCATTTTTCCCATTGAATGGCCACAAATTGTGTGGGGCAGATCCACATCATATCGTTGCCACATTGCAATATCCCAAGAAAACAGTCAAAAAAACACCCATTCGAACGATATGGGTAATTAATCAACTTAACCTGATATATATATATATATATATACGTATACATATATATATATACGTATATATATAAATATATATACGTATACATATATATATATATGTACAGTATATATAGGTAATTTAAAGGTAACCAAACATGGTAACGATTGATGGCTGAATCCAACACATTCCAATTCGGCTGCACACATTGCGGGTCATTTCTTGTGGGTCCATGTGGGGGAGACCCCCAGTGCTTGGCCTGTCGAAAACTCAGACTAGTTCAATGTATCAGAAACCATCGTTGTAAGTCTATAGTTACGATAGGTTTCTCAAGTTAGGTTTCCCAAGAGAAAGCTATCATAAAACACCTAGAAATCATTTTTTTGGGTGGTCAAGTCGCCATTTTTTGTCCCCTATGGTATACCTATGACCCACCTGCGAGGAAGAGGGTCACGGTGAAAAAGAAGTCTAAGAACCACGCGACCCTCCAGGACGCGATCTAAGGGGTGGAAGTTCCAACTTGGTTGAATATGTCCCCATTGTTAGTTGGTTATGGTACAATAACCACCTCCAATAGTGGTTATATATATGGTTATAAAATAGCGGTTACTGGTTATATTCATGGTTATAGCTTATGTTATAACTGCGGGGTTTTAGCTCGCCATAGTTCAGTTGGGATATGAGGTAACTTAGAACTGGACCTGCACTTCCAAGTGCTAAGTTACTAGGCTAGCCAACAAGTGATAGTACAAGATTTTACATGGCTTTTGATATACCCTTTGGGTTATGGAAAACAGATGAACACAGCCTACGGATTGGTCAACCCTTTCTGCGCCACAGTTTTTCAACGATTCATGATGATTCTACGTGCAAGGTGCCCCCAAACGTTGTCTTTCTTGGGTTTTGCTGGTTTGTAACGCCAAGGACCCAGTTATTTCATCACCGGGAAGCCTAGATAGCCTAGTGTTTCATGCTATGGGGCACCACTTTCTGGGCTTTTTTTCAGCTTTTGAATCATGACGTTCCCTAAGTGAACCCGTCATTTGCGCCTATTTCGTTCGATGATCTTCCCATTTCAATCCACATCTTCCGTGGGTGTCCGTGGATTGCCCGATTTCAAGGTTGAATCATCGGTTTTTTCCACATCTTTGCTGCTTGAATCATTCATTTTTTTGGGGTAACAAATCCTCAACATATTTTGATAAGGTCTACACATATATATATAGTATAATATACACACATAATGTATTTATTTATGTATATTGTATATGAATTAGTTCAAAAAAAGGGCTATCCCTTAAATATCTTAAATCCGCTGGTTCATCATCATTCCTGAAATGGCGATCATTGTACCACTAACGGCCGAGGAAGCCAAAGTAGATGGCCAGATGTCTGAAGGAAAGAAGGCACCGCCCGGGGTGGCCTGGCTGGGTGGAGATTAGGAAAATAAGGCGATGGATATTGACGAAACTTAAGAGTTTTTCAAAAGGCAACGCATAGCAAAACTTAAGAGTAGCTTGAGCAGTGCGGTGATAAATTATGGATATGCGTCAAGATTGGATTGCCAAAGAAGCTACACTACACATAGATTGGTGCCTTGTTTTTGGATCCTAAACCATCCTATTTGCGGTGAACAGTCTGATCGATCTCATCTATGGTCGTTTGGATTGATGCGGATCACAACCAATCACGAGCTGTTTGGTGTCAAAATGGCCTTTGGTGAGATCTAAGAATATGGCTAAATACACCACTAATCCATTTTTCATTTGCGAGCCTATTCTTATCGCTACATCACCCTTTTCTGATCGCAGATACCAATTCAACCACACTTAATCGGGCTTAATCCGTCCATCGAAAAATTTTAGCAGACTTTGATGTCCCCAAATGAATCCCATGTTTGTGGCTGGGATTCCAACCATCAATTGCCATCAATAAAAATATGGGTGGAATATGACATTGCAGCAGTACTTACGTCTTATGTTTATGTGCTTGGTTGGTGATTATCAATAGCAACAATTACTGGCTTATTGATAACTGTAAATCACATTATATTGTATATAGCCATAGTGTTATACGTTGAATGTTAAATGTGACACAATAATACTCTTGCCTCGCTATGGAGAGAAATGCAAGAGTACTAATTTTTAGTACAATGATTATATCATTATCGCACCCATAAAACACAGTACTATAATAGTATTGTTATGAATTATTATTATTACCAACCATGGGTTATTACTAATAACAACAATTGTTGGATTATTCATCACATTTCATTGATTATACCCATAATACTACATGTTGTATGTTAGTAACATTTTCATGTGATTAAACGCAATGAAGGGGACTTTTTATTTATTTGGACCTTTTGAGACCCACCTGGAATTTCGATCCGGACCTACCGTCTTGCCCCCTCTCCCAATCCCCCGGGTTTTTTGGGTGTCGATGGGTCTCCCAACACACGGTGCGACGATGGGCGCTGCGCAGCCACCTTACATGTTTGAGGCTACGGGTGGAAAACCGAATCAGTATTTTATCATGTTTTCAAGAGGGGGTGGTGGTGGGGTGGGCTAGGTTAACAGTAATTAATGGTTTGCAAGAAAGGTTTTCCACCCGTAGGCTTCCTCAGCTAAAAGATATTGGTTCATTCACTGTTTGCTCTTTACTCCTCATCGCATGTTTTTGGTGACGGCGCCCCTCGAGGGGCAAGACTGTTGTCACTTTTGTATATAGTCTTTTTTTGGCGGGGGGTTCTGGGGGGGGTTTTTGGGGGGTGTAATAGCGTCCCCATGTGGCCTGCATTGTCAATCATCCATTTCCTGGTATTGTACAACATCTTCGTCCAGCAACTTGCAAGCCGTTCCTGATACGTTGTAACATCTTCGTCCAGCAACTTGTAAGACGTTCCTGATACGTTGTAACATCTTTGTCCAGTAACTTGTTAGACGTTCCCCTAACTTCTAACCCCTGGCGTTTGTTGAAGCAGGCTGTTCCCAAGTCTCTTGCTTCGAAGAAAGGCCACACTTATAACCCGGCTTTGATCAAGCATTGCAGATCCTGGCAATGGAGATGGGAGAACACTGGCGCCTGCTTGTTTCAAAAGACTGCCAAAGTCTTGAATGAGACTGTCCAGTCTGGATGACAAGTGCTCTGCATCCTTGGCGATGGAAAAAATGGCGCGCAGAAGTGTGCTAAAACCTGAAGAATTGAAGAAACAAAATGACGCTGATTTTGCAAGCTCATGAATGCAGAAAACATTGCAAAACGCAAGAAAAAGCCAAAACACACCGGCAAGGCGAATGTCATCAACTGAAATGCGTGCCAAAACCATGCGTTTGGCATCCAATGTCTATCATATGAACGCCAAGAACAAACATAACGTGGGTTCAGTTTCCCACCCGGCGGGATGTTTGAAGGTTTACTAAAATAGGGGGTACCCCGAATCATCCAATTTTTTAGGGGTTTTTACATGAAATAAACCACAGCTATTGGGTTAGCCCTATTTTAGGAAACCTCCATATTTTGCTGAATGGTGTCCAATCTATGAATGAATTCCCAGCCTGAAACCCTGTGTTTCCGCCATCTCAAGCTGCTCAATCACGGTATCGTTTGTTATCCAATTGATATCTATATAATATTTATATGGTTATGTAATTATGTATCTCATGATGATTATATAGAGATTAGATTTTAACACCAGGTGACCTCATAAATATCATATAGCAATGATATCCCAATGATTCAATGATAGCTTAGCATCTATCATATTCATAAAAAATATATCAATAAATAAATATATATATATTACATTGATTGCTATATGTCCCTTTGAAATCGGAGAAGATTTTCGCCCATCGAAAACGCTTTCAGGAGATGTCAGCCAACATCATGGAGGTCTTGCAAGAGGAGGACATCGAGGCGCGCCTGGTAGGGATTTTCCAGAGCTATGCGCCTGGTGGGGTCGCAGTGATGTGAACGTTGCTTTGTAAATCTCATGAATACTAGTTTGATATAGCATAAAACCATAGTGACCTTGGCGTGGCACCAACTTAGAAAAACAGTGAATCACCATATGTTCATCAAACACTATATTAAATCAACGATTAATTCAACATTCAATCATGATAAAACCACAAGAAAACTCATCAAACATCACAATATTTTTTCCGATGGGTTAAACCCTATGACCATTTCCTCACCTTGCGGCTGGTGATATAGTACCTATATGGTTACGAACTGAAACCGTTTTTTTTTTGACTGGTAGTTTTTCATTATATATATATATATATCTACTATATACACCATATATATATATATATATGTAGTATGCTATAAATATGTATTAATGGATAATGGAAAATCACAAGCCAACCCGCATTAGATGAACATTTTCTGTGGACTAACAAAAATTGACCATGGTATCACAAGTCTCAACAAACATACCACCGTGTAAAGAAAGTGTAGATTCAGCTAGATTTGTTTCTCAAACATGGATATGTTCAAGAGAGGTTCTAGCAATTTCGGCAAAATTGATGCAGTGCCGAGGCTCCGAGGTCATGGGTTGATGGTTGATGGTTGAATTTTAGTGGCGAAATTCAGTGGCTTCTCGTGTGAAAAATCCAAGCCATCCACAACGTCCGCCACTGTCCCACTGCGAGCATGCGGCGTTGAGGGATGGTGATTCTCCCACCATGGATGACATATTGGCGAAGTGGATCCCTCTGGGAAACGTGAAAAGCGAACTGGAAAAATCCACCATGTTTTTTAATGGAAAATCACAATTTTTTGATGGAAAAATCCACCAAATTTAATGGGTAAATCAACGAACTCAATGGCCATGTTCAATAGTTATGTCTGTTTACCAGAGGGTAATCGAATGTTGATGTTCAATTTTTAGCTGATGGTGTGGGGATTTTACATGATTTTAATTTTACTATTTTTGGTCATTCTAAGTTTCCCGACCGCAACAATTTATTGGTCATTTTGGGAATCCCATACCATCAGCTGAGACATGTTTGAGCATCTTAGTACTCATAATGGGTGTTTCTCAAGTCATGGGGGATCCCCAAGTCACCATAGGTTTCAATACTAAAACGGTCGTTCCTGACTTGGATTATGACTGGGGGTACCCCCATGACTTTATAAACCTCCACATGATTTAGCGATAAATTTCGCTGGTCTAGTTTCTACCCTCACCATTAATCATCACAAACACAAAAAAACCTGGCTGCTTGTCAAGTTCTAGGACATTAATGATCATATCCCCATACCGATGATTCAAACCAATATTTGTTGGTTGTATCCCCATAGATTTTCTTCGGTTCAACACGTCACAGGAGTGGTTTGAAGAGGAGATCGAGGACACAGAGATAGCACTTGAAGACGAGCTAGTGCCGTGACAGATCGGTGTTTGGTAGAGAATTCCCACAGGAAAACCTATGAATCTAATGTGGGGTAAAGCAATAACAAACCACCCATTTGGGCATATTTTATACCACCTATTTACATGGTGATGACTGGGGGATGGTTTATGACATTGTTTTACCCACATTAAACACCATAG
This sequence comes from Cladocopium goreaui, assembly GCA_947184155.2. Taxonomy (NCBI): domain Eukaryota; class Dinophyceae; order Suessiales; family Symbiodiniaceae; genus Cladocopium; species Cladocopium goreaui. The sequence goes on along the minus strand of CAMXCT020002457.1, from coordinate 31,573 downwards.
GAAAATTGTGATTTAACCAAGAAAGATATGGAGATTTCTAAAGCTAAGTTGGTGCCAACAGCTCCAAGAGCGATAAACCAACTTGGAAGTGGGGAGGTGCCATGAAACATACCCATGTTGTCCATGTTGATTTATTGTTTCTGTTAGAAGCTCCTGTTACAGCTTGGGGCCCCCCCAGTGATGTGAATGTTGGTTTATAAACCATGAAATAACCCCCATTATAATAACTATAGTTCGTTATCTCTACCATAAATAAAAGTTAAGCCACTTATAAGGCAACTGAACGCTATCTTGGGTGCCCCATCCTGTACTAATTACCTAAATTAGTTGGGATGAACTGACCAATGGTTGAAAACCTATCAGCCAACACCATGGTGGCATTCGGTGGTCCTTGAAAAAATAAGGGCTACTGGGGGCATGGGACTTGATATCAATAAAACGGGATTTTATGGCGATGAATCGTCCATACATCGCTTAGTAAATGGGACTTAAATGTGAAATCAACGTACCGTAGAACACAATGTCATATAAAAGGGTTTTTGATGGTTTTGTATGATTTTATGTGATTCCATATAGTAACCATATTGGTATAAAACCAAGCATCATGGAAATAGAATAGAGGATTTCAAGCCAAACGCATATGATTTGGGTTTGTCTGAAAGTGGGTGATAACCATAAAATGGCTCTAAAATGGTCGAGAACATGATTTATCTTCACGTACCATATATTCAGAGAAATCCACATTTCAATGGCTGCGCCCAAACTTGAGATTTGGGGTCACTTGGAGTTGTGTTCAAAACCCCTGTTGGTTGATGATTATATAGGGGATTATACTTATAATAATCCAACAGAGGGATTTGGAACACTGCTCACTTGGAGTTGTGTTTCTGTTGAGTGTCCCAAGACTCCAAGATAGGAATTCCTCTGCTAAAACCGACCTGTTGGGATCGAGTGCTGGTAGCTGCCCAGGTCCCCACATCGGAACCCCCATGTTTTTTCCGAAAATCACCAGCCAACCAGCAACAGATGCACATTTTTTGTGCACTACCAAAGATTGACCATGCATGGAGCTTTCCGAAGATATCGGGGTAGCCCCAAGTCATCCAAGTCATCCAAGTCATCCAAGTCATCCAATGGTATGGCTGACCATTTGACTTTGACTTCGCAGCTTTCAGAGGGCTGTGCCCGCAAGCGACGTGAAACAAACATGGCAACGAATTCGAAACTGAGGCACCGGCGCATGCAAAATGATGCAAAATGAACCCAAAAACACGGGGCCGCATTGCGACGCTCAAAGAATCAAAACCAAAGCGTAAAGTGGCTTAATAGCGAAACATGATTTCTTTGCTCATAACAAAAATCTTCAACACAATGGTGCTTCAGCATGTCAATCAAGCTGAGAGAGGTCATTCCTGTCAATGTGCTTTGCAGAGTCTGGCTGCTTGCACTTTACCGTAGGATCAGCATCACCCTTGTATAGTTCCTCAGAAGTACACTGGAAATCCGCATGCAAAACAGCCACAACATCCCTATGAAACCGTGATCGCGATGCTGAAACTTGAGAATGTGCAAGGGCTTGGTTCAGTTCAGGTGGGTATTCCTTCCCTCCTGATGTGTTCCAGCCACCTGCATCACCTCTTCCCTGCGATGGTCTACGTTTTGCTTCTGGTATTTATGATTTTGCGAACATCAGGAATGTGACAAACAGCCACATGAATAAAGATTGGTAACCCGGGCACCAAAACAAGCTTACTATTGAAACCTATGGTGACTTGGGGATCCTCCATCTTAAGGAACTTCCATTTCTGTTAGTCGCAGTACCATCAGTACCCCAAAAACCATACGTTTCAATACTAAACTGATCTAATGATTTGGATGATGACTGGGGATCCAAAGCATTTTAAGAACCACCTCGTGACGTGTATTCCAATGGGTCCACATTTCTGGCAACTCGGCCTATGAGGATAGCTTCCAGGTTTTCAACCATCGAATCTAATCCGCCCTTCATCCAAAAACCAGGTTTAGTAATGGATCTACACTTGGTACCTTTTGTACACAAGGGGGTTGTTGAATGCTAGGGGATGAGATGATTTAGATTCACATCCGATTGGGTTTTGATCCGTAGCCGTCCCTGCAGACACTTTTCAGGCAGCACGGCCCGTCTTTGTGCTTGTGCAAGTCACGATGCTGCAATTCGAAAGTGGCCAGGGATGGGGGGTCTCAAAGACTTTTTTTGGGTTTTTGGGTAAGTAGAACCCCATCCCCCAGTAAGCGCCCCCGTGATAGTTTTTGTGGGGGTGTTTACTTATTTTTTGGTTGGAAGAATGTGGAATTCACCCTGGCGCATCCAAGGTTTGCGAACATTTTGGGGATGATTTTGATGGGGGGTTCCAGCTACGGCGACTTAAATGATGATATGATGGGTACAGGGGAAAGCATCGACCGATGGTTCCAGAAATCTCACACATCAAGTTTTGGATTTCCAGCCCCAAAATTATGAGGACAAATTGCGTGTGTGGTATCTCTATGCTTTGTAAGATCTCTACGTTTAGTTCATGTGGTTTTCAAGTGCCAACATTCAACATGGATCTCGGGATGTCCTTGGTGCCAATTAAGAGACTCCTGAGTGCCTGATTGTTGCATTTGTGACGGGCGAAACAAGTCAACACTCAATGTGAAAAAAAAAGCGCCTGAGACCAGCTGTGTTGATTTTGTGAACCTCACTTTTTCATAGGTCAAATCCCATTAAACCCCATTAATCACCATAAAATCCCATTAAAAATCCATGATTTTTCAATTTTGACATTTTTTTTTTTTTGCCATGGCCACGTAGCCCCAGGTGACTTTGATCGTGTTGTTTTGGCTCATCGCCTCTTGTATTGAGCCGGGTGAGTTTCTTGGTGAAAAAACGCTGAACGCTTGGCGCGGCGCCAGGCCCAGGATGTGCCATAAAACTTTGGTAAAGGATAGAAATTCATGGATAATATATAATATGATATAATGTTGTGTGGTACAAATTTTGTTTAATCGTGTATAATATTATATAATAGGTATAAGATACATATAGATATATGATATATGATATATATATATATATGATATTTTCATTGACCTTATAGTACTATATGTATAGCTCTTATTACATGTTACTACTATGATGATGATGACGATGATGATGATGATGATGATGATCCATAGTAATTTACAATTCTTGTTAGTACATATTATTACCATTCTTATGTGTATATATATATACATTAATTAATGTATACTAGAGGCATACCATCTAACCAACTCACCAGCGGTCAGACCCACAGTTAAGCGTGCTTTCCCGTGTTGGTTGACATGTGTGTTGCCTAAGTGACATGGAATGCTGTAGAAATTACCATCTGGTAAACAGACAGTTTGCTATTGAAAATGGCCATTTATAGTGGATTTTCCCATTGAAAATGGTGATTTTCCATAGTTTTTTGTATGTTTACCAGAGGGTAACAACAGAATTTTTTACGAATCAACTCTCAATCCTCAGTTTCACTGAGAAATCCCCCCATTATATCCAGTTATGGATGTCAGTAAGTCACACCATTGATGGTCACTTGGATCCCTATCTACCATAAAAAGAACTGGTAGTATGTTGGCTGTAGTCCCCATCAAGCCCAATTTTTGCTGGTGAAATCATGTCAAATCCCCTTGATCTTCTCAATGATCTCCCCATTTTCGCCCTTGTCGTCAACGTCAGAGGCACGGCTGGCTCTTCACAGTGGGCGGCTTCGAAAATCTCTTGCCCGGGCAGACGCTCTGTCAGGCAGGGAACTTCTTCATAGACAGTGGACAGCTTCCACCATCTAGGGGAAACGTTTAGATGTGGAACATCAATGGTGAAACGGCGAAACTAACATAGATGTGGAACATCAATGAATATCAATGACAATCAATGGTTTCGGAAATGATCCATTAAATAGTGGCTCCTCCACATGTCAGTTTACGGGTACCAACAGTTGAACCCCCCAAAAATGGTGATTTTCTATAGTTATGGCACCAATTACCATTCAGGTAGCTGGTTCAAAACCCGGGTGATTCGTCCCGGAGTTCTGGGTTACCTTGAGCTACCGTTTACTTATGAGGTTTAATCGGAATATAAAGCTGACACAATGGGGTTTCATGGGAATATATAGCCGGGATAGCTGGCTTTGCTTAGTCGGAACCCTTCAGCAAATCCAAGGCATGTGGTAAAAAACTGACCCGGTTCTAAACGTAGGGAATGGGGGAATGATCCACAATAACTACTTTCATAGTCATCCAAGCAACCCCCATTCCCTACGTTTCGCACCAGAAAGAAAACCATGCTTAGTTCAAAGTTGGGCTTTGTTATTTTCAGACATACTTCTGGATTCATAACTTACTGTATAACGACCTCACTTCGCGATGTCACTCGAAGTGCTTGTTCGCAATGAGGGCCCTGGAAAATATCCCATCCATTTCCCGGAAGTGGCATCACTGCCTCCACAGGATCAACCACTTCTTTACGCATATCTCTAGAGGAACGGCTCCCCAGGATTTTTTTGTTGAGTTATGCCTCTATTTCACAGATATATCATGAATTATCATGATATATCCAAAAGATCAACCAGAAATCCAATTGCTTGCCTAGTTGGAAATCAACTTACCTGTCATAAATGACATGGAAATCCTATTTTTGTTGGTTATAGTATGTTACAGTCATAGTTGTACCATGTTGAATGGTTGTTAACACCTTTTAACTTGGCTTTCCCAGTTGTCCACCACGCGCTGCGAAAGGCGTACTCGGATTGCAAGGACCAAACTGACCAAACCAAGCGTTCGGGGATTCAACCGTATCCTGCAGGTACTGCAGGTGGGTGACCCCAAGAATGTTTGGGGTTTATACTTTTATGGGATACGGATAATGCAATATAACTATAACTGGTTTGTGGTTTCAAACATGTTTTATTTTCCATAATATATGGGATAATCCTTCCCATTGACTAATATTTTTCAAGATGGTTAAATTAAAAACCACAAACCAGATAACTATAGAATGTTCTAGGATATTATTGTACTTGGAGCATCATCCTACTTACTAACTGCTTAGTTGAGTCGGTTTATAACCCACTTATATCATATATATAAATATACGACAAACCCACTTACGGGACTTGCTGACTAGGGCTATTTTTACCACCTACCTTTGTGGGATGAACCTGAAAGTAAGTCCCATGAATTCTGCATATATCTACCAATTTTCATGACATATGAGTTATGTCCCCTGCATATTCCCAGAAAATATATCATTAAACCTAGTTAACCTAGTGGAAGAAACCACGATAAACCAAGATACTGCCATCACCACGATGGTCCCCCCATTTCCCATAATAGTCCTAAAGATTTCGCTAATCCTTGGGTGGGATTTTTAACAAATCTCTGATGGTTATGTACCTATCAAATCTCCTATCACCAGAAATGCATCACACTGTGGTTGGAGGAAATCCTTCAGTTGGTAGATGGTAAACCTCCGGTTACAATCGGAAAATTACACAAAGTTACCATTTGGTGCAGGATTTCTTAACCATCTATGGTATCATGATTCATGATTGTCTGTTTACATATAGTTGCTATCTTTAATCTAATATCTATCAAGTCTATAGTCTATACTCTTATATCTATACTCTGTAGTAGCTGGTTTATAGTCTATAGTACATCTATCAAGTCTACAGTCATCTATAGTCTATAGTATATTCTATTTATATATATATATCGTTGGTATCTTTAATCATCTGTATATTCTAATATCTACGTAGTATAGTAGTAAATTATACACCAAGTAGCAACATTTCGCAGCCTAGTCTATAGTCAATAAAAAATACGAGTGGGGTCATATCATATATATATTCCCATAGTCTAAATCGATAAATCGATAAATCGCATCCTTTTTGTATGACATACACCGCGGTGAGGACCTTCGCTTTCAAGCGTGGCGCTGGTGGTCCTATCAGCTGACCCACACCGGGGTGTCCCATGTGGGAACGACGCTCTTCCCATGGGAAGCCATGGTGATTTCACCAAGAGATGGGTTTATAAGCAACAATCATGGGGGATTCCCCTAGTAATCTATAGGTGATTTCTTGTGTGGCAAACCATGGCAAACCCATGTGAGGTAAAAATTTCATTGGGTATTGGTATTGGATCTTATCGGGTGAACCCCAACCAACTGCGAAACACAAGCGACTTGTTTTTAGGAGGAAAATGGATGGGAAATTGATCCACATGATTCGAGAAGCAAAGATGTTGGGATACAGGACAACTACGGTGGATGGAAGAAATCATGCACCAGTTGATAGATGGTTTGTCCCATTATTTATAGGGTTTTAACTGTCCAAGGCGGTGCAGGATTTCTTCCACCGTATGAACATGGAAATTCAAGATATATACAGTTCATATCAGTTCATTGTGAGGCTGTGACCGTGACCGTGATGTTGGTTGCTTTGGTGTCCTAGTCCTAGCCATCCCAATGGATATCTCCAAGCTGGGAAGGGTCGATGACCGTGCCTTCCAAGTGATGTGAACGTTGGCTAGAAGAAAACATGAAGTAGTTCGATATATCCACCGAAAACCATGGTGAAATATGGTGAAATTGGAGTTATTGGCACCAACCTAGTTATCTAGGGGTACCACTTTGTACCAACCCCTCTACTTATCCCTAGTCTGCTTTGTCTCAACATAGGGCCCTCCTCCCCCGAAAACAAATCCAACAGTTGATCATCAGCTTCCAAAGCAGCTTGTTGGTTTCTAACGCCCACAGTTCACGCCCTCAAATCAGCTATAAATGGTGATAAATGAGGTTATCATGCCATAAATGCGTTATAACTTAACCGACTTATAACTGGTAAAGGGACATAACTGCATTATCGTTAGATATCTCTAAATCCAAACAGCGAAGCTACTTCGTTCAACCAACCTAGCGATTCTGTTTTGTGGCACCACCTTGTAACCACCCTAAAGACTCCAAACTTACCAACTTCAGAACTATAATGAACTATAGGCCAAGCTTAAGCTTACCACCATTTTAACCATGATTTTAACCATGCGTAGAGGTCGCCATTCGATTTTCTCCTTTTTCGTTGTGTCGCGGTTCCTCCAATTTGTCGTTTCCGAACGAACTGTGACCTCTTGGCCAAGGAATAGCTTCATCCTGCTGTTGTGTGGGCTACCTTTGGAGCAATTTCAAGGGAGCCTTCGGACTTTTCTCTTGTACAATGCTGGCATCTTTACAGGCTGACCACGGCTGACCGACCGATGTTTCTATGATTTGTTATTAACCAACAGCCTTCAATAGTTGGGGCTGCAGTTCCAATGAACTACTGTAGCTATAAAGCCATAGATTGGGGGGTTTACATCCCTTCGGTTAAAATCCCAACTCATTGAACTCATCCCCATGAGCGGTAGAGTCATGGCTAGTTTCTTTCAAGGAGAGTCATGCTATCATTGGGTTACTGTAGATTTCCACAATCATTAACATGAGATTCACATCTTTACATTCGTTAATTGTTTTGCTACAAAGAAACTTCACACATCTGAAGTGTGTTGGTTGCAAAACCTCCTACGCTATTTGTTCACAGATTAAATGCAGATTCTACACACAAATTGATGTTTTAGTCTGGACGATGAGTCCCAGTACTTTGTTGCCCCACGGTCCCTGTGTAGATTTTTCGCCATCTATGGATAGGGGTCTGTCTGAAAATGGGTAAACCCATAGGGGCACCCCAAAATGGCCCATCCAATCATGATTCATCACAAGTTTCCTTATTTCAGTGCCTAGAAAAAATCGAGGGGTACACCCTATTTTCCGAGAGTTTCTCGAATATGAGGTTTCAGCCCATTCGAATGTAGGTAATTATGCTTAGCCCAGAATCAAGATGAAGTGCCAAGGATCCCAAGAAAGGCTGATCTAAACACCGCGATGGTCAGTTCAAAGAGGGGCACTATCCAAGCACCAACCACTTATCCTCATCATATCACCTGGTTGGTGGTGACTGGAACCATGGAATTTTATGACTTTACATATATTGGGAATATCATAATCCCAACTGACGAAGTCATATTTTTCAGAGGGGTAGGTCAACCACCAAGCAGTGTTTGGCTTAATTCATCTTTGATCATGTTGGTTGCTTCACCCAAGCTGCTCGTGTCAGTGTCTAGCCCTTTTTTTTTCGTTCGCGTGCCGAAGTTATGTCGTAACATGGCTAGTTTTAAAATACATCCCATGATATCTTCAAGACTCACCCAAAAATGCACCAAAAATGTATCCCCATGTCATATTTCTTGCGATGAACATCACCATAAATAGGTCCCCATAAAACTCCTGGCAAAACCCACCATAGCTCCTGGCAAAACCCATGGATATCCCCAGAAACATCTGATTCTTCCAGAAAATCTGCAGGATCATGCCGCTTAGGAACTGATGAAGAATTCATGTTTTTTTTTTTTTCACATATTTATATAGGTATTTTTAGGATTTTTTAGGTGTATATACATATATATATATTACTGGTTGGTGGTTTCAAACATTTTTTATTTTCCATATATTGGGAATAATCATCATCCCAACTGACGAAGTCCATCATTTTTCAGAGGGGTAGGTGGCTCAGCCACCAACCAGTTAGGTATTTTTAGGTATATCGGTGAACTAGCCGCCCAGTTACTAATCAGTTGCGGTTCTGCTGCGAAAAAATCGGTGCGATCCTCCAGTCGAATCCTCAAAATCCCAGGATCCCGCCCCAAAAATACCATGATGACATCCTAGATTTCACCATGGCTGGTATCCTGGCAGACTGTTAGATTTCCAGAAAAAGTCTTATGATACTGGAAAAATATCTGTACAAGCTTTCAACAAAACAACACCATCTGAATCTAAATCCCATACAAATCCCCATTGTTGGTGGCTCATCCCACTTAAGTGGCTTAGTTCACCCTGGTTGTTTTTATGGGGGCTTCGTCCGACCGGGGTGAACTAAGCCACGATCGGTGGTCTTTTTTTTGCACCAAGCATCAAACAAGTGTTTTTTTTAACCAGCAAAATATGGCTCTCTCTCTCTATATATATATATACGTGTATATATATATATATTATATTTACTTCGAATATTGTGAACACTTTTGTTGACTTCTCAAAATACCTAAGTAATTGGGATATGTTTAATTGGGCTATTCCTCATATTCCTCTAAGTATCGAAAAAAGGGCCCCATTGGATGTACACAAATTCCTCAGCCGCTCATCGCAGGTGGCATCTTTAACCTGGCGTGGAATCCCCACAGCCAGCTGGCGGGCTGCTCTGCGGGGAACTACGCCCTGATCTTCGCCCACTTCGCTGAGCTCGGTGGCGTGGCGCGGGGTGACAGTAACGGGGCCCTTGGGGTTGGTATAACCTTAAACAACCGGGATACAGTATATATATATTTATTTATTATTGTATATATATATATATATCATATGACTTTACACACTGGTAAACTAACAGCTAGCTATCGAAAATCATCAGTTAAGTAAATCAACTACAACTGGGCCATTTTCCATAGCTTTGTTAAATTATATACCAGAGAACATCTGGCATGTATATAAATTTGCTTAGCGGCTGAATATCTGGATGAATTTGATCATGACTTCCCCTCGGATGGGGAATCATCCCCAAGTGGTGTAATTCAGCCAGATAGATGTGGAAAACCCATAATTTCCCGTTTGGAACATGTTCTACATTCATCGTTGGGTTTCCACATCTATGATTGTCGGTTTAAAGGTAACTTACTGATATGATGATACGTACCATGGTCAAAGTTGGATTGTATAGCCATTATGTGTGGATTCCTATGGCGTAAAATGGATGACCATAAACCATACACCATGTTTTGACCGTTGCACATATCTTTAACTATCAACATGTTCTAAGTGTCAAGATGTTTTATAAAACATATATGGGTTGGTTTTATGCACTGTGCTTTTGAGATTATATTATGATATATGCACATATCATGGGTCAATGGGTTTGTTTCTGGAAAAGTGGGGATTTCACACATTTCCACGGTCCAGATTTTCGGATTCGACCTCTCAGATGACCTTGGAAAAAAGCTGGCCAGGGTGCCGTTCATCGGAACGTATCGGAACGTATCATGTTCATGTTGGATTGGTGGTGCCCAGTTAGCTAAGTCAGTTTTTGACTCTAGTTTCAGGGCTTTATGGTTTATGGATGTTTATGGTATCTATAGCTAATGAGGTTTACACACATATCACTGGCACCAGCTTGTAGATGCTTGGTTTCCCAGAAGCATGAAATTCCATCCAGTCCATTCCCTAAAATCCAAGGCTCCCATTGGAAAAATCCATCCATTTCCGAAGTGTTTTTCCATGCAAATTTCCATCCAGTCCATTACCTTCCCAATTTTCCATCCCCAAAAAGTTCCCCAAAAAGCAAATCCTATATCATTTCCATACCCAAAAAAAATCGTGTTATTAAGCCCCCAGGCATGAATTGGAAGCAGAGCAGATATCGCTGGGCCAAATTCTTCACGTTGCTCCTGCTGGTGATCTTCGACATTCTGCAGTTCACCCTTACGGCCGATTTTCTGGGGCGCCTCGATGGGGAGAGGTGGGGCCACATATTGGGGGCCTTAAATGGTGAAAAATGATGTGTTTTTTTGATGGTTAAAGGCTGGGTCAATGGTGGTGAATAGTGGCCAACAAGGTGATCTTAAAAGTCGATGGTGTGGATTCAGCTAGAAATTCTGCGCAAGCAACTGAGTGATTTCAGCCCGCATTTTTGGTGCTAGATACTGGAAGATTTTGTGGGTGACAGCCTACTTACCATTGATCCTGACTTGAGTTTTGTAGAATTTGTAACTCCAGACACATTTAAGTTTAACCTGTGAACTACCAGGAAAATCACACAGTAATCCTGACTTTTTTCATGGGAAAATCAGCTATCGATGGCCCGAAACCAGGGAGGATTTTCCGACTGAGAGGATCTCCCAGCATTGGAGCTGCGCTGAGGTTTGGTATTGGTGCCGTGAGTAACCTGGCTGAACACTGGCTGATGGGTGCATCTTTTTCTGTTTCAGTTGCTGAGGATGGTGATTTTACGCCCAAAAAGTGGATTTAACCAACAAGAGTAAGGTTTTTTTTTCGCCATGGTTTATCCTGAAAAATAGTGCGTTTTTAGCAACACAACCCTTGGGGGAAGGGTACATAAGGGTACTGGGTAACTGGAGATTCAACAGTTACGATCCGTGGGGTGATCCTCAAGTAGTTCATATGGAGGCACGTTGATGTTTGTCTTTCTGTTTCTTCCGGTTGGCGGCTGTGCCACCCTGAATAGGTTTTGCATGTAGTGAGCTACATCCAATAATCAACCGTTCTCAATTGGGATTTTTGAATTTGGGTTCCTATTTGGGGATGATTTAGAATGACTCCCAAAAAGATTGATTACTGGGATGGTTTATTTTTGGGTTTACCACCTTATTTGTAGTAAGCTGTCAGGTCAAATTGCGTTCGTTGTTGGAGATGTGGCGCATGAAACGAAAAACAGCTGTTTGTTCTGGCACGGGAAGGTTGTGGAAGGCTTTGGCCCTTTTGAAAGCTGTCTACTGGAGAATTCTGAGAGAATGAGATAGATTGTCGTAGCTTTCTTTGCTCTGTCATATTTTTGCTGATCACACTTCATGCTTGCTGTATTGGCACTGGTGTCATCTGGGAAATTATCGTGGCCTCACTGTGACCCAACTGGAATGATGGTTAGTAAGGGGAATTATCCCAATATAGCCTTATGTCAGATTGGTGAACTATTGTAATTTGCCCAGAATGTTTGGGAGACATGAGAAGAAACCCCGCTTGCAGCCTTTGAACAGCCATTTGCATGTGCCACACTTGTTGAGTTGTCCAATTGGACCAGTGTTTTGTGATGTGGGCAACCCAATAACCATCAATAACCCAATATAATTAATCATCTACCATTTGGGGATGTTTTATACATTTTTATACCACTTATAAAACAAGTTCATTTTGGGGATGGTTTATAATTGGATTGATTGGATTCAAATCGACTAGACGCATAGCTTAGCAGAATCCCACAGTTGATTAGTTCTGAAGTTCTTCAACTTGACGATTTTCGAAATATTTTTCTAAATCTGCTTGGTGGTTTGGAACTTTTTTCCCATATATTGGGAATAATGATCCCAATCGACGAACTCATATTTTTCAGAGGGGTAGGTACTGTATACCACCAACCAGGTGTGATTTGTTCATGGAGATGGATCTGGATTTACCAAACTGACGAGGATTTCTTCAACTGGATAGCCGGGCAATTGGTAACCGTAACCAACAAGCCATTCTATATCCAGTAAACAATCCAGTTATTAACCAGCTAACTAGCTCCATCCCACCTATGTTTGTTGGTTTATCTTTTCACCCCATTAACATCCATTAACTAGTTCGATATATCTACAATAACCTTTTAAACATACGAGTTAACGAAGCTACTTCAACCAGCTTGGCTAACATCAATCATGTATAAATTCCTATAAATTACCCTCTGGTAAACTAACATAGACCCTGGCAGATAAAGGTTGGAAGATTAGTTTCAACTAAACAATGGCTATGTTCCGGGTCTAAGTTAATTTACCAGAGGATGGCATTTTTTGTCTTTTTTGTTGTTATCATCTAGGGCACCAACTTCCCCAACGTTGGCACCGCTTTGTAACTTCTGCCAATTAAACAGATCGTGCGAGGTCACATGGCCCGCATTGGTGGGGCGCTCACCGGACTGCTGATAGGTGCAACAGGGATGGGTGATTTTCTTGCTATGAACCCGTTTGACTGTTTGACAAGAAAAGAGGCATAGTAAATCTTAGTAAACAGTAAACCCCAAAAGGATGCACACAAGTCGGTTGGAAAGCTGGTTAAACTGTGGAGAAAACATCATCGAACTATACCATCCTGGATACTTCAAAAAAATGGAGGACATACACGTCGAACCTATGGGTACAATGAATGGATAATGGATAATTGGGTTTGTCCAAAAAAAGCGGATAACCCCAAAATAACAACATATTACTATACATTGAACATGGAACATGATGATAAAGCATTATTTAGGGGTACCCACTTTTCAGGCTTGCATGCTTGGCAATCTATGCAGTTGGAAAAGCAATCAATCCTATAATTTCTCCGATTGTGCACGTAGGAAGACTTCAAGAGCACAATCAAACCGGGGTGCTGTACCCTCTGGTAATTTAACATAGCTATTGAACATGGCCATTGAGTTCGTTGATTTACCCAGCTATAAAATGGTGGATCTTTCCATAGTTTTTTGTATGTTTACCAGGCCGGGTACCTAGAAATGGATTCTGTCGACCGAAAACCGTCGATGCTGGTCCAGAAAAAACTGACCACACATGGACCTAGCAGCTAGCATTTTTGGTCGGGTCTCCGGCACCTCCAAATTGGTGAGGATAGATGCACTTGGGAGTAGACACCAAGGTTTGTGAATCTTCCACCCATGAGAGCTGGGCTGGAAGGTTAACACATGTTAACACCATAGTTATACTATGTTATTCTGGCACCGGATTTTTTTGGTAGGCGCCAGTTGTGCATGACAAATCACGTGCAGCTCCGTCTAGGTGTCTGCTTGACTCGAAATCTGGTGATGAAACGATGGGAGCGCATTGGAGACTGGGTCAGAAATCGAGGATTGTCGACGATCGAATGGAGGAGGTGCAAAGCAACAAAACTTGCGAGCTCCCACGTTGTAGGAAAAATGGACGAAGAATGTCACCTACACCCTAAGATGATTTGCAAGAATTGGGATCATAATTCCATTTTGTTGGGAGAAAAACCAGACTTGAAACTTCTAAGCTGCCATGCCAGCCAGTCATGAGTTGCTTTGATTGCAAGCCAGTCAGGAGTCCTAATAATTGTAAGTAACATACATATTACTGTAACTCCCCCAAAAACCGTTGCTATACCCCTCATAATTCAGTGGAAAATCCAGGGACATCATAAAAGATTCGGATTCGCATCTTTTTCGGGTCGGAACACAAGTCATCCAAACTTGGTCGGTGCTGTTTTTTTGGTCGGTGCCAAGCAAGGACAGCTGATGGCATTCCTGGCCTTTCTCATCATCTTAGGGATTCACTTTGGGCCACCCGGAGAAAAAATCGGAGAGTTGGTGAGTCATGGGGACAGCTGGGCCATGGGGGGTTTCCGACTAGTCATGGAGGTACCCTCTGGTAAACGTTTACATAGCTACGGAAAACCACCATTTTTGATAGGTAAATCAACGAACTCAATGGCCATTTTCAATAGCTATTTTGACATAACCAGAGGGTACACCAATAGCTGGGTGGTTTAGAGAATGGATCACTTTATGAAAATGGATTAGAACTGGGGGCACCAGCATTTTAAGGGAAAGCTCCATATCTTGATGGTGGTTCCTTAGAGGATTCTCACAACTGGTTGACAAGCCTAGTTTTTGTCCCCGATTTGTGGATTCTCCAGTTGCGAACCAGTTAGTGGGGATGACCCTCCAAGTAGTGCAGTGGAACGGGCTTGTGAACATTTTCCGGGTGTATACTACAATTTTATGCATTTATGAGATGTACTTGTGTAGCGGAATTGCATTGAATTGCTGTGTTTTGTATGGACAGGGAATTGGGGCAAAACAGTCAGGATTAAGATACCGTGCACTATGCACCAACTAGTAGAATACAAGTGTAAACAATCTCATCCAGCCACTCCGGTCACTTTGTGCAGTCCGGGGTTCTGAAATATGGATGAAAACCCTGGTAGGGAGAATCATAGCTTTGAACAAACCATCTATATAAACCTCTGCCTTTGTTGATTCTTCCTCTTTTTTTGGTGGTGCTAAAAACATATATCCAATGTAAATGTTTTGGCAATTTACCAGTTATAAGTACTGATAGTTAATCCCATAAAAATGGTATGTATCATCCCATAGAAATAACCAGTTATAACTCATAAATGGCCATAAGTCCAATGTTTGTGGGTGAAGATGGCGGAGAATTTGCTGCTGACTCGAGGCTCTTGTCTCCTTGGCCCCCGCGCGAAATCTACAACCCGACACCCTGGTGCTGGGCGAGACAGGCGTTCGTTGAACTAAGGATTTATAGTTCATGGGGTTATAAAATGTTAGAAATCAACATATAACTGGCATGATCTTGTAGAAATGGTGCATTGAGGCCCCCTTAATTCCCAGTTTCGTACGGAAGTGATGATAAATCAGTGGGTTCAATGGTATTTTTAGACACAAGAAGTTTCCATCATCACTGACAGGTCTAACTGTCGGCACAACTCCGGATGCTTCCCGTGTTTCTTCACTGAGCCCAATGCTGGCCGGGAATCATGCCCAAAACACAACATCTTCCTATGTTTTGTTCCGCGCACGAGGAGTTGTTTGGTACAATTTACCTACTGTGGATGGTTGCGAAATTACCTTTTTTTGTAACTACTAGGTAACACTATTCAACACTGTGCGATTTTGCCGAATTTTGCCCACATAAATCGCAACTGCTGGGTAAATCGCCACCATCTTTCGATCCCATAGATTAAAAATGGCCAAGTTTTTTTGACCACGAATTTCTGTTTAATCAGCTGCCCATTCCGGGAAATATTTTAGGTCAAATCCCAAAGAGGAGATTGAGATAGTCAACTGCCATGAATCTTGTTGAACTCCCACATCATCTCAGATCCATGTTTGCAGATTCACCAATCCGTCAAGACCATGATTTGGTTTCATGTAAACTTATAGTGTGACATCCCATGTTGCTGAATTGATCGGCATTTTTTTGTCGCTTATGCTCTGAGGAATAATAACATGTCAGCAAATTCCAAGCAGAATAACATGTCAGCAAAATCCCAGCAAAATTGCAGTAAAACCCTAAATATTTGTTTCGCATATTTTTTTCCCAAAAAACAGCTTTTCAATCCCTCTCCCTAGTGCTCCAGTTATATCAAGGTTTTTGAAGCCCCGGCTGTGCGCCAATGCAGGTTGGTCAACAGCCAGGTGCCCCCTCAGTAAAAGGTTGGTTCAGAACCCCCGTTCAATAAACAACACACCATTGGTAACCATAATTATTAGTGGAGTATTGGTAACCACAAACCATAGTTATTTGGCTGGAGTTGTCAGCCAATTTGTGGCGAACGCGGGGGCACCGTTATATTTTGGTTCTAGAACTGGCGCACGATCCTTTCGCAGGTCTTCAACCAGACCTTGTGGAACGACGGCGAGTACCACTGCGTCCGGTGCGCTGATGATGCCTGCGCCTGGGAAGTGTTGCCAACTGTGGGGAGTCACTGCGAAACCTGCGAACTGCTAAACCATCGATTTCAGGGGGGGATACAATTTTGAGCCATACGGACGTGGTTTGAAAATGGGGTAAGGGCCGAAAAAAATGGCAATGTGGATCGGGAAAATGATGACATGATGACATGAAATATGGGATTTTGGAGGTTTCCAATCCGGTGCACCCCAAATCATCCAAGTTCTTGGACCATTTTTCGCAGGATTTTTCAACCACCACGGTGACGACTGTGGATCTCCCGGAAGTCCAGCATCCTGATGGAAAATCACCATGCTATCAATGGGTAAAATAGAGAACTGTTAGTTTACCAGAGGGTAGATTTACTGAATTTACTGGAGGCGTTACTCTAGTAATTCTGTGGAATCAAAAAACATGTTTTTTTCAGGGAAGGTGCAAGGAAGCGCAAGGGCGAGAGCAAGGGCGAGCGCAAGGGCGAACGCAAGGTTAACAAAAAAGTACCTTCCCTTCCTATGAATCCCTACCCATCCCTACCCCGTATTAATAAACGGTTCCCCCCCACCTCCTCATTGAAAAACCGAGAATTTGGGATTTGAGAATACAGTGCATTCTTTTTAGGCGGTGTTTCCGAATCGTGTATAGGGTAACACGCAGGGTGGAAACCGTTGATTCTGGTTGAATCTGCTAGTAGTCATATGCTACTGCTGCTGCTAGTACTATTACTGCTACGCTACGCTGCTGCTCCTGCTAGTGTTGCTAGTGTTGCTAGTGTTACTAATCACTGCCACTACCACTACCACTACCACTACTACTATACTACTACTACTACTACTACTGCTACTGCTGCTGCTGCTGCTACTGCTGCTGCTGCTGCTGCTACTGCTACTGCTACTGCTACTGCTACTGCTACTGCTACTACTGCTGCTGCTGCTGCTACTGCTACTACTACTGCTACTGCTACTCCTACTCCTACTCCTACTACTACTACTACTACTACTCCTACTACTACTACTACTACTACTCCTACTACTACTACTATTACTACTCCTACTACTACTATTATTACTCCTACTACTACTACTACTACTACCACTACTACTACCACTACTACTACCACTACTACTACTACTACTACTACTAGTAGTACGACTACCACTACGACGACGACTACTACTACTACTACTACTCCTGCTGCTGCTGCTGCTGCTGCTGCTAGTACTGCTACTACTAGTACTAGTACTACTCGACTACGACTATACGACGACGACTGCGTTCAGCCTACTACTAACTACCAACTACCGACTACCAACTACGAACTAGTAACTACATGTAACTGCCAACTACTAACTGCTAACTGCTAACTACTACGAAATATTACAAACATTTACTAACTACTACTAACTAAATCTTTCTACTACTAACTACTACTAACTACTACTACCCACTACGAACCACTACGAACCACTACTAACCACTAACTACTACAAACTAGGTCCACCGCTCATATCGGACCTTGGTACGGCATGTTTTTTTTTTACATTCTCATGGTATTGAATGCTTTCGTAATTGTGAGTTGAAACGTCAACATAATATTGATTAAGTCAATACCTATCTGGTTTCTGCTGCAGGAAATGAGAAAGGTTCATGATAGATCAAGGAGAAGTTGTTTACAGATGAAACCCCAATATGGTGGTGTAAATGTAACGCGCGCAGCCCGTGCATCATGAGATACAAGAGAAACTAAAAATAGTATTCGGTTATGTTTTTGCTAAAAGACACGGGGCGCGCAAGAAGGCGCAAGGGCGAATGCAAGATGGGAAAAGTAATGCATGAAGACCTTTAGGTTTGGAACAGTCCCCATGTATAGTTTTGTGCCCACATTGTTCCTGCTGAATCACAGCCACGTTTTGGGGAGAAATCGGTCATTTTACCTCTCTATTTACCCAGTTTCCCCTCTTGCATCTGGGGTGTTGGGAGCAAACGGGAAAAATGAGGGCTTACACCAACAAATCCAACAAACAAAAATGAGATAGTGCGGATGATTGAACATAAAACCAGCCAGCTGACATGTCATGTATTTGGAGTTTTCCAATCCCTGGGGGTAGCCCCAAATCCAAGTCATGGATGACCATTTCTCAATGTCTTGAACCAACCATGGTGACGACTGTGGATCCCACATGACTCAAGACATCTCCAAAACCATAGGTTCGATTTTGCTAAGTTGATTTTTCATAATTTAGGATACCCACCCGTTTTAAGAAACCTCCATAGATTCCATTCCCCAATTGTATCCCCATCATATACCCATATAGGATTTTCCTGCAAGGTGGTGCTCCCCGTTATAGGATTTCAATGGATTTAAATCATCCTTTTGGTGGTGCTTGATTTCGCAACCATCCACAGCAGGGATTAAACAACAAGAATGGAGCCTTAATGGCATATAGGTGGTGCCGCAAAACGTTAGATAATTTGGTGCCAATAAAGCCAAAAACGTCTGGGTTTATGTATAACTATAGTTACTGTGGTTTATAAACCAAAAAAACAAATATCACTGGGGCGATGTTTACCACTTGTCAACTGGTGCAGGATGTCACAACCATCAAGAGTATTTTTCATTGTTAATCATTTCTTTCATATTTATCAAATTTTATAAATCTCCATGGTTGTTGGTGAATCCATATTAATCACCATTTTAATCCATTTTAATCACCATTTCCAGCGGCTAACTACCACCAGCCATCACTGTCACCAGCCGGCGCTGCAACGGGCCGCCGAGGCATTGCGCGATGGTCGGCACAGAGATGGGTTGCTAAGGTGAACTGGCAGATCTGTGAGTACCAGCGAGGATGGAACTGACGGTGGATTTTTGTGAGGAAAACCAACCATAATTAACGGTGGATTTTTGTGATTCATATTAGAATATTATATAATACTACTATATGATTAGTAATATTACTCTGGTTGGTGGTTTCAAACATGACTTTTATTTTCCATAATATATGGGATAATCCTTCCCAACTGACTTTCATATTTTTCAGAGGAGTGGAAACCACCAACCAGTTGATCTATGGTGAGTGAAATCTATGGTTTAATAATGGTTAAATAAGTGGTTTCTCTAACGATAGTTGTAGGGGTTAAATCCCAAGCCATGGAGGTTATTACATGTTATTACTACCATTTTGATTTTGTCAGCATGAGCAAAGTAATTTTCAATAGCAGAGTATTTGGAGACGATTTGTGATTCATAGGGATAGGGATTGTTGACCATATTTTTGAACAAGAACACTTAGACGACAACATTTTGTTTTTTTGTGATGTTTTGAGAACGAAATCCATTGGGACATGGCTGATATATGATGGTTCATGATTGGCTAGTCAGGAGTCATTGTTTGAAGGGATTTTCAGCATGAACATATGTTATGTCATGTCTATATATACATTCTGAATGGTTGGTTGATGATCAGATGTAATCAACTTATTGACGAGTTGATACATGAACAGTGATTGGGGGGACTGATTAGTTATTTTATTCTTGACTGGTGCATACCGGCGCAATAAGCACAAGACATGGATACACTTTGGGTCAAATAACTTACACACTCATGGCTTGCTGCTATTGTGAATAATTTCTCCAGCTTGTAACAAGAGACTCCAAGGCATTCATTTGCAGTGTTTTTTTTTCAGCGCCCGGCCCAACAGTGACGTGAAGCTGTGCAACATTGTTGTGCAACATGTAGGGCTCCCTTATACTCGTAGCCAGAAATCCATAGAAATCCTACATCCATCCCCTTGCTGCACTGGAATCAGACTTGATGGTACTCCCTGCGCGACGCTAAGATCTTCAATGAACTTTCTGGATCCTTGGAAATGGTCCCGAGTTTCATAGATGAAAGAAACACAAATAGATCAGCCACCATAAAACCCAGTGAAAACGCAGATGGCCAACTTGGCTGGTTGTTGCATGCGCATCGCGAAAAAAATGGCATTATTCCACCAAGATGGTTTTATCAATCCACTTTCAATTGTGGCAATTCTCCTTCAAGTAGATACTGTAGACTACCTATCCACCTATCCATTTTAAGATGCTTCAATCATTTTTTCGTATTTGAAATCTTGGCTTCAAGTCTTTTTTATTTTCAGCCATACCCTAGAAATATGATGATTGTTTCCCCAATGACTTTCCCAGATTTTTCAGGTCGGTGGCTGAACCACCATAGATGTATAGTCTGTTTATTTTGTTTCCAGCAATACATTTGTCATTTTTAGCATTGACACGAATCTCGGATCTGGAGAGAGACTCCGTTTCACCGCGGCACGGTCAGTGCGTCGTGCCGCGTACGTATCGCGTGTGTTTTTTACGTCTCCGGTGACGTGTTCACCGCCCACGCCACGACTTCGTCGGACGGGTGACCGGTGACCAGGGTTCGCGAACAGCGATTGTTGGAAGGGAAGTTGGAACTCCGGGATCCCTCAAGTTATACAGGCGCGTATCTGGTGGTTTGGAACATGGATTTTATTTCCCCAATAGCTGGGATGATGATCCAATCTGACGAACTCATATTTGAAAAGAGGGATTGAAACCACCAACCAGTATGTCATGGTATGTCTGAAACCGACTGGATGAATCATTGTTGAGTTTTAGTGCTACACAACTGATCTTTTGCTACAACAAGGAATATTGATATACGAACCAGCTATATACTATTTATGTTCAAACAGTTTGGGGCAAAAGGTCAAATACATCAGAACTCATCATGACTGATAACATTTTGATGGTATATCCATTATACAACCATTATATCACATTATATAACCCTTATTATGTCCTTATATAAACATGTTGTTGTGTTGCAAAAAGACACATCCCTGCGCCGGATGCGGCCACCGAACTGCGACAATTCGTCGCCAATGTTTCGTGAGTGCACCTGCCAAAAGCTTCGGCCGCCGCAGCGAATATCGGTAGGGAATATCCTTCACGTTGGTAAAGAATATATCAATTTAGCTGGGAGACAGTAGCTAAAGAAAAATAGTACGGACACCAAACAATGGGCTAAACACATTTTTTTCAGTTGATGAAAAATATGAGAGTCTATGTATGTATATAGATACGTATATGCTATGTATACATAAATTTGTGTCTGTACGCATGTATAATGATAGTTTTTTGAGGGTGTGGTCTTGCTGTTTGCCGTCTGGGTATGTATGGGTCTGATCGGCTCTTTTGTGAGATATGTATGGCATCTTGCTGGCAAATCTTCACATTCGCTGCGGATGTTACATTACTGGTTGGTGCTTTCAAGCATTTGTTATTTTCCATTTCATATATGGGATGTCATCCTTCCCATTGACAAACTCATATTTTTGAAGGTGGTTATTGCACCACGAACCAGATTACTATTAAACTCTAACGGCTAGCCATTCTATCTTCATTTTTCCCAGTTAGAGTCGCCCATGTTTCTCGGTTCAATTCACGTGATCTCAGCGAGATCACGTGATCTCTTCCTACCTGCTGAAATATCGACAAGGTGGTGCCGCACCCCAGTTATGGGTGTTCAAAGCCATTAAGTAGTTCGATATATCCGTATCCCCTTTTTGAACCATAGATATTTTATCATAAATCAACTATTTTTATTCCACGAAGTCCCTATTTCTTGCACAAACCGCCATGTTCCTATGGTTTTTTCCAATGCTTTTCTTGCCTCAGGATCCAACGGATCGCGCGAGGGATCCCTCGATCCCGCGTGGTTAGACGAGGTGGGCGCGAAGGGTAACCAGAGTTATGGGGGATTGATCATGGGACCATATGTGATAATAATAGTAGAACTGGTTGGTGGTTTGGAACATCAATTTTATGACTTTCCATATATTGGGAATAAGAAGCCCAACTGACAAACTCATACGTTTCAGAGGGGTAGGTATACCACCAACCAGATAATGTATTATGATGGTTAATGATGGATATATTATCCCATGATAGTATTTATGGATACCTATATTATATATGATAATAATAACCCATATGCTCCATGGTGCTGGTATATTTACCTACAACACTGGGTCATTTCTGGGATAAATGGTGGTGAATATTCCAGCACCATGGAGCATATATAGGTAATATATAGTATATAATAATGGTTAATAATGGATAATAATGGATATTGATGGATAATATTAATCGATATTACATGATATGATATACTTGATACTGATGATGAAAGAAAATAAGAATGGATATTATAATGGATCTCGACCCTCCGATTGACAATCATGGATATGACATACGTATTTGGAGGATCGAGAAAGGTGGTGTATTACAACTATGTTTTCACGATGGTTTATGGATGTTTATGGCAGATAATAATTATAGTGGATATTATCTACTACGACTAGTTGTAGCTAACTAGTGAATGGTTTGATGTAGAAGTGACCAATTGGACCAATTGGAGAAATTATTGGTCAATGTGGGAATACTAATGGATATCATATACTTGTGAAGGATGGGAAATCATATATGTTTTTTTCTATGTTAACTATATGGTTTATGGCAGATATATCGAACTAGTGTGATTTGTAAGCTAACTTATAACAAATTCCCTTGCCGTTAGTAGTTGAATCGGCTTATCAGCGACGCACCAGTAAATTCTTCAGAACATGACCGTGGTTAAACCCTGGGTTGCGGATTTTTTTTTTCACGAACTGGATGGTCTGATGCAAGGCCAACTCTGAGATGCTATTCATAGTTTACTCCATTGCAGAGGTTTCTCACTTTTTTGATGCTTGTCTCCCGAGTTTCCGCGGTTCAACACTTAGACGCTCCAACGTTGCACAAAGGACAACAGATCCAACAGGAGACATATACCGTTGTCATGGGGATCGGACGATGTCGTGAGGAAACACATGATATGACAAGACCTAGAGATCCGTATTGCAAAACAAGAGTTGCAGAAATATTACGATGGATCTGGGCTATTTAGGGTTGATCACGACACCGTCTAGGGTTTATCACGACACCGCCGACATTTTAGGGTTTACCACGGCACCGTTTGGGGGTTTATGACGACACCGCCGACATTTTAGGGTTTGTCACGACACCGCCGACATTTTAGGGTTTACCACGGCACCGTTTAGGGGTTCTGACGACACCGCCGACATTTTAGGGTTTACCACGGCACCGTTTAGGGGTTCTGACGACACCGCCGACGCTTTAGGGTTTACCACGGCAACGCCCAAGAACACCACACACCTGCAACAGGCCTATAGCTGTAGTGAGAAGTTTCGGCAGCTCACCGCAGAAGCAGTATAGCCAAAGCAAAAAATATCCAAGAGTTTCTTTGCAAATCTACAAAGGATGTTTATTGGATGCATAATTTCTATGCAAAATCTACAAAAGATGCTACATTTGCACTGCCAATTCTTCAAATATATGAATTGCGTCATGCACTGGTGGATTTACTTGAGCCAGCTAGAACAACATTGTAACCTTTTTTCGCTGGTAAGTGTGGGCCCCGGGGCCATGTGGCGACGGGAACCACACTTACACACACACATATATATATATATAGATTTATTTGTTTATATATAAAGTACCACCAACCCCCAAACAAATAGGTCTAATATCAACTTTCAATGTTGAATGGAATGGACTTGTCGTTTGGGGTGGCCGTAAGGTTATGGTCTGAATTTGGGAAAAGTTGTTCCACAGTCGACTACTGAATTTGGGAAAGGTTATGATATGGCATGGCCTGTTGTTTGGGAGCCCCGCAACATTTCAAAATAATGGTCTTCGTTTTCGCGTTTTGTTTTTGTGACCAACCCCATTTGATGTCCATTTGAAATTCGCGATCATCTCCTATGAAGTGAGCTGGAGCAAGTTACAACCTCAGGGTGTAAACTTCGAGTAGTATTATTTTGTGTACGACCATGGTGTTGTGCCAACACGACTTTTTTCAGGGCATAGCGGCATATCTAATAAGTGTGTCATGAGCATATGTATGTGTATATATGTAAATATAGTTACATAGATACAAGTATATATATATATATAGATATATCTACGTATATGTAACTGTAAATATATTTATATATATATATTTACATATGCATATCTGTCTACATATATATATATATATTTATTTATTTATACCTCATTATATATAGATATATTATATATATATGCATACATAAATATCTATTTGTAGATAATTTACTTAATGTTACATCCCGCATGGTCCAATCGATCGAACTGCTTTCGGGCCTTCCGCCCCGTTTTGGCTGTAGACACTTAGTCCCTCAACGGCAATGCTGATTTAAATATATTTAAATGTCAGTTCGTGGATCAAACCCACCAAGAAAAATCATAACTTCCGAACATAAAGTAGAAGTTGACACACTACAACAGGGGGCCCAAATTCGTCACCGAAATCATCCCACATCCCTTGCAACCCTGGATAGCCATGGTGGCTTTCTGGTGAAGCTGGTTTTGCGTGGCGACCTGTTGGTCTTTGGAATCGTGGCTGCAACAGCCCTGCAGCCAACCCAGCAGCGTCAGTTCAGTGGTTTTTCCCAAAAAGGGTTCCCTATATAGTAAACATCACAAATACTGAGATTTTTTTGGTGGTTATTTTTTGAATGGTGTTTACCCAAATGCGTATGGATTGAAGTCTTGTTAAACTTTCTTTCTGGAGTACTGACGCCATTAAACCATTTTGGCCATGTAGCCTGAGAGGGCAACTAGGTACCGCTCTATAGTCCTTTTTTGGACCGTACTGCCGTGGCAACGGCACGCTGTTTTTTTTTATGGAACCTAAAAACTTTTCATCTGACCATACGTGGTGAATTCGTGGGTTCACCCTTGTAGTCAACACATCCATGGCAACATGCCACAGGTAGTGGTGCTTTGGCCTCATTTTGAAGGCCATAACTGAATTACTCCAACACCACGACGCCAAGAATTCAGTTGACCGAAGGTGTTGGTGCAGCATCCGTGAAATTTCCTAAGCGGACAGTGCAGTAATGAGGGCCACTGGCACAAAGATTTTTTTTCCATCCAGAAAGCGGCGTTAATGTCATAATGTTGCACTATGATCCAAACTTTTGCATATATGAACATACCAGGTAAAATATCCTTTGGGGATGTTGGCATCACCTGTGGGAGGCTGTAGGCTATATAGGAGGTGCAAATGATTTGCAACAGTTCAAAAACCAAATGACAGAATCTTCAAAGATAGCCTGCAATTTGTGGTAATAAAAAATGTTACCCAGGAAACTTGGGATGCGATATTTAAATCAAGGGGCACTGGCTTCGTCTGGGTTCAAGATTAAACCAGCATCATCCATCAAAGCCTGCGCTTTGGCCAAGGAGTGGCAGCAGAGGTTCAGCAGCTGGAGGACAAGGTTGTCCTGAGAGACTTGGCAAATGGCGGTTGGAACGGAAGGTTGCAGGTCACCGTTCACACTGGGAAAAACTGGTCAAAAAATCATAAATAGGTTCAAATCAAGAATCAGAGTTTTCTGTAAGTTGTTGCACTTTGTGGGCAATCCACCAAACCATAACCCGAATGTGGGCAGCTTTGAACCTGGAACCCAGCTCACAGTAGTCTTCAGAACCAAAGGAACCACAGTTGGTAACGCTCAAAACCCTGCGGGGCAAGTAGATCCTTGTTGATTCATGCAGACCCTTTGCAAAAGGAAAGTAGGTTTAAGAATTGGAGCACCCCAAAAGCATGCAAAGAACACCAGTAAAAATTATAAAACATACCTTGGCTTGCTACAAGGTGCTTTCGCTCCTTGCAGTCTTGTTTCATTTCCATGCTAACTCGCTTGAGGAACTTTTCATCAGACTCCCCTCCTTCATAGTGGTACCCGTAAAGCTTCAAGATTTTGAGGCAAGATGGGATGTGGTTTTTGGCTATGCCCAAGTAAACCAAATGCATCATGTCAAAGGACATGGTTTCAAACTGAAAACCCGGCACTGCACACCATGGCGACTGATGCCTTGCAGTCTGCAAGTATTCGTCGTGGTCCTTGCAAGTTGATGCATAGGGAGCGTCTCTGGCAGTGTTTTTGTAAGTCATGGGATGGGGCCGTGAATCCATTGGTTGTATCGCCATGCAACGGTCACAACATTTTTTGCAACGGTAGTATTGTTCCAACCTATGGCATTGCATCCGGGCTTTCAAGTCGGCCTTGAAAGTCATGTACACCAACCTGCAGCTGGCCAAGAGGGCCAATGACGCAAGATAGATGGTTCAGGGTTGGGCTCCATCCCAAATAGAAAACATATGAAAAAATATTTCTTTTCAAGGAGCTTGTAGCCACCTGCAATCTGTTTTCCAGACAAGCTAGACCTGTACATGTTGCTGTCAAACCTTTCGCCATAAAAACCACGGCTGGGGTAGATGCCTCGCGAAGCCCAGCTTAGACTCCATGCCACCACATCCGCTAGGGTCTTGTTGACTCCTTGTCGGACCTTGTGTTGGGCCGTGGGCACAACAATATATTGAACACAAGTCATGCTTTACCAAACCACGCAGATGAACCATCTTTCAATATATCATGCACCATTTGCCATGACGGCCATTGCGACTCACAACTATGGAAATCTTTTTTGGGGGTTGCTCCCTGAAATCAGAAAAACCAGGGAGCCCGTGTAACTTTGAGGGTGATGTAGGCACATGAGAATAAAATTCTTCAAGAACAAAATTCTTCAAAAGCCAAAGGTCTTCATCATCACTCATGTGAGATTCTGCAACCAGTGAAATAGGAAACCGGCTTAGTAGGTTGTCATTACCAGAGCCTGTTTGCAGGGCAGTAGTCCAGCTCATCACAAAGTATTCGGAATGCCTATGAAACTCAGCACCGTCTCCATGAATAGCAAAGGGTATGGCCTTTGTCAATTCCTCTTCAGACAAGTTGTGGAGAACATCATGATACTTGTAGCTGGATAGTGTTTTGAGATGCTTCCAGAAATGGGCTATGGAATCGCCACCATGGCCGCCACACATCATCGAGCGAAACTGACAGGGTTGTTTGGGTTTGTCTCAAACTTCATAGCGCACCGTACTGAAAGCCAAAAATGAAATCAATCGAAACAAATCACTATGCAGTATTTTTGGGGTCCAACGTTTGAGACAAACCGATATGATAAGGAATCCGTGTTTAAAAAAACAATGTGGCAATGTTTTCCCGGTGTTGTATGTTTATATATATATATAATATAATGAATAAGTACATCAGTCAATAAATGAACATATATATATATATGAAAATATCTATATATGTATGTGTGTGTAAGATCTTGTGGGGGTGTTCTACGACGTGGTATTGGATCTGTGCACTTCGGGATGTAGCTATGCAAGTTTAAGGGAACCACCTGCATAACCCCTTCTGGTTGGTTTTCGGAATTGCAAACTTCTGTTTTCTGAAATCATACTTTCTTGGGGTGATGATTATTGGACTTTTTGGTAGACAAATCTCTGCCTTGTGTTCCCCCATGCTATGCAAAGCACCAAATACCTCATGAGGTAGCAGCACAGATGCATCCACGATCTGAGGATCCTCGTCTCGTTCTACCTGAGCAGAGCGACTCCATTGATGGAATCTCGGCAATCGTTGGGTTGGGCAAGTAAGATGGTATACCTATATTTTAAATATATATATATATGTATACCTATATATATATATGTATACATATATATATATAGGTATACATATATATATATATATACATATATACACATATATCTATACATATATATGGGGGGAAATCCAAGCTTTATATGAAACTATCTTGCAAAAGAAAAACGTTTGGTCAGTCTAAGGGACTTGCAATTTCAACTTGATGTTGTATGGTTGCAGTTGCAGCCCATTTGCTCCCCGCAGTAAACGTTGGAAATCCCTTTCAGTGTTTTGGCTGTGTTTCCCATGGGAACCACAGGCAGCAAGTTGCCGAACCCCATCATGGATAGGATGAGAAGCTGAATCAACTTCTACAGCCCTTGCAATTTCAGCCGCAGTTTCCACATGAGCAGAACCCCTGCCAACCATGTCAACCAGGGTGTCAAATAGTAAGCTCTGACCCGAAGAGACAGGGCCCAGTTTGCACCTTTTGGCATTGGCAGCATTGCCTGGCAAAACGGTTTTTGGAAGCAAACCACCAATGGAAAATTGTTGGGTGGTTAGAATAAATGTATACAGTGTACCCAAAAATCATGCAAAAGGGATGGGGTGTTCTCACCGAATGATACTGGGAGCTAGTGATGCACATGTCAATGATGGACACCATATGCAGTGGTAACGACAATCAACAATGGAACCACGTTAATGACATGCTCTTTCCCACTGATGCTGGATTGATTGGGATCCTTTTTTTCCGTCAGAGAAGCTCTGTCCGATGTTGAACTCCAAGTGCATGCTGTTTCAAGCATGGCTAACCCCAAGACATCTCCTTTTCAAGAGACCTAAGTTCTGGCTTTGGCCTTGGCTTTGCCTTTGGCCTTTGCTTTCTTACTCTCATTCAAGCCTTTGAGAATCCCAGACGCAGATGCCTCAGGGGGCACCGCATGAAGTATCCAATCCCAAAAAGACATAAACAAGCTAACAAATAATTCTGAATATTGTTGTCCCAATGATGTGATGTTTGGATGGAAGTCTAGGGTCCCATCACTTATCCCTGGTAGAGAAATACCATGGCTTTTAAGAAATGGAAAAGATCCCTTAAAGCATCAAAGAAACATGTTTTTATTCAACACCAAACCTCTGCTTTCTTGTACCAGTTCTGCATGGTTTCGATCTTCCCAAGGGTGCATTTGATCTTTGACTCATCAGGCGAATTCATCTCCACGTTGTTCTTTAGCTCGGTGTAAAGAGTTTCCATCCCATTCCCATGTTTGAGTAACTGGTGAGCCAACTCATCCGCGAATTGCATCCCCCTGAGCTGGATGTTCTTTTGACGGGCCTTGGTAGCCTCGTCCAGGACTGGTTGTAGAAGCTCTTTGGCATGCCTGGGCATCGCTGGATGGCTCATGCTGCAATGGGAAACTTGGAGACTGCCTTTGAAGATGCTTGGTGATAAGGAAGGATTCATTAGGGTAAAACTTTGGATGTGATAGGATGAAACCACAGAGGGCTCAGTAACAAGGGTTTCTTGCGAAAAATCAAATCAAGAAATGAAATCAGCGAGTTTGGGAAGTCATCGAAACGCAGTGCCAACCAGGGCCATGAGACATGTCCACGTTTCAGAGTCGTTTCATATCATTTCTGTTTAGGTTAGAGATCCATGACAGCAGTGCTTTGATCTGCTTTGAGATGTTCACGTGTCAGAACGGTTGAGTGACAATGACTAAAGATAGCACTAAGTTTTAATCAACCCGGCTTTGTGGAACACACCATGGTGGGAATCTGATTGGTGATGATTTGGAAACCCATTTCAAGATCAACCAAAACATTTCAGTGAATTACCTGTTGGCTATCATTTGAGACCCCGACTCTAGGACAGTCTTCGGTGAAATCTTTTCAGCTTCACCTGGCTTGGCCTTTTGCTGCCGCTTGGGTTTCATCACCTGCTTTCCATCATCATCCAAGGCACTCAAGACTGCACGCTGGCCAGCCTCTGATGCAGCCTTCACCGCAGGCAAGGCACCAGCCGGGAGGATGCCTCCCTCTTCAGCTGTCAGGGCATTGAACAGCCCCTGATCAAGTTTCTTTGTAGCCTTTGTTGACACACTCTCGGATACCAACTCATCCTGCCTCAAGAGACGACCTTTGGGCATGTAGATCCAGTTCTCCTGCGCCGCAGGGCAGTTCAAATAATGTTGGAAGAGCCCCTGAAGTTCATTAGATAGTTATAAACTTTTGAACTCTGTTTTACAAAACCATTGAAAATAAACATTTGGGAACCCCAGTCCATGGGATCAGACGGGAAGTCCAAATCCTGGTAGTAGAGACCTGCATCGATTCGCTTCTTGATAAGTTCATCAAACTTTGACTGCTCCATCCCCGCTTTGAGTGTTTTGGCCTGTACGGCAACCCACTCGGACCTAGCCAAGTTTGTGCTCTCAGCTCTCCTTTCTACTTCACATTGGACCCGATCCCAATCCTCACCGAAATCCAACCATAGCCCAAACAAGTCCGTCTTCTTTTTACGAAGAAGAGGTTGAAGTCCTGTCGGGAATTGGCCTCCCTTCGTCTGTCGGTCGAAGCGGTCCCACTCGCGTTTATTGGTCTTGCCTCGGCTGGGAAATGATGTTGAGGAACAATAGTAAAATACAGATGCAAAGAGCCTCAAACCAGTGGTAATGGTTGATCAAGCAGTTGTAGTGGTCAGCAACAAAGACCGACAGGATAAAGTCTATCTAAGTGTCTTTCAGATCATGATAAATCATGATAATACTGGGCTATATCTTGTGCTGGAATGGAGGATCACACCCCTTGACGTTCGTACAAGTTGCTGTTTCTGGTGGTGTTGGCAATTGCGATCTGCAAGGCTTCATCTTTGGCTTCATCTTTGGCTTTCTGGTCTTCATTTTCTTTGCTCTTCTCCTCAGCCTTTCTGCCTTCTTCTTCTCCATCATCTTCACTGGAGCTTGGATCAGAGGCCGCCTCATCTTCAGTACCCTCAAAAACCGAGTCATCATTCGAATCACCACCATCGCTCATGTCTCCATCCTCCTGAGCCTCATCATCATCATTATCATCACCCTCCTCTGCTTCTTCTTCTTCTTCTTCTTCCTCATCAACCTCTGCTTCTTCTTCTTCGCCTTCCTCGTCCTCCTGTGCTTCATCTGCTCCTTCCTCTGCAGCTTCATTGCCCTCATCGTTGGTTTCCTTTTTTTCTGCACGTAGTTCTTCAAGCAAACCTTCCATGCTCATGCCAGCACAGTCCAAGTGGGCATTTTCCTCAGCCTCTTTCACTGCTGCACTCAAGCCAAGCCTCAACTTCGCGAAGTGGGCCTCGGCCATATCCTTGGTGGACTGGTAGCGAGTGGAGGTGGCATCAGTATGGATACTGGAAGAGCCACTGGCAGTGCTTTCAGTGGGAGATTTCATGCGAAGCCTCTTTGCAGGTGGCGTTGTGGGTGCGGGTCCTGGCACACTTGCCTTCTTTAACTCGAGTGCTAAAGCCCTTTCCTTTTCCTCCTTCTCTTTTGTCTTTTCGGCAGCCTCCAATGCCTCAGCATTCTCCTTCGACTTGTTACCTGCTTTTGTGGCCTTGGTGCTATCACCTGGCTTCTTCCGC
>CAMXCT020002456.1:62500-92704 GCA_947184155.2 Cladocopium goreaui | reverse complement strand
AGATAGATAGATAGATAGATGCGCTACATCCATCCTAACATATACGTATGTGTAAATGGCAGTATGGTCCACAAGAAACAACCATCAGCCAAGGCGTGTTGGCCACCTATCTGCATCCAGGATAGATCGTACAAGCTAACTGCGTTTCGGGTTGCATCAAGATCAGCAAGGATACCCTAGGAGAACTCGAAAATCCTCTTCCACTTTCCATGTCCATTTTCCTGTCGCTGACACACTCACATCGTCACATCGCCCACAGTCAAGATACCGAGGACATCCGAGGACCCAAAATCGGATCACCATTTTCACCTGAAAATTGCCATGAATTATGGATGATTGTATATTGGTGTTAGGTATCATATGATATGTACATATGTATACGGCAAATGCCTGGGCTTTGCCCGGAGCCGCAACCACGACAGGCAACGCATCATCATCATCATCATCATCATCATCATCATCAAACCCCTATTGAAGATCTTCAATGAATGTAGAAGTGAAACAGGGGTGAGAGAATTCAACACTTATTGAAGATCTTCAATGAATGTAGAAGTTCAACGGGTGGGAGAATTAAACCCTTATCGAAGATCTTCAATTACTGCAAAGCCCAGGAGTTGCGCGTATATATGTATATGTATATATAGTATATTTTATATAATAATATATATATATAAACTGTGCTCAAGTTTCAGTCACATCCCTCCTCCAGGCAGGTGCTCAGCCCATCCAAGCGCTTGTAATCTTTGCCTCGATGTTTTCGCGGGTCGAGCACCTCCCAAGTCAGCGTAAGGCAGTCGCTTTTGTCAACGGATGAGTTTAAAAGGAAAATCTTGACCAGAAACCATGGTGAAAAACCATCAAACATGGGGTTTCCTGCAGATTTTCGTGCCATCCAATTCTGGCACAAAAGGATGGAATTCCTTTTGTGCGCCCCCATGTTTGCTTAAGGATAAGGACAATCTGCAGCGTGCGTGAAGCCATCCCTCAGGTTGCAACCTCCACTTCGGCTTCCGTTTCCTCCTTGCCATTGACGGCTGCCATCAGGAACCATGGGAAAGGCCGAAGTCTGCTGGACCTACAGCATTCTGTGATGGCCCGAAACCTGGGTGATCTGGCTAGAAGCTGATGAAATATGACAACCCAAATGGAATGGCACTTGATTCTTCACATGTGAGGGAACACTAAAGGCTGGCCAGATAGGAAGGGACACCCTGAACGCACCACTGTCTCCAATAAGCTTTGCACTGAGATGGATTGCTGCGCAGTGTTGGCTCATGAATGCTGTCATGTTGTCTGTGAACTCTGCTTGCCTTGCAGTCTATCAAAGCAGTCCAGGTGAAATAAAACATATTATAATTCCATGTATATATATAATTATATACATTGGAAGAATATGGAAGAATTGCGTTTTTTACACATGGGACTGCCCTGCAAGTGCTTGGGGCAAACAGTCCTTTTGCAGCTTTATTTGGGTTGCACGATGTTGCACGGCGGCGCTGTTCGCGGCACTTGTGACACAAGTTTTCCATGGCTCCGCTTTCTGCATTTGCAAGGAGCCAAGAGGCTTAACTAATAACGCTAAGTTTCTAACTGCACAAGAAACCTCGTAGGATCTCAAGGGTTGGGAAGTCGTTCGCTCCCTCAATGGCAATGGCGACCGGCTACCAGAACCGAAGCTCAGGGCACTAAACCTGTCTGCACCTTAGCCTCCTATAGTCCGGCAACCAGCAACTAACTAACAGTAGAAATCATAAATTTGTTCAACGCAGATCCCTCGCTGATCGCATGCTCGAATGGTTGAAAGCAAGTAGGGCACATCAATGCAAAGAGCCCACTGTGTTGAAGCTGGCCCTGGCACACCATCTGTTGGATATGCAAAGCGCGAGACGATTTCACAACCTGCAAGGCTGGAGAGTTCCCTGTTGATAGTGGCGTCATTCCCTTTGGCTGAAACCTTGACTTGCACTTGTTTCTGGGCAGAGATCTGGAGCACTGTCATGTTCTCGTCTTGGGCAAGGATCTTGCAAATATCGGTGAGGGCCTCCACTAAAAGGGGCAAACAAATAGGAAGTTCGATGAAGTTCGTTAGTTTGTTAAGTTTTTGTGAACGTTCGTTGATTTAGCCAACCATCACCAACCAAAACAATTGCCAACAGAAAGAACCCGAGCTCACTCACCTTGAAGGTGGGTACCTTCATGATGAACAAACCTTCCACTGGAGATGTTATGTCAGTAATCCGCTCATCCAGGTTCTTCCAGTCTACCTTTGGTGCATCCTTTGGACGGAGGACCACCAGTTGCTCACGGGCGCGGGATTCGTCATAACTCTCTCCAAAGCCTCCAAAGCCAAAGCGTGGCATGGAGAGCAGCGGAATGGCCAGCAGCTTCATCTGGGCAAATAAGACGGTCATCAACAGTCCAGGTACCTTGGGATTGCTTTAGGGTCAAAATTCCCATCCCCAAAATATATCGATAGAACTCTCCAAACGAACCCCCTGGGACCTGTTCATTTTGGGAGCCCATACGGGGTTGCATTTATACAAAATTAGGGGTAAGGGGGATTTTCCTGTTGGACTAAGTTGGATTCCCCAAAGTGTGGATTAACAGGGGTTGGCCAGAAATGAAAGAAACATTAAAAACGTATATCCTCACGCCCTCTGGTAATTTAACATAGCAGTGGAAAATAAACATGTCTAATACGCAATTATCATTTTCCATAGAAATTTTACATTACCAGAGGGTACACAGTCTTCAGCAAATCCAGGTACCAAGGAGGTGACAAAGGCCATGCTTCCAAAGGCCTTCTTCAAGCCAAGCTTCTCCTGCACGATGTTGGACTCTTGAAACAAGACGTCAAAGTAGACTTTCATGAATTGGATGTAGGGGAACCTGTACCAAGGCTCAGTCTCAAGACTCTGGCCGAAGATCTGTAGAATCTCAACTTGCATCCACTCATTGAGTTTGTACCAGGTGTACCTGGGAAATGCATGAACATGCGTAGTGCCCTGTAGTGCTGCTCTCAAGCATAGCACAGGGCATTCGCATATAGAACTCCAAAGTATCTTCAAAGAGAAGCCACAAAAGGATAAAAAGAAAATATCCGCCCGCAAAATTGGCACAATTGAATTATGAATATTATGATTGAATTCCTCAATGCAGCTCACTTTTTTGATCTTCCTGATCTGAATACGTCTCTTCAATCAAGCTACTCCCCGTCATCACTATGCCGATCTTCGGTCCAACCGCTGTGTCGAAGCCTCTCCAGCACTGCAGTGATTCGTGGCAAGAGATGCTCTGGCGGCATCACCTTGGGGCTGACCATGGCTGATCCTCTGACCCGAATGGAAACATCAGTTTATTCACATAGCTGCATAGCTATTGAAAATGACCATTTATAGTGGATTTTATGAAAAATGGTGATTTTCCATAGCTATGTTAGTTTACCAGAGGGTAAGTTGTTTCACATGTTTCAAAATGCATCCGTGATATCCATGTGCATCCCTTTTTTCTTCCTTGTTATTTCCACTATCAAAACCAATATTGATCCCAACGATCTCCCCTCCCCCCCACTGTGGATTTGACCAGCACACGTAGGTTGGAAGACATCCCGAGCAGACATAGATATGATAAACTCACCATATACTCACCATTTAAATCATATTCCTTGCAAGACTCATGCGCCATATTCATGTACTGGGTACAGTGAATACAAACAGGACAACGCGCAAGCAGATTTCATAATATTTCATACTGTTAGCCATATTCCCCGAATCATATCCCTAGTATGGTTGGTATACCAATGGTACAGTATACCCCTAGAACTTTGGTGAAATTTCAGTCCACCACGTTACCTGGTTGCTTCTGTAGCGGATCTCCAGTTGCCGTGTGTTCCCTGTGGCCACCCGCCTCAAACCGTCCGCAGCACCACCAACTCCAAAGGCTCTGCAAAGGTCGACGTTTCGAAGGCCTTGGTGGCGCGGCATCGTTTCGCCCTGTGGCTGTCTTGGATTCAACATGACCGCAAACAGTGTCAGAACAAAAAAACAATGGGTTCCCCAAAAGGTGAATTACTGAAACAAACAAATCAGGGGAGTTATGATCGTCAGCAAATCCAAGTTCTTGAAAAGTTGTTGGATATTGTTGGATAATATCATTTCCACTTCAACATTTCCAATCAAGGTAGCGCCTATATACACACAGAATATTATAACTATATATATACATATATGTATATAATTGTATATATATATATGTGTGTGTATGCAATTATATGCATACATACCCTTAGCTTCCAAACACTACAACTTTGTCGGGTGCAACCTAAAACCTTGGGTATAGCCATGGTCATGCTCAACACCTAGGTTTTGTCACTTGTCGCCCCCCCCAAAAAAAACAGGTTATCTTACAAACTGTCCGAATTCGACATAGCGCTTGGTTCCAAGAGTGTTCATGCTTTGTTGCAGCTTACAGTTATTGGATGTTCATGGATTTTCCACCGGTCAGCCTTCCCGGTCAGGACTTCACATCTACATACACATCTGAAGTAGAAAAAATGCAAACCAAAAATGAAAAAGTACGGGTCGGGAATTCAAAGCCTCTAGCAAACCGTGTTTCACCCGTGATTTACCCGTGTTCACCCATGATATCAATCGCGGGAACTGCTCAAAACTAAACATGTCTTTGTTTTGTTTGGGCTTGCGTTTGGGCGTCCATGACCAGCAAACTGGACAGAGATGCAACATGTTTGGAAGACCCGTTGCATTAAGAAAGTCAAAGCATCTGAGGACATGGTTCTGAAATTTCAGGAAATAAAAATCACCTCGGGTTTTGTTTTGAAACCTTGGGTTTTCGGTGCCACCCTACGAATTTTGTGGGTTCGGAGGGTCAACCTATATATACATATAACCTTTCCAATCTTTCTATAACATAACATAAATCTAGTATAAGGTTGTGGTGTGTCTTGGGTAGCATACACAAGAGTGTTTGTTTAGCTTGTTGTTCTATTTGATTGCAAAACATAGACCACTGACCCGCCATAGAAAGGTTGATCCAGTTGTCAAGTTGGACCATCAAGAACCAAAGGGCAAGAACTGAAGGGCACCCAGCAATACCTAGTAGAAACTGCTAAACATACGTATAAACACTACAAAAAAAAAATATCATAACTACTAGTACATCGGTACCAGTATGTCTTATATACATTTATAATTATACGCCTTCCTGAACGACATGTCATCACACAAATCTTTACAGGCACAACAGTCTTGCAAAGTGTGGATGTGTTGTGCTGCAATCTGGCACATTCTACAAATATATCGGCTACGGGACAGGGAGTGCTGAACCACTGCGCATACTGTGAAAGCACGAATGAATAGAATGAATCGCTTCCCAGCTGAATTGCTTCCCGGCTGAATTGCTACTGTGAAAAGCTAAAGATTGCTTCCCCTTGCATTTTGTATTGCTACATATTGCTACCCAATAATCAGGCCCAATCTGGCTAAACGCCTAGATGCACAGCTTGCCATTTGAGACCATCTGTTGCACCTGCCCCGTGACATCGTGCGGCCTTGCAGTGATGGAATAATATCCAAAGGACGCAGAGACCACTTCAGCGACATCACCTGAATTGCCATCGAAACATATCGAAAGTATCCCCCTTGGTCCTCAAAATGGAGTTACCAACCCCCAGTGGCAAGGACCACCACAAACGCCACAAAGAGGAGGGGCAAATTGAGAATATATACAAGTCCTTGAGAACAACATCAACACCCGGAGATTGGAGGAATTCTCCAGTCAGAATGACAGGAATGCCAAGTCGCAAATATCACGCTGGTGCCCTTCTGTCATCTCTACCCTTCGAAGCGGTGGAGTCAAACCGTTCAGGGCTCGTTGCAGGTTACGCTTTCGTTCAGCGTCCTCTGGGCTTCTGATAGGGGCAGGTGACACCTAGGCCATGACCGCGTTACTTCCGATTCTCCAAAGACATCTTGCATGGACGCATGTGTGTTGAGATGTAACTTATATATATATATATGCTTACATATTCTACCACATTTTAGATTCTTTATGCATGTTAATATTGTCCAATCATTTCTGTTTACAGTAAGTCACCATGCAGCACGCACTTCACGATCAAGGTTTCGTCTATGACTATGGTGAGCTCGCCCGTCGGCCAGTTGTCAGCTGGCGAAAACGACCAGCCCAAGCCACCGATTCAATGAATTAAAATTAGTTTATTCCCCAGTTTATAGCAGTGAATCACTGGCTGATGCATGCCTATACAGGTATACATGGCACAAAAAACAGGGAAGCAAAAACGCATGATTTAAAATCCAGGTCGCTACTCCATGCGACTGCTGTGACTGCTGGCTTCTTCGCAAGGCTTGCGCGGTGCGCCACATTCCTGGTAGCTGTTCCAGCCCCACATATTGGCACATCATCAATGCTTGGCTCCTGGGCTGCACATGCCTTGAGCCCAGAAATGCCGTCAAGGCCCGTGCCCATGTGGTTTTGGGCCTGAAGATGGCATCGGCACTGGGGGGAACCTTGTCATGAAGGGCTTCCAGTAGAGCAGCCCTGAACTCAATCCAGGCCTCCTCATCCAAATACGCTGCCAGCAGATCTGCCACTTCACCAACATTGGAGATATTGCCCATCCGGGACAGCACCACCTCGGCAGTTTTGACTGGGCTATAGCGGTTATTGGATGCTTCTGGTAATTCTTAATTGAGGTTGTTAAGGTTGTCCAAATGCACAAATCATCACAAAATTCACTCCAAATATACCCAAATTTCCTGCAGCCTCATGATTTCATCAACTGGCCTTCCCTCTCCTTGGATCTGTTCTTCCCACTGGTGGCAAAAACCAAGGAACCTGTGTGGCTCGCTTAGGGAATCCCATGCCCTCTATAGCATTCTCCTCCTGAAGTTGGGGAAACTCTTCCAAGACCTTCCGCAGCAAAGTTTCCACTTCCTGCTTGGTCACTTCCACTGCGGCTGCCTCTTGTCACAGCATGGTGTCACCGGGGAGAGGTTAGCAACAGCATAATTTATGCATACTCAATGTTGGATGGAGCCCAACACTGTGCTCACAGGTGACTGCGTTGTAGTGACTGGCAATTACAGTATATACATGTATGTATATATATATGCTTGATCTTTGCTTACCCTTCATGTTTAGTCGTGAATAAACATGCGGCATGATGGCTCTGTCAAATCTGCTCACATTTTCCAGTGCCTCTTCTGTCTTCTTCGGGCCATCCGCCTTCTGGCCCTGAAGCGTGTCTAGGATGTCCTGAACCACACACCGTTTGGCGATGTATTTGATCTGTGGGAATGTTCTTAGTCCCAAGATGCGACAAGGAAGAGCGCGGAATTTTATGCGGTCTTTATACATGTTCAGAACAAGATCCAGAAGCCCTCCCAATCAGTCTGACAAACACTCAAGGGGACGTGAGGGAACGTGAGTTATCTTTCTCACTGCTTGTCCTTGATCACCGCCGCGGCAAACATCTCATTGGCGCTTGCTTTCCCATTCTTGACCTTTTGCATCAAAGCAGGCACCACCAGGAAGGCTTCGGCTGGGATCACATTGGCAAAACTGGAGTCTGCAGGACTGGTGAAATCTACCTGTGCCAGCAACGGCCTCAAGTTTTCCAAAATCTTCAGGACAGGTTCCGCTGCTTGATCCACCAGGGATTGTGCCACCAGTTGCTGTCCACTGCTGAAGGCTTTCAGCCGCTCCTTGAAGATGGCTACTGCAGAAGGAAGTGTGTCCAGCAGTCCATCAATGGCATCCAAAATACCTCGCAGTAAGACCTTGGGAGCTGTCTCCACAAAGGAAGCCACAGCCTCTGGCAGCTGATTGGGAACCACATCAGGCACATCAGCCACTAGCGGGGCTGAAGGTCTGGGCAGATGCAAGGGCGGTTTGTAGAAGCAGATCATCTCATCAAGGGTTGGATCGTATGGCTCCATTTCGAATAGCCTCAGGGCAGCACGAAGTGCTTGGAACTTACAGTAGTCCTTTCAAGTTCTTTCAATGCAAGTGGTAGATTAGGTTAGACAGTGCTGGGACATGATGCAACACAAAAAGTCACCACGAAGTCACTAAGGTCTGGGCATTGAATCCTCCAAGCCTGTGGTCTCCAAAATCTGCCTCCACTCCGAAAGAGGTCTGAACGCTCGAAGTTCCATTTCTTCTTCCTTGTCAGTGACACCCATGACTGCATTAAACACACTGTGGGCCAGCTCCAACATGGGCATCAGTGCTGGTAAAGCATCATGCTCACGAAACAGGAACAGCCCGCCGGGACGAAGTACCCTGACCACCTCTTGCAGGAAACCTGGCAAGTGCTGCTGAGGAATGTGGTGCAAACCTTGCATCATGGTCACCAAATCCACCGAAGCATCCGGGACTTCCAGGAAAGGACCAGCTTCCATAAGCTGCCAGCTGACGTGCGTGCCAACTGGATCAAGAGAACCACGCTCCATCACTGCCGGCACGTCTTCTGAGAATGCGTCATGGGCAACCCAGCACTGTCCCTTCATGTGCAAAGCCCTGCGAAGAGAAAGCACCAGGCGGCCAGCATCTCCAATTGAAAGCAGATCGTGCAATTGTCCGAACTTCCCAAGGTGTGATACGATTGAGCAAACTTCTCTGGTCAATTCACTTTTCTGTGCAGACAATTGGTTCAGCTGCTTCCACGTTTTCAGAGCAGCTCCCACGGGGCCGCTGGACTCATTCACTTGCCTCTGCAAAGCACGGTAGATCTCAATATCATCTCGATTTTCAGGGTCCCGTGCAGCCTTCAAAATCATTCGAAACAACTGTTCATGATCCATGACATTGAAGATCTGAGTCAAGAAGCCATCTTTAAAGTTCTGCCGCAGCAAAGGGTTTGACAACAAGTCGCGGAAGGCGTTGGCACGCCGAGTCGGAACCTGCGGCACCCGAATTTCAGTGATCCTGGGAGCTAGAGACGAAGTGGCAACAACTGGCTGTGACAAGGCCTTGCTGGTGGTGTCATCCCATCCACAAAATATATGCAAAATATTGCAACTTCGTGGTCAATTTGGGATCCCTTGGGCTTTATCATCATCCTGAATCAGGATCTAAAACATTGGAAACAAATGGAAACAATCATAAATGAAGTCCCCTATCCCAGGTGCTATTTTGTATGGCTCCGAAAGGTATTTCGCGCCGTAGTGCCTGAACCACAAGTTGTCGAACAAGCCAAGGGGGTCATAGACCTCCTTTTTCGCAAAGAAGTCCTGGATCTGCGGGTACGCTGCCTCCAGCTGCTCAAAGCTGTAGTGACGGCCTGGCTGAGCAACATACGGAATGTTTAAGCGCCAAACCCAAACGACCTGTGTTGCAAAATATTGCAAAGTGAGAGCCGTACTTGCTGAAGTTTGAGATTTGAAATTGATCTAAGAAAACATGCCTCAAACATCCTCAAGCTGAAAACTTGAAGAAAGATGAAGTCTGCATGTCTCTGCCAAGGGTCGGTAAGGCAAATAAAAGCTTCCATTGAGTGCTAGGGTCTCTTTTACAAACCAATCATGGAACTCTTTCATCTTTGCGTCTGCTGCAGCAGTGCGCGGCAGGCGGTAGTATAGCACGAAGGCAAACATGCCTTCCTGATCTTTGGCGTAAGGCAGGAAGGTATCCACATCCTGTTCTACAAAGCGGATGGTGGTGTTCAACAAAACGACTTCGGTAGTTGCAGCCAGCCGTTTAAATTGGCTTGGTTCTGCTGATCCAGGACTTGAATTGGCTGCAGGGACAGAAGTACTCTTGCAGCAAGAAGGTATCGTCAACCTGAAAAAGTGGCTCGTAGAGCTGTGCGATTGGAACTGCGCTTTCATGCAGCATATGATTGCGCTCCGTCTCACTGCCCCAATCAAGAGCTGTACCCGACTTCTTTTCAATGGCATAGCGAACCTCCTTCATGATGGGCATCAGCCACTTGTACATCAGCCGTGACTGCCAAGACATTTCTCTTGGCTTCCGGTCCAATTTTGAGACCAGGCGAATGTCCTTCTCATGGCTTCTGCGAAACACGAAAAAGTCAATATTATCTGTCTCAAGAATATTGAGCCGCGCGAGCTTCATAACAACATCCTCCGATGCTCGTGCTGCAGCATGATATCGCATGAACTCATCTGCGTTCAAATGCAAAGCTTCCATATCCATCCGACTGTTCGGTTCAACTCGCATTGTCACCTGCCACATTATCCCGAAAAGACCGTACCTAGGAACAGCCGGGCGACTCCCCCATCTCTTTGGCCGTTTGGAGCAGCTGTAACATGGTCGAGAAACAAAACACAAGTCAACGGTATGCCGGTATGACATGGTATGACCACATCCTGATAGGGAGCTGTTAAGCCCAAAGGCATGTGCTGATTTCATGCTAACAATGGCCAAAATGCTTTATTAAACTATAGTTTACATTGATTCCCAACAGTTTCCACCATGGGGTTACATATGTTGACTATCAAGCGTGTTCAATCTCAGACCCACCTGACGATCCAAGGAACCCCCCAAGCGCCAGCTTGAAGAGATCGCCGCCTTCTCCACCAGCCCCGCGCGCGCAACACACTTCTTGGCCGTCGGCCTTAAGGAGGCAGAAGGATTCGACACCTGGAGCGCCAGGGTGGGCCACCCATTCCACCAAAAAAAATTGATGCTCAAAGGACAATCAAGAAATCTGAAGTGAACCTCAGATCTGGATGGAAAAATGGGAAAGTATAATATATTTTGGTTAATTCAGAATTCGGCTGCATTTAGTTGAGTTTACTTCAACTGCTTTGGGACCTGGGAGAAGAAAACAACTGCCTGCAGAAAGCAACGGTTCAATGATCTTGGACAACAAATGGTATGGCAACTGCAAGAAACGTGGGCACTGCAGGTTGAATTTTCTTCATAAATTTTGCACATCGCGTGAAGGCACACAACCATATTTGCTTGGTTTACACCAAGTTTAATGCACTCTCACATGGTTACAAGTCATCGCTTTTTTGGGGGGGCCTGTCGCTTTACATGGTTTGGTGCACTTTCTCAACACAACTGGGCCCTCCCTTAATTACTAAAGTAGTCTACGCTTATTTTGACCGCATCTCATGAAAATAGCTCATATGACCTCTGTGTGAAAGATTATTATAAAGCACCATCATCACCATCAAGGCGCATTCTGACAGGCTGAAATCCGTGGTGATGCCATGGCCGTTCACTGCCAGCGTTCCACCCACTGAGAAAGTTGAGTAGCTCTGCATGGTACGAGGAGACATTCCGAACTGATTCAAGTACAGAATCAAATCAGCCCAAGTACAGCCACTTTCACAAACAATGGTCCCTGAAGCGCTATCAAACTGCATCTGTGTCATCTTGGTCATGTCGATAACAACGCTGTCTGCAGCCATACTTTGGCCTCCCATGGAGTGTTTCGTTCCTCGGACTGCAACTCGCCGTCCTTCACTTCGAGCCTTTGCCAAAGCTCGTTTGATGTCATCGGGACTGCGGACATAAACAACTGCTCCCACAGCCTGGGTTTTGGATGGCTCCGCCCCAAAAAAAATGCTAGATTTCCCAAATGTTCGGTTTCCAGCTGGGAAAATCATAAATCACCGTAAATCACACCGTAAATCACCTTCAGCATCCTTCAGCAAAGCCAGGTTGCTGTGGTGTTCATGCGCGTGACATCATCCACCTTGATGTCTGAGCTGCTAGGATCAGGGTCAGGGTCTGGAAAGCACACATTACAACTTGGCCTGTGCACTGCTGGCTCCTCTGCCATTGCACTAAGGGCAAAAGACTAAGACTTCCCAAACCTTGAGGTTAAAACACTCCATTGATGCACAGCTTCTGTTATTTTAGATTCTAGAGGGCCTCACTCAAGATGGGGTTATTCCAGATGTGACTGGGACCACGGAGACATCTCCGCTTGCAAGGGGTGAAAGCAGGCCATACATCATAATCAAATGGCATTGAGGTGCTCAATTTTTTTTTTTTGCTTTGCAGGGGATTCAAGTTGTCGGGTGCTTCGGTCTTTGCGGAATGCGCCCAACATGTGCACTGTACAGTCATGGTTAGCCATGCTATGCAAGTTGGTAAGATGGCTTTTCAAGCTACACATAGCTACACCTGAAATCCCAGAGGAAGGGACTCTGGCTTGGCTCACCTACTCACTGGTCACCGCTCACTACATATGGAACACCTGGCTGTGTGGCTTCATCCGGCAGCTTCGATCCCAGGTCGATCCCATTTTTTCCGGTGACCCGCCTGCGGATCCGTTGGGCACCCAATGCTCCATGTGTAGGTTGTTCCGGAGGGGCAGACTTGAAGACCAACCTGGAAATCTGTGAATTG
This sequence comes from Cladocopium goreaui, assembly GCA_947184155.2. Lineage (NCBI taxonomy): Eukaryota > Dinophyceae > Suessiales > Symbiodiniaceae > Cladocopium > Cladocopium goreaui. The sequence goes on along the minus strand of CAMXCT020002456.1, from coordinate 80,335 downwards.
TGATCGTTCCAAGGTGATTTGAAGCTTGGGAAAAACTACAGGAAACCACGGGAAACCATCTAAAAGTCCGTAAGTTGAATCTGAACCATTCCAAACCACTAAATTTGGGACTCAGCATAACGCATTCTGAAACCAGATAAACATAGATAAACCAGAGTTTCCTGCAGATTCTACCCCCCCAAAAAAGGGTACCTTGCTGTAGATCCATCGAAATTGGCACCTGTCATGACCTCGGCTGATGCCAAGTGGCCGCATCGTCGTAGGCATATCCATAGACACTAGGACCTGGGATCGCCAACGCCCTGGGACTTCTCTTGGCAACCAAAAATCGGTAGAAATGGTATGGTTATCTTAAGTTATCCCACTAAAAAGCTGGTAAACTACATTGAGTATCATTGAGTATATATATATATATCATTATATTACGTGTACTCTATCTTTGGCGGGTTGCTGGAAACAATCAACTGAATTGTGGAAGTTCCTGCTAGTATGCCCTTGATTGCCCTTTCTACTTTCGCAGCATTGCCGACGAGCCGCAGTTCTGATGGATCAGCTTGACATAGGCTGTGTTCTCAACGGGCCCTCTCCTGAGCCAACGTGCGTGTGGTCATTGCTGAAAAAATCCCCGAAACTGCTGGAAATAGTAAGATCATCTGAAGTCTGAAAAAATTCCGCCTGCATGCTTCGGATGAAACGGGTGGAGTGGGGCAGCAGTACATTTTCGCGGCCTCACCTCAGTCGCAAATGTGGACTCCTTGGAGACTGAAATAGTTCCTCTTCAAGCTGATGAACGTTCACTTCTCATGTCCATCCGAGGCCCCCCCGGACGGGACAGGTAGAAACAGACAATGAGAGCTTAGTAAACCAAGTCTTGAAGAACGTTGCGCCGAGAAACTGTTTGGGGCATTCTTCCCCACAGGGTTGAACCAGTTCCTTGCGAACATCCAATGCAATGACATGCAACGAGCTGTCAAGGTCAAACTTGCCCAAATTCACAAGGCCTAGTCATGCCATGGCACGAATACGTGAGCTTTCCGCAAGGCGAATAGCATCCCACCACCTTTTTGGTCGTAGGATCGATGACCCGAAGATCCTGCAACACCCAGAGGCAGCGAAGTGAACTAAACACAACTTTGACAATTCGGTTCCAAAAAGCATAATTTGGAAAGGTGCAGCATCAATAGAATAATCCATATGTCTATACAGTAAATATATACCATTCGGGTTGTCAAAAAATCCCCATCAAAAGTATTCAAAAGCGTCATATGGTGGGGTATTCCGGTATTCCCCCTTTACACCTTTTACCATGGCATTTGCCATGGCATTTGCCATGGCATTTGCCATGGCATTTGCCATGGCATTTGCCATGGCCACCCGTCATCCATCGTCATCCCTCACCTGAGAGCCGCTTTGTTGCAACCACTCGTTGGCAGGGCACTGGTGTAGACCCAATCCTCTGCAGTCGATGTCCTTACCCTGACGCAGGATGACATGGGTAGCCAGCCTATGTTTGTTGAACATCAATAAGAACATATTGAAACATACTCAAACTATTTCAAACTAATGAAGTATATAACATTGTATATATATAATTTATATATATATATTATATATATATATATATAGCGGTGTCAAACCATTCCTATGTGAAAACAAGGAATGACCCTCGGCAGTTCTTTCGAAGAACGTCCGCCTGTGGGCAGTTGCTCACTTGCACTCGATAGGGCAGCCTTGGAGGTGCCCATGGTGACCACACAGCAGAAAACTGGGTGTGTCTGAACATGAGGGACCCCCATATCCCCATGTTATGTTTAATATAGCTAGTGAATGGGAAAATGACGAGAACACACACACACATATAATATATATATATATTAATATTATACATATATATATATATATGAAAATGATGGGAAAATGATGATGAACCAGCAGATTTTTAAGGGCGGCCCTATTTCAAGCTCGGAAGCGTGTAGCCATCCACTGCGCTAGTGTCCCACCAATCGCAGCCCTCACCAGCAAAAAGGCATGCAGTTGCTATTGAACCATGTGCAGGCGATGACAATCACAATCAAACTAGCAGAAGTCCACCAACCTTGTTGTCCTTGCGGCAGTCGACACCGGAGACACCAAAGCTTGCCTAAAGTCTAAAGGCAAAGGCAGTCATGCAAAGCATGGGCAGTCTGGATCGATAGAGGCCAACCGCTCTCAACATTCCAATCCACCAGCCACCAGCCTCGAATTTTGAATCTACTGGAGGCGCACCTCACACCCGTGACACTTCTCCAAACAGCCTCCAACAATGTTCTTCCATCAAACAGCACGTTTCACGTGCGTGTCACCATCTTTCCGCGCCAAGCATCATCCTGCTTTGGGGCAATCTTGGCCATCACCCCCACTAGATCCTGACAGACTCAGTTGGTTTTGTCACCAGCTTCTGATCCAAAAATCCCACCAAATCCCACCAAATCCCACCAGTTGCAGCTGGAAGACCCATGGCACACTTTTGACCCACTGCATTACACCCAATCTTTGGCCAAAATCGGGTGGAGCCTCACAGCACCATACATCTTGCAAGCTGATGCTGGAGCAACATCTTAGAAATTGCAACTTGGGAGCTTAATCCTCCTGCTGGAATATGATACTTGTACCTCAGGATGATGAATTGCAGGGGAAACTTGACATGTTTGACATGTTCGCACATCGACCTTGGTTTGACTGGGCTACACGCTCGAATCACTAAATGCCACCTGGTCACTCTCCATTGGGAGGTATCCTCACAAGTCAACAAAGATTCAGTTGCACCGCAGATCCCGGGTGACATGCCGATTCCCTCACAAACCTGCAATGAATTCTCTATTCTCACGCGCTACCAACCTCTCAAGTAAGATCATGTTGGACATTTTCACCCATTTTGGGGTGACATTTCTTGCATCGCAGGCGTCAGGGCCCGTCAGGGCCCATTTTGGGGCCTCACGTTGCGAGGTGCAGCAACATTGGCCGAGGAGGCAATCCAAATCTCCAGACTGGGGCAAATGTTCTTGACCTCAAGGCCAACTCAGGAAACAGCAAGTGTCGATGCTTCTTTTTTATAAAGCACAACGAGCAGAATGAGAGATTAACAAACATATCATTGGGATATAAAGTTTGAAAACATTTCCAACAAAAAAAACAATGAAACATCGGATATACAGCCAACAAACATTATATATATATGCGTATTTTTTTAATCAACCAAAATGGTGGTATAAAACCAGCAATCATAGTGGGATCACAATGAGAAAATCATGGGATTGATATGATACAACTGACATTGACTTTTGGGTTGGAGAAATTGATCGAAATGGGATAATGGGATAAACCCAAAATTGCTAGCTGCACCCATCGAATTTTGGGGAGATTTCTCCGCGTTTGTGGGGTGATCTCCACCTATGGAGGTGCTGCACAGTCAATGAAGAGCTTCAGTTGCAACATCAATCATGAAAATCCAGTGACTATTAATCATGCCTGACCCCAGTTCTGTTATTGACATTGATATACATTTATTATGATTTATTGACTATTGACCACTGGCTGTGGTATGCCATCCACACTTCCGAAGAGTTTCTTGCCGAAGGTCAATCAAACGAGGTTTCGATCCTGGCGGAACTGGAGCAACCTCAGATCGCCCGTGAAAGTGGAAGGTAACGTTTGGCTAAATATGCTAAATGACGTTCCACTTGGAAAACCCTTGGAGTTGTTGATATATCAATCTACAATATACATCAATCCACATTTTTTTTTGGTTGACATATATTAACGATCTACAGTATCTACTGGATCTAACATGTTTGCGCTTTTAATTGCCTCCTACGGGGTGCCCCTCCGCATCGCATCGAGATACCCCCAAGGTCGCAGGTGTCACTGGCGGCGGCGGAATCATCACCGCGGGCGGCATGGCGCCCAAGGGTGGTGCCGTCGGCAAGACCAGCGACGGCTGCGGTGCTGGCAAACCCAGCACTTCATCTGGTGGCTGCCTGGGGAGGAAAAAATTATACCCCAGAAAGATCCAGTCTATCGAAGTTTTTTGGGTACCGGGTTCGTATGATGATGCTTTGGGGTTTGAAGTTTGGAGGTGCATATTGTTGAAATCTGTTGAAGTTTGTGCTTTTGAAGGATGCCCAAATGATATTACTGTTCTTAACATTTCTAAAGTTGCGATGGGGCTAACAAGGGGATGTTTTCCCTCCTGCGCGGGAAAATGAAATGTCCAAATTTAGTCAGAAACATTTAGCTGTTTTCCAGCAACGCGCTGCGTGCCCGAATCACCAATCAATAAAGTGCTCTCGGTGTTGAGATCCAGCTGTGTAAACACTATATTATGATATATTATCTGGCTGGTGGTTTCACCCCCTCTGAAAAATATATAAAAATATTAGTCAGTTGGGGTTACTGTTCCCAATTTATGGCAAAATTAGAAATGTTCCAAACCACCAACCAGTTATGCATATTGCCCAACTGCAAGGCCATCAACAGCCGCTGCTCTGGGCTCTGAGTCTTCGGCAGCATTTTGGTCTTGTTATGACAGCCCTGCAGCCATAGGAGACAACCTGGCGCGGCGTCATGTCCACGGATGGTGGTTTGCTGGCTTTTTCATAGCATCACTTTTCCCTGAAACGTCCAGAAAAAATGCCTGCCTGCAAGGGCAGCTCTGAGCAGCATATGAAGCCATTGTTGGCTTTCCATCTGAAGAGAAACACGAGCAAAGGCGTGAATCGATCTTCACTTCAGCAAGGTGCCCAAAGGACAGGATATAAACGTTTCTGTCTAGGTTGCATTGAGCACAATAGAGCTTCGGTCAAGGGAAAGCAGCATGATATGGCGCGATCCACAGATACACGTGGGAAACTAGGATACTTGATGGTATGTATACTTGTATGTGCGTTTCAGAAAGGCCCTGTCTAACGCTTTGAAAATGCCACCGGTGGACAAACACCGGTAATCATACAAATGGCAGATCGATTCAAATTGCACGAACGTCATTTAAACATATCCAAATCAATATACAACTTATATTCTATTTATTGAAACTGTGTATGCTGAATGCATCCGCACTTTCGACCCTTGGATCCTTTTGTTGTTCGTCCGTCTCGGCAGAATGTCGCTCTTCTCCAGGCGCAGTGGCGCAGCTGAGGGATGGCGCTGGGGCCGCTGGGGGATGTTCAAGGCTCAATGGAAGAGGTGGCTGAGCTGCACACCACACAGACCTTGAGCTGGTTCACCATGGTTCACACCTTGTGTGGGTACCTCGCTTGGTGCAAAACTGCGGTACCATCTCGTCACTGAAGCTGCAAATTGCCACAAATAAGTGAATCAAAACAGCCATTGTGAATCCCGCAATCAACCCTGATTAGGTACGGTGAAATTGGGTCCGGCGTGTTGAAAGAATATTGAAGACTACCATCCCTTTAAAATTGAATGCCTTGAATGCCTTCGAGAACTCCGTATCTTCGGCGTCCCTCCCAAGTGCCTGAAGAAAACTTTCAGCCAGCAGAGACGTTGTCTGGGCCTGGCTTTGGTGTCTGGCAGCACCTGCAGCGGTCACTGCGTCCAAAGCAATGCACCCCGCAGGAGCTGCAGCGCCAGTCACCAGGCCATTCCAAGGAAGATGCGACCGATGGGATGAAGCGTCCATCAAGACCTGTATCCAAACTCCAGCCCTCCGCCAAGTACTGAGGCTTCAAGGCATTCACAAAACATTCCCTCCAAGACCGCAGGAAATCACGGAGAGATTCGGGGGAGGAGGCTGCAGCTTGCACCACGCGTTCACTTGGCAAGCTGCCGCTGCCCAATTTCTCGGCCATCGACAAATGGCCATCCCCAAGATCTGAAGCTGACATCCCAAGTCCCGCGGCCACTGCTTCCTGTAAAGCGTTCAACTTGGCAGCCGGAAAGCCTTTCCCCTTGTCGCCCTTCTTGAGGGTAATGGCCGCCTTCTTGGCGGCTATTTGCTGCGGGTTTAAGAAATTCTCATTGGCATACATGGATCCCGCACGAAGTGCACCATGTGCAGCAAACAACTCTTGCGTCAACGACAATTGTTCTGGCTCAGCTATGGCTCTGCATTTGGGACACAGCATCACAACGTCATGACAGTTGTAGGACTTGCACTGCCGGGGAAGGTGTGCAAAGAACACTCTTGGAATGATGTAATAACGGGCAACACCATAAGATGCACAGCCGACACATGCATTCCTTTCAGCAGCATCCAGCCCGGCATAGGCATAGTGATCTGTTGGAGTAAAGTTCAACTGAACAATCTCCAGATCGCCCTCTTGACATATTGATGCCATCCCCCGCCTCAATAATCCTTCCACCGTGCGATCCTTCATGTGCAATAGCTGCTCACCATCACTCCCAAAGACCGGTCGCAATCCAAACTTTGTGACGCACGAGTAGGCACCGCACTCCAGTGTAGCTTTGCTCCGAAGGGATTCCAGCCCATTGGGCTCCTCAGCTGTCGCCTTTTTCATCTTGCCGGGTTTGATGGTGCCACTATTCTTGTCGAGCAAGTCCTGGCACCAATGAAGAAGCTGCACCTCAGGAGGCCGGCACTTTCGAGCCAAAATGCGGGCACAGTCCCGACCGGCCAAAGCATCCCTGGCAGCGTACTCCAACTGCTGCTGGGACAATGGCCTCTGTCCCCAATTGGAACGACGGATCGCTGGATCTTTGGACAACTCAAGGCCCAACAGCAGCTGGGTCAAGGCTGCTAAACCGAGGGGTTGGGAGCTGGAAACCTCTCCCTCGCGGGCAGCAAGCCTGGATAAATCCAGGCAACCTCTCACTTCAATCTTGAACTGCTCTTTCAGCAAATCTGCATCCAAAACAACTGCAACTCCCACTTTGATATAGTGGGGATTGGCCAACATCGCCATTAGAGAAGGACAGTCATGAAGCGAAACCTCAGGAAGTAAGCAGAGGAGACACATGGACTCAGTTGCCAACTGCACCAGAGCCACCTGTCCCTGCGACCCCCATTCGGTATCAAAGCCAACAAAGCATGGCTCGCTGGTCGCACAACAAGATCCGATGATCCGTTCAGCCGCCTGAGCAGAATCCACCACTGTGACCCGTTCGGCTTCGCCATTCCAATCGACATCGAAATCCATGGCTCTCCCTGGGCCTGCCGACCCTTCACATCACAGAGCTGCGACCACAAGGCTTTGCGGCTACTAAGCTTGGTGGTAATGCGAAGGCGGCGAATTGTGCAGAAAAGCCTCCCATATTGGACTCCTTCTGTACTTCTGGTTGATACATGGCAATGGAACAGGGAAGACATGCAAAGTTTGGCATCAGGCATCCCGTATACAGCAAAGTTGTCGGGTTCGATTGGTGGGAGGTGGTGCACCTGATCGCAGGCTTCTTTTTGCAAGACTTCTGAACAAAAGTCCTGATCGTCCCCATGTCCTTGTCTTTGAAGGCCTTTTTGTGGGGCAAAAATAAGAACAAATGCCCTTTGGGCAATGTCCTGAAACTGCCATAGCTATCTTCTTGGAACAGCCCAAGATTGCAGGATGGACTGGGTCAGAACCCAGCCAGGCGACACGACAAACTCTAATATTAGCGCGCCTGTGCCTGCGTCCTGCCATCCTTCTGCACTTGGAGCTACTGTATATATCTGGTTTGTTCTCTTCCATCTTTGATGGTTCAAGGAAAAAGCAACCCCAAACCGCTGTTTGGAAAAAAAAGTTTCATCAGCTTTCAGCCAATACCAAACGCTGGACCACTGACCCACTGCCACCTTTCCTTTAAGACTTTAAAAGCTCTTCTTCCGTAGGCTTTCTGGTGCTTTTGCCGCAGTGAATCAGGACTCCATTCGCCCAGCGGCATAGATAGCCAATAGATCTCCTTCCTTCACGAATCCGCTCAAGATCCTGCGTGCATGGTATGGGGATTCAACCCCAAAGGTGACCCAAATTGGTGGCAGTTTTTATAAACCCTATAGTTAGTGAATCTTGGTGGATGATAAGCCCTGAAAAGAATGATAATGAAAAAAATAGTACAATACTGTTTGATAATTACTGTTTGAAGGTGATCTAAACCTTACATGGCATGCTGGAATCCGGAACCGATGGGCACCAACAACACATATGTATACATATGTCACATATGCTCCAAAGAAACCCAGAAGTCGCTCTCCTTCCATCTGTTCCGACAACCACCTGTCGCGGACATCGCTTTCGATCCCAGCCCCGAAGCGTTGACACGGAGCCCATGTCGCAGTAGCGGCCACTGGGAAGATTGATCTCCAGACCAGCGAGTCTCCAGTTGCCTCGCAAACAACGGCGTTTATGATGAACCGAAGGACCAGCCGGAAAAAAGTTGACCTTTTTGCCTGGGCATGAAGGCATGCAACTCTGGTTATAAAATGGAACAGGAGGTCATCTCAAAGGAAACCTCTGCACCTTAAAGTTCTCGCGTTCCTCAATTGCTCTCTATCTCTCTCGAATTGCTCTCTATCTCTCTTCTATCTCTCTCGTTGATCTTTTGTGTGATCCTTCTTTCGTGTTGCACTGCCGAATCTTGCTGTGCAAGTTGCCCAAGTGCCCCCATGGAGACTTCTGCTTTTCGTTGTACCCGCGCACCAGGGCCCCAAAGCACTCCTGCAGAGTGATTCGAGGATCGTCTCTAGCAACCCAAGTGTAACCAATGAAATTAATTATCGATCAACAGTTTTTTTTTTGAGAATGCTCAATTCCGCCAATTCAAGGGAACATGGCATCCTGCTAGGAATTGAAATTCCTGACTACGCCAAAATAAAGCATTACCATGTTCAATCTCTTTGACCCTGGCCCATTTTCATCAATGGATGGATTTACAATGATTTACAACCAGTGCTCTTCACCACCGGTTGATTTACATTTTACATGGCATTGTTTTTATAATCATTGGTTTCATTGACTAAATTTCCTTGTCATAGCTTTCAAATTTGTAGCCCATCACAACTCTCCTCATATGGGACTACAAAACCCCGGGTTTCTGGGTGGCATTTCACATATGAAGGGATGATATGTATATAATATATATATATATATGTAAAGATAGATAGATAGATAGATAGATAGATAGATAGATAGATAGATAGATAGATAGAGATAGATAGAGATAGATAGAGATAGATAGAGATAGATAGAGATAGATAGAGATAGATAGATAGATAGACAGATAGATAGATTAGATTAGATTAGATAGATTAGATTAGATAGATTAGATAGATAGATAGATAGATAGATAGAGATAGAGATAGAGATAGATAGATAGATCTAGATAGATCTAGATAGATCTAGATAGATCTAGATAGATCTAGATAGATAGATATAGATATAAATAGATAGATAGACAGATAGATATAGATAGATATAGATAGATAGATATAGATAGATATAGATAGGTATAGATAGATATAGATAGATATAGATAGATATAGGTAGATATAGATAGATATTGATAGATATAGATAGATATAGATAGATATAGATAGATATAGATAGATATAGATAGATATAGATAGATATAGATAGATATAGATTAGATTAGATTAGATTAGATTTAGATTTAGATTAGATTAGATTAGATTAAGATTAAGATAAGATAAGATAAGATAGATAGACAGACAGACAGATAGATAGACAGATAGATTGATAGAATGATGGGTTGATAGATTGATAGATTGATAGGTTGATAGATTGATAGATTGATAGATTGATAGATTGATAGATTTTGATTTGATTTGATTTGATTAGATTAGATTTAGATTTAGATTTAGATTAGATTAGATAGATAGATAGATAGTAACCTCAAGAAACTAGAAAAGTAAAAATCCTTGTAGAATAGTGATATATTTGACCTGTCTATAGCGTTCTAACTTTTTGGGCTCACTATGCATGGTTCTTTCAACATCCAAAGTGGTTGTGGGCCATCCTCGCCAATGCGAAAGGCCAGTTGCCCCGGGCTGACTTCTGGCGCCTGGCAAGGAAAGATCGCTGCGCCCCTCACTGAAATGTGAGAAATTATTTGTAAACACTTGGCAAAAAATTGGCAAATGTCTAAATAATGGTATGTACATATTATATCACATCATTTCATCATATATATATATATATGTATGTAGTCGTAATGAAAGATGCATTATAATTGATAACATGATAGGCAAACAATGGGAATTCACGATTAGGATTGGTTAGGTACTGGGTCAAAATAGAGAAGCCAATGGGCCCAGCAAATTGGTCATCGCATGAGCGCTGGTTGGCGGAGACCATGGGAGACCATCCAAAAATCTCAGAATCTGTTCACCAGCTTAGCATGTTCCCAACCTGCCAAGTGCGGGTGACGGGAAGGCCGCCACAAGCCTTGCGAAATTCCTGGCATAGCAGATCTATTTGGCTTTGGGTTCGTTCACCCTGGTACACTGGTGAACAAATAGCTGGGATTTATGGATGTTGAATGATGTTGATACCCTGCAAAAGTGACGTTGCTTATATATATATATTGTAAATATATACATATAATTGTTATAATATATATATAGTTCTCTCTCTCCTCTCTATCTCTATCTCTCTATCTCTATCTCTATCTTTTTTTCTCTTTCTCTTTCTCTTTCTCTTTCTCTTTCTCTCTCTCTCTCTCTCTCTTTCTCTCTCTCTCTCGCTCTCTCTCTCTCTCTCTCCTCTCTCTCTCTCTCTCTCTCTCTCTCTCGGTGCCAACTTTCAACCCATCCACATTTCTTAAGATGAAGGAAACAAAGAATATACATTACATCTACAGTATCACCTCTTCCTGCAAGTGAATGGGACATACCATTGAAGGGATCAATGGGGATGTATAGCCCGGGGAAGTTGTGGAACACCCCATCGAAGTAGGGTGCTTAGCAATCTGGTAGGCAACCAGCCAATTAGATGTTCAACTACAAACAGAATCCTGACCAAAAACAGCTTCTGATTGGGATGTGACTAAAAATGGGGTACCATTCACCCACTGGCTTGGTCATTCTGTCCTTAGCCATCCCAAAATCTGGGTCAGCCATTGTTTTTTCTATGGCACAATGGCCATTTGCCATGCCAAGCGACTATTAGGCCAGCCACCCCTTCCCATCGATGTTCACAAATCCACCGCCGCTGCATCGAGAGCTTCTTGGGCAACGGCGACTCGTAAGGAGTTGCCATACACCGGGCCTGGACGTGGTCTACCGACCAAAGCATGAACATTAATCCCATCCCATTACAGTAATATATATATATGTGTGTATATATATATATGGGATTTACACATAATTGGAGCCATTTAGGGGGTGTTTCACATAAAGGGGATGGGATTTCCATAATATCTGTGATAAACATCGGCCAACTATGAGATCCCTAGGCCCTAATCATCCCACATCACAGCGACGCAAGGAACAGGAGTTGGAGCAGCTGAGCATCCATTTCGATCCCCCGCCCTATCCGCCCTATCCGCCCTATCCGCCCTATCCGCCCCAGGGCTCGAGCCTTGCCATCCACATACACTGGCTCCGGTTGACAATGTGGACTTCCCGTTTTATCATTGCAGCCAGGAGGTCCATCACTCATCCTGGACCATCCATAGCCGCCCCATAGCCTGAAAAACGAAAACCACGACTGGAAGACGAAAACGGGTCACCCAACATGGGAGGTTGAATGCCAAATATTATCAGTAAGAAGGGCATTTGGAACTGCAGTATTTCAGATATTCCGATGACCCTGTACGTATTATCAAGAATAACAAGGCTTCTGAGTGCAATAAGTCACCACACGATATCTGGCGGTGGTGGATCAGGACCCTGCCAAGCAGCATCACGTTGACTCCTTTTGGCCATGCCAACATAAATTTTTGCTGCTGATTGTACTCCAAGCCATTCCTTCGCGTCACAAAATGGGACTCGTCGAAGCAACAACAATTACAGTTTTCTTGCTGCCCCCGTCCATCCATCTGTAATTCAACCCAGTCACATCTAATAAATACAATCTTGTCAAATCTATCGTCAATATTCATTTAGTACAAAACCCAAAAATAAAGAATAGATTGTTAATATAAATATGTATGGATTTACATGTATGCATATCTATTTATATATATATACTAGTATACGTGTGTGTGTGTGTATGTGTGTGTGTATGTATGTATGTATGTATGTATGTATGTATGTATGTATGTATGTATGTATGTATGTATGTATGTATGTATGTATGTATGTATGTATGCATGTATGTATGTATGTATGTATATATGGATGTATGCATGTATGCATGTATGCATGTATGCATGTATGCATGTATGCATGTATGCATGTATGCATGTATGCATGTATGTCTGTGTGTGTATGTGCGTATGTATGTATGTGTGTACGCACGTACGTATGTATTTATGATTATTTATGCATGTATGTATGTATGCATGCATGCATGCATGTATGTATGTCTGTGTGTGTGTGTATGTGCGTATGTATGTATGTGCGTATGTATGTATGTGTGTACGCACATACGTATGTATTTATATGTATTTATGATTATTTATGCATGTATGTCTGTACGTCTGTACGTCTGTACGTCTGTATGTATGTATGGATGGATGGATGGATGGATGTATGGATGTATGGATGTATGGATGTATGGATGCATGGATGGATGCGTGGATGCGTGGATGCGTGGATGTATGGATGCATGGATGGATGGATGCATGGATGTATGGATGGATGGATGCATGGATGTATGGATGCATGGATGTACGTACGTACGTACGTACGTACGTATGTATGTATGTACGGATGTATGATGTATTCATGTATGTATGTATGTATGTATGTATGTATGTATGTATGTATGGTGGTTTGTATGTAATTAATATAACTTTGTGCGTGTGTGCATATTAGACGCTTGCATTTTCCATCTATGTTCTGAACTGTCTGAACCACCATGAACCACCACTATTCTTCTGAACTCTCCATGCTGCATGGGACAGTCAATCAGGAAACAAGAAGTTTCACCTCGTTTCCAGACTTAACTACCCCACCTCCCAACCCACCACACTTGACTGTATCAAAAAAGGATTAACATATGTGGCAAGAGTCTTGTATGTAGCATTGCCTGGTTTGGCCTTCCATGTTCGTCCATCATGGAATGCGATGGGATACAAACTGGTCTCTGGGATGATTTCATCATGGCCGCGTTCCAGTGTCAGAACCTCCTTGAGTTTCTCCAGATTGGAATCTCCCAAGTAGTGCGTGAGCTTGTACCTCGTTTACCCATGATTGTCAATGGTTTTTCTTGGTTGGTTCACACTTGGCGGCCCAAATTGCTACCGGACATTGCCAAACAAATGGACAAGTGAGAATGACATTATCATTATAAAACCCCGTGTTGGAACCAGAGACAAACAATAACAAACATGTCTTATTAGCCATGCACCCCCACGCACAACAAAATCTTACCCCTTTTTTGGATGTGACTGTTGTTATATATATGGGTCTTTTAACTTCAATTTGTCAATATGCAATTGCAACAGGAGAATCGTCATCAAGACCAATCGGTTGTCCAAACACATGTCTTTCTGCCTTCCGGCCTGTAGGTAATATCTCGGAAGTGGCCAATGTATCGATGTCGCATGGGGTCCGGCTTCTCCCACCACCATTCCTGGTAGATGAAGTCCCATGGCACCCTGTTCAGCACGTGACTCAGTTCCTCAATGGACTCGAAGAGGGACAAATCCACCCGGAGCATCGTCACACCGATGTCCTTGGATGTGCTAGGGGAGGCCCAACAAAAGATGTCAGATACATTTTCTGGTAATGCAACATAGCTTTGGAAAATGGCCCATTTGTAGACGATCTATCTATTAATAAGTTGATGATTTTCCATAAGCTGTCTCGAATTACCAGAAGGTGCACAATATAAATCAATATAATATGTATTCCCCAGAAATTCCGCGGTGGATGTCCCATTGGGAAAAGTTCAAAAAAAATCACCATCTCAGCAAACCCAGGTGTCGTGAAGTTCCTGGACATGCCGCAAATGCATCTGATGGACTTCCGCCAGGCCCGTGTCCCAATCTGGCATCTTGAGGAAGTCGCAGCTGCAGCAACCTTGGCGGCCATTCTCTGTCGCGATGGTCAAATTCTAACCAATGAGCATGTACGTAATGTACCCATCTTTTTGGATATGCAAGTGTTACAAGGGTAGATGCTGGGAACAAAATGTAATTTCTCTGCAAAACAGATTGATGCTCCGGGTCCTATAGCAGAGGGGGGCTGGGGGAGGACCAAAGTCACGTCAGCAGAGCAATAGGATGACAGGAATCAACCAAACACTGAGGACCCCTGAATTGCTCCAGTTTTCCTCTGCTGTTTTTAGGCCCGAAGTTTTCCCCTCAAGTGAAGGAAGCATTCCAGCATCGTCCTTTTCAAAGGACCATCGAAGGAGATCGAAACGTGAATGTCATGTAATGTCATGTAAATGCTGGCTCTATGCTGGCTCTATCTGTCACAATCTACTCTCTGTGTGTCCCTACGGGTTTCTGAATCGACCATGCCACGGGCGGATGGACATGAAAGAACACATTTCAAATGGCAACCAACGCATTGGCCCCACAAACTGCCAACCCCAAGTCCCACCATTGATCCACCGTTGATCCACCACTCATCCACCATTATTCCATCATAATCCATATTCATCATTATTCATCCAGTATCGAATCCAGCAACTGCAACCCGTGCCATCGTTCCCTCCACCACCACAACTCCACCCAGGAGGTCCCACGAAGCAGTTCTCCATGAGGTCGGATCCTTGGTGATGGAAGAATTCCGGACCTGCCTCATCCCAGCCACGGGCCCCTGCAAGGCGGCGGTTGCCAAATAAACTGCCGTTCCATCCAACGCAGGGGGTCAGGTTTTTCTGATCTTTCAGATCCTTCAGGAAGCCTGGTGATCTTGATCCGCTGGTTTCAAGCAATTCTTTGGCTTCCTTACAAGGTGAAGCAATGTGATTGATGATGAGATCCACAATGACTTGCACTCCAGCGCGGCGGCACGCACTGACCATCTTGCTGAAATCTTCCATGGAACCTGACCTGGAACTCAGCGAAAAGGAGACAGGTTGATATTTGGTCCACCATTGAGGTCCAAGGATATGCTCCGTCACTGGTGAAATTTGGACTCCATCAAATCCATTGGGGCCTAGAAATTCTTCACATTCCTTCGCGATGTCCACATAATTCCACTCCCAGAGTTTCACAAATACTGGGTTGCGGCGAATTTTCTTAGCAATCAGTGGCTCTTGATAGTTGCAGAGTTCGCTGAAAACTGCAGGGCCAACCTTGGCCAAACTGTTTCCAGACTGATCTTTGGAAAACCAATGTTCTGTAGCATGCTCTAAGGCTTCCTTTGAAGAACACCTCCACAGTTCGCAACTGCCGACGGAAAACACAAAGGTATTTCCAGACACCTGCCAACGCGAAACCCGCACAAAAAAAATTGGCATCTGCTCGGATTTTTGTTGGAGTCAATTTCGAATGGTTGGGACGTGATTCGAAAACTGTTCCATGGATACCCCGCAAAATCCTGGAAATTCGAATTAATCCACGTTCTGGACAAATGCCAAATGGTACCGTGCCTTTGTGCGTGGCAAATTTGGCAAAGTTTGAGGTTTGGTGTCGCCGGTTGTAAATTTTCAATTTTTTACCATCAATTCTTAATCCGGGAAACAAAATTTTGTCATGTCGTTCACAAAAAAAATGCATCTTTTAGTTGTAGGCCATTTTACCTTCTGCCCCACAAAACGCCAAACAATGGCAAAAAATTAACACCCCGCCTTCCTCAAGGCTTCCAAACATTGCCTTTGGCCAGTGGTGTCTTGCCCAAATTTGTTCAATCCAAAAGTCTTTGCGTCAGTCAAATTCTGCAGCAAGACACAACCAGAATTCGTTTCTGGTGGGCGAACGTAACAACGCCTCACTGGCCCCAGTGGTGTGGTAAAAATAGCGCCGGCCAAGAATGGCAAGAAGCAAAACAGCGAGCGCAATCTTTGCGCCATAGCTCGGCAAAATGGAAAAACCGTTGGTAAAAACAACATACCAACCGTTGGTAAAATCCATGGGTTATTCAAACAGGGATTGGTTGCGCATCATGTTGCACATCGTTTTTTCCTTTGTTGTAATTTGTTAACCATGGCATCGATTTGTGCAAGCAAAGCTGCGGCGTGAATCTATGTCGGGAAACAAAACGCATTTCTGGAAATGAAAACTTGGAATTGGAACAATAGTTCACACATACAACCCACACATAGCACAAGAAAAAATTGAAAGCTAATGAACAGCAATAGTTGGGGAGTTCAGCACTGATTTGTTCGAGTCAAAACATGGATTATGTCGCACAGGCATTTCACACCGCGCAAAGTATGCCGCCCACGTTTCCGAGCACAACGTGCAATACAAACTGGCAACCATGAGCGGCGAGTTGACGCGACTTTTTTTTGCGTTCGGAAGTCCGACCGTCGTACACGGTATATAAACCGCAACATACGCAAGACATGTTTGTTCGCCCAAACGGGGCTGAGCATGTTGCAATATTTCGATACGGTATATATATATATATATATGTAAATTAAAAACATATCACCTTTTTGCCACAAATTATTTAGAGAAACGTAGTTTTTGGCACGACCCGTAATCTGCATGTGCAAAATTCAACACCCAGCCTGTTGCTTTTCCAACATGACCAGGCCGACAGATGAAATTTGGTCGGATCCTTGTACCAACTTATGCCAAAAAAACATAAAAAAACGAAGCAAAATTACGATCCTTCGGATAATACTTCGTGTGATCCTCACTGTGGCAAAAATCTGACATTTATTCTGGTTTTCTATCCCAATATACCGTCAACTACTTGGCGGGGACCTTGATGACTTTAGTCTAGACCCAAACTCAAGGGTCTATTTAAATCGTCTGGCTCCAGTTTTGTCAAATCAATTTCCTTCCTTTAGACCTTTTGCATCTTCACCAGCCAAGGGTCTAACAAGGAAGTCCTATGTCACTAGGTTTTGATCATAAAGCAACCATTTTCCCGATTGCTCACAATCGTGCTGGTGCCTCAGATGGGCAGAACGGCTAACAGAGATCATCGATGACCCCACTCCGCGCCAGCAGTCGCCAATTCTCGGAGGCACACAAACCAATTTCCTTCATGTTTTTTGTCGATGCAATTTGTTGTCAACATTTTCCATCTGAGCTTCGTGTTTTTACAAGCGATATGCCATATTTTTCTTTATTTTTCCCATCGCTCAATTTTTTTGTGCATTTTGGTGCCTCATGTGGGCAACCTGTCTAGCAATCCAACATAGTTCCATGATGACCATAATATTCAATGACTACAACTATAATAACTACTGCAACTCCTAGACTTCAACTACAACACCTACAACCGCTAAAATTACATTGAAATTGCAACTACCACTACACTAGGCTACACTAGACTACATTAGGTTACAGCTACAACTACAACCACACGAAACTACAACTACCACTGCCAGGAAAGTACGCCACAACTACAAACTCAACGTCGGTTTCAGGCTCGACTTCAACTTCAATATCAACCACACAACCACAACAACAAACAACAACAACAACAGTTGCCCCCAGACACTACTTGAGGCCGGGGGTGGATGACGAAAGCTAGCGGGGTAGGAGAAAGAAGGAAGGGAAGAGGTGAGTTGCGGAGGGACTGTCATCATCGTGTCGCGGCATTGTTCGTCCCAACGAGGATGCAACAATGATATATGATATATGATATAT